>JAVSCE010004034.1:0-400442 GCA_032199065.1 Smutsia gigantea | reverse complement strand
CAACAAAACAAAACCAGAAACAAAGACAAGGAGGAGGAAGTGTCCTAGATTACTTAAGGATAACCATCAAATTTAATGGGTGATCCTCCTCTGGATCCTGATTCATATGAATCAACTTTAAAAAGATAGTTTTGAGGTAATAGGGGAAATACAAATACAAACTGGGTATTAAATGACACGCACTGTTAATTTATAAGGCGTAATACATTGTGGTTAGGTAAGAAAATGTCCAACTTGTAAGCGATACATACTGAAATATGTAGAGGTGAAATTATATGAAGTCTCAGCTCTGCTTTAAAATACTTCAAGCAACAAGAATAAAAGGCAGAGATGGAACGAGTGCAGCAAATTCTTGATAACTCATGAGTCAAGGTGATGGACAGATATGTGTTACTAGTCTTTCTAATTTTGGTGTGTTTGAAAATTTTCAATGGGAAAATTTTTAAAAACTCATTTCTACAGACAGCTGCTGTCTTAAAAGATTTTGTATTCCGTTGACATTTCATAATATTCATAAACTAAAAAGGAGTAAGTGAGCAATAAAGATGCCAATGTTTCTTAAAGCTATTTATTAGCAATTCACTATGTTTAAAAACATGAGACTTAGGCATATTTTATAAAGGAAACTAAAGCTATGATAAACATTTTAAGAGAAAACTATGTATATGAACTTGAACTAAACAGAATGCTCTGAAAAAAAAACTTGTTTTATTAAAAAATAGAATGAGTAACAACCCGGGGAAGTTCTCAATGCTCTATTAAGATGATAGAATTTTTCTTTAAGTAGCTTAAACAATGTAACATTTTAAACTTAATGAGGTGTGTTACATTCACATCTTCATTTATTTTATTAAAAGACTCTCAAATACCCTGAAATATAAATCTCAGCATAATTCTCTTAATGAAGTTACATAGAAAGAGGAATATTTCAGGAACATTAGCATCCTTTATTATATTACAAAAAAGTCAAGTATATACTCTGCTTTAACATATGTACTTTATATTAAATTTTTTGATGACTGGATAAATTTGAGATGTGTTCTCAATTTAAAGCAGAAAGTCAGAAGCATAACGTTGCATAGCATAAAATAAAACCACAGACCATTCTTTTTCCTCGCTTAATCTCCTGAAGTACAGTTTTAATATCAAAATCTCCAAATTCTGCTCTCGATGTTGTTGTGAGCTGGACTGTGCCAGAAGAAAATAACTAGAAAAGAAAAATGGGGAATATTTAATATTCAGAATCCTGTGAGAAAAAGATTAAATGACATAATCACTAATGTGTTATATTACTTAATATTCCAAGAAAGGTGACTTTCCCTTAATGATCAAGTACTTGCTCAAAAATTTTTAATACATTAACATGTCTGCTTAAAACATAACCAAAAATAAGGACAATCAAATAAAACCAAGGTTGCCACTGTGGAGCAAAAATTAAATACTTCATTAGACAATGAATATTTCAACAGTGTCACCCTGTAATTTCAACTACTTTTTATTTCTATGAAGTTCTAAAAATTAGTTTAAATTGGCAAATTTCAACCATAGATACAGATCAGAATCACCTGGGGATTTTCGTTTTTGAAATTAGATGTGTTTGGGATCTACTCCAGGAGTGAGTATTTTGGAAAAGCCTCCTCAAGTAAATCTGATATGCATCTCTGATTAACAACCTCTGATATAAACACTATGATTTTTAAAACCAAATAAAAAATGGAATGAGTAATTCAATACAATCTAATTCAAAACCTTTTATGTATACTGTATGTCAGACCTTGTTCTAAAGATGCAAAGATGAGATTTAGTTCTTATCTTCAAGGAATTTAAGAGTCTGTTAAAGGAGAGAGGCTCACAAATGAGTAACTGCCATACTATCTATGAAGTACAATAATAGAGATATTTACTAGGTTATAGTAAAGGCCAAACATCTTTCCCAACAAGTTTATAAAGCTGAAATGTTTACAGTTATAAAGTAGTTAATTATAGATTACTTGGAATATGGTACAATAATTAGGATTACATTAAATCCTACTAAATTTTTAGTATTTTAAAAAATCTAAAGTTTATGAAAACTTGGGATTACAGGATTTGCTAATTAACTTCTAAAACACTAATGCTAAGGGGAAAAGTGCTATTTTGGCTACTAGCTAAATGCTTTTCAAAAACACTTGGGTTTAAAAGCACATAACAAGAACCATGCTTACCATGCACTTATAATGTGCAGCTGCCTTCTTGGCATTGAATATATGCAGTTTTCCTCTTGCTTCATTTTCTTCTTCTCCTACATGACAAAATCCACATTTAGGCCTGGTGTCACTAGGGCTGCTTCTGTGTGGAGACCTATCTCTCTGCAAATGTAAGAGAAAAAAAATAAGATCCATTAAAATATGCTACCAGAACCTCAAGCTTAGTTAACATTTCAAATGATGAACTTTACCTAAAATTATGGTTTAAATGAAATATTCATGCAACAAAAAGTAAGAATCCCACAGTTTTCTACTTACATAGGAACTACTTTCCATTTCATCTGTTCCATGGGAGGATGTGGACCTGGTATCTTCAGACAGCCCTTTAAAATTAGTTTTTCGTGGCCTTCCTTTGCGACTTTTCTTTTTACTTTTAGGTGATGAAGGCTCCAGTTCATGTTCGTTAAAACTTTCTTCTAAATCAGCTGCTTAAAAATAAACAAAAGCTTTATATGGACCAATCTTAAAATGAGCATTAGTTCATGGGTCTTTAGAACATACGTTTTCTCCTCACCATGCTATCACCTCCAGAAATGAGAAGAAACACTCTGTTATGCTCAATATAGCAACCTAAAATTTTATATAAACACAACAAAAATTAAATACAAAGTTTTATCATAATCATAGTAACAATAATTATTTCCCTTGAATTTATAATTCTATAGAAATGAGTTTTGTGATCTTGACTGTGCACATAATTCAGTAAACATTTTCAAACTCTAGTAAGTCAACTTTTAGAATTAGCTCTTGTATTTTTTTTTACCATAGGTTTTAAAGGGTTCTATCTCACACTGTTAGTGAAATCAGAAACACTTAACTTTCTGTAACTTGGAAAACTGAATGAAAATAAAGTAGTTATATCTGTACGTACAATACAGTAGCCAATTAACAACATGGGGTGTTAAAAATTTAAATCTCTGATAATTAAATAAAATCAAACCTTCAGTTTCTCAGTTGCACTGATCACATTTCAAGTGCTTATTAGTCGTAATTAGTCACATGTGGCAGGCTGTGTCTACACTGGACATCAAGATATAGAATGTTTCTATCACTGCAGAAAAGTTCTATTGGCAGCACTACTCTTAAACTATCATGAAAATTAAATAGCCAAATGCAACAAAGAAGTAATCTACAAATGAACTAACTGATCAAGGAATTAAACAAATACTAAGTATAAAAAGAATTTCTAAAAAATTAATAAAAAAAAGAATTTCTAAAATAAGTGGTAAAAAAGCTATATTGTAGGTTAGTTGTGTATACTTCAACAGATTAAATAAAATTGATGTAGAAATTTTAGTGTTGCATTTCTCAGCCATTTGAAAAGAATTTCTACTATTAATGGAAGGTGTTTCATTCAGTTATTCACTACAAATATTTTACTTATTGAGGGTCTACTGTATGTAAGACAATGAAGGCATTTTGTATTCAAAATGGTATAAAAATCAAATGTTCACTGTGTTAGGTCAAATTATAGAAACTTTTAGGCATAGCTCTAATACCTTCGTTTGTCTTTTCTTTTACCCTAAGTTATTTATTATAATTCCAGGGATTAATTTCTCAACGAGAAAGCTAGTCTCAGATGCTATTATCTTCCCTAATAAATATTTTTTAAGTTTTTGTGGTTTTTTAATAAATAAAAGCATATTCATTATAGTAAGAAATTCAATTAGCATACTTGAATATATAAACTCAAGGAACTGATATTATACTGCAAACCAGTTAATAAAAATTTCTATCAATGCAAGTTCACATAACTATGGTAGATGGTAGGATTTGAAAGATGAAAAAAGGCAAAAAGGTAAATGTTAGTGGATAGTGTTTTATAGGTATACACAAATTCATGTGAATAACCCTCCCTGTGAAGACAGAAAAGTCAATTAAAAATGATTTGTGATCTTAACACTATAGCAACATTTGTATCAGAACGTACCACCTACTTTAAACATTTAAACAGACAATTAAGACAGAATTTCATTAAAGCTGTTAGAATCACTTGCACTTGCCCCAAATTAAAAATTTAAATGAAAAATCATAACCAAATATTTCAAGCATTCTGATACATTTCTGATATACATAAAATTCTATTGTTTACAATAAAAACAACCACTAACACTACAATAACATTATATAACACTATAGTAACACTACATTAAAGAAATTCCCTAACTGATTCCATTATCAGGCCAACATGACTAGTTTTCCACATGGCATATTTGTCTGTCCTAAAAATATGGAATCATTCAGTGTAAAATTTTAGGGGACTTTAACAGCAATAGCAAAAAACCCCACAAAAGATTAACAGATTTAACTATATTAACCTTTCAAACTTCTGAAAGTAAAAAAGAAAAGTGGTAACATTAAAAGGCAAACAAACTGGAAAAACATCTGCTGTACCTGTGAAAAAGGATTAGTATTCTTATGATATAAGCTCATAAAAGATTAAGACTCCAAGAGAAAATCAAATCAAGCATATGATCAAATAATTCACAGGACATAAGCAAACATGCTTTTAGAAAAAAAAATCGGTAAGTATAAACTGATATATCAATTGTCACTTATCAAAGTAGATTTTAGTTATAAAGAGCAAAAATAAACCCAACAAAAAATGTGTTAGAAATAAAAATACAAAAGAAGCCCCACAAAAATGTCGAGATAGGACATGCTTCTGGATGAATGGGATCAACATTAAGATGGTATCAGTTCTCATTAACCTAATTTAATGGAACTCCAATAAAATAGAACTTAAAGTTGATTTCATGGTTTTCTAGAAGAATAAATGTACAATACACAAGAACATCTTTTAAAAATATACTATAAAATAACAGCAGTTAAAACATTGGCACAGGAATAGACATATATCAGCACAGTAGAAACAAGGCTGAAAACAGACCAATATGCATATGGAAATTCAGAGTATGATAATGGTAGCATTTCAAATGAGTGGAAAAAAGACATGATAGCATAATTGGCTATCCACTTTTTAAAAATTGAGATTGCTTTCCTCATACCATATGAAAAAATTAAAGATGGATCAAAAAATTAATTATAAAATAACAAACCACAAATGTAATTAGAAGAAAATGGAGGAAAATATTTTTTATAATCTTGGGGTTGGGACCCCTAAGAAGCCATAAAAGAAACCTGAGAGATCTGACTAAAGATTAGAAGTTTTTGTATGGCACAAGGCACCATAAACCAGGTTAAAAGACAAATGATAAACTGGAAAATCACTTGAATTTGTGACAGAAAATTAGTATTTGTATTAAAGAGTACATACAAATCAATTTTAAAAAGACAAACCTCAAGAGAAAAATGCACAAAGGAGAGGAGCTGACAATTCTCAGAAGGAATATAAATGACTAAAAAACGTGAACCAAAGCCCAATCTAAGATAAATGGAAATTAAATGAGATAATTTGATTGGCAAAAATTAAAGACTGATAATATCCAGCACAGATGCAGGGAACTGGATGCTCTCATGCACTGTTGGTGGGAGCATAAACTGGGTACCTGTGACAGTACTTATTCCCAATGTTAAAATGCAGACCCTTTTACCTAGCAACCCCATTTCTAGGACTTTATCTTACAGAGAATCACTTGTATAGGTACATAAGCACATATGTACAGGGAAGATCAAATGCAGTTTTATTTGTATTCATGAAATAGATGTAACTGATTTTTATGAAGAGAAATCCTCAAATAATGTATGGTTCTATTTATTCTATGGGATATAACATGACTATTTTAAAAACATGAGGTCCATCAATGGGGAAAGAAACACCTCAGAGGAGAAAAAATAAAAGAATGAAGTGGATCTGTATGCACCAATAGGGAAGGAGGTCTGTGATGTATCACAGAATGAAAAAAGCAAGTAGCATAACATTATGTATATACACTATGATGCCACTGTATTTAAAAAGTGCCCATGCACTATATATGTAAGTTTGTATGTGTATAAGAAAGACTCTGGGAAGATATAAACCAAACTGTTATTATTAGTTACTCCTAAAGAGTGTGACTTCAGGGAAAAAGAGGGTTTTTTCAACTACTTTAGTTTTTTTTTTTTTTTTAAATATAATTTATTTTATTATCATTAATTTACAATTACATGTGCAATATTACGATTAAACTACCCCTTCATCAGGTCCCCCCCACCAACCCCATTACAGTCACTGTCCATCAGCGTAGTGAGATGCTATAGAATCACTACTTGTCTTCTCTGAGTTGTACTGCCCTCCCCGTGCCCCCCCAACATTACATATGCTAATCGTAATGCCCCTTTTTCCCTCTTATCCCTCCCTTCCTGCCCATTTTCCCCAGTCCCTTTCCCTTTGGTAACTTTTAGTCCGTTCTTGGGTTCTGTGAGTCTGCTGCTGTTTTGTTCCTTCAGTATTTTTTCTTTGTTCTTATACTCCACATATGAGTGAAATCATTTGATACTTGTCTTTTTCGGCTTGGCTTATTTCACTGAGCATAATACCCTCTAGCTCCATCCATGTTGTTGCAAATGGTAGGATTTGTTTTCTTCTTATGGCTGAATAATATTCCATTGTGTATATGTACCACATCTTCTTTATCCATTCATCTACTGATGGACACTTAGGTTGCTTCCATTTCTTGGCTATTGTAAATAGTGCTGCAATAAACATAGGGGTGCATCTGTCTTTTTCAAACTGGGCTGCTGCATTCTTAGGGTAAATTCCTAGGAGTGGAATTCCTGGGTCAAATGGTATTTCTATTTTGAGTTTTTTTGAGGAACCTCCATACTGCTTTCCACAATGGTTGAACTAATTTGCAGTCCCACCAGCAGTGTAGGAGGGTTCCCTTTTCTCCACATCCTCGCCAACATTTGTTGTTGTTTGTGTTTTGGATGTTGGCCATCCTCACTGGTGTGAGGTGATATCTCATTGTGGTTTTAATCTGCATTTCTCTGATGATTAGCGATGTGGAGCATCTTTTCATGTGCCTGTTGGCCATCTGAATTTCTTCTTTGGAGAAGTGTCTATTCATGTCCTCTGCCCATTTCTTAATTGGACTGTTTGCTTTTTGTTTGTTGAGGTGCGTGAGTTCTTTATATATTTTGGATGTCAACCCCTTATTGGTTACGTCATTTATGAATATATTCTCCCATACTGTAGGAAGTCTTTTTGTTCTACTGATGGTGTCCTTTGCTGTACAGAAGCTTTTCAGCTTCATATAGTCCCACTTGTTCATTTTTGCAAAAGGCTGATTTTTAAAAAAAGCATTCTAAATGTTTTTAGGTACCCACACCTACCATAAATTGTTTATATTTGAGGAAAAAGAGCAAGTGATCACTTAATCTTATGAGTTTACTAGCTGGAAACATTATTGGATGCCCATGCTATATTTAATGACCAAGCCAAGAATTTTGGATATCATTAGCTAGTGGACATTTCAGGTTTCAGGCTATGCAAGGCTTTGGTCAGCATGGTTTGTGGTCAGCTGGGATGCCCTGTTTTGGCTTGGTTAATATCAGGTGCTGATATTTCTCAGAAACCTCATAGGATCAGGAAATGTTTCTTTTGGGTCCTGTGTAAACTGTGAATTGCTAAAAACACAAGAGGTCATTTTATTGGACATGCTATTCTCTTACAGTTCTTACTGCAGGACCTAAGCATGAGTTCTCTGATACAGCTTTAGATTTCTAAGAGGAAAGAAAATAATGTCCCATAAATAAAAAACACAGTGTGAGGATGTATACTTTAAAATATGTCATCTAAGAGTCCCAGGGAAGTGAAATTCATGGAAACTTTATTTTAAGCTCCCATCTAACTCTTTAGGGAAGAAAATCTGAGACTTCTATAGGGGAGGGCAATGGGATTGTTTTTTAATATAATTAGAATATTTGCATTAAATAGTGGTTTTCTAAACATAGAAAAGACAGATCATAATATTATAGAACTAGACATTAGAGCTCTAAAACCTATAAAACTCTTAGAATAAAATATAGGAGTAAATTTTCATGACTTTGGGTTAGACAAAGTGTTAGGTATATCAAAAACCTGAGCAAAAGAAAAAAATAGATACATTGGACATCACCAAAATTAAAAACTTTTGTGCTTTAAAGGATAATTTTAAGAAAGTGAAGTTATTCTGAAGGACTTCTATTTAATCACAGGGAAGAACTTCCCTGAAATCAGGTTTCTATTTTCTAAAGTAAGAGTAGTTGGGGTATAGTTGTAGAAATTAGATTTGATGGAACCATGGAATTCTCTGTGAGCTCAACTTTCTCATTTTACTCCTGGTAGCAGGAAGGCCGGTGAAACTATGGCAGAATGGGAATTGACATACTGAGTGGCAGGCATTGTGCTGGGCACCTTCATGTGAGTTATCTTATTTCATCAACTCTATGAATCTGTGACATTTTGGTAGGGACTTGTGCTAGGTCTTCTCTGTGCACTTAAAGTCTGCTCTCCACTCTTTTTCACCTTCTGTGCTCTGGGAGGCTTACCTCTGTGCAACTAACTCATTAACCAGATTCTTTTGCCAATGGGAAACTGCAATCAGAGATACCAAAGATCACGTCAGAGATCAGAGAATGGAAGATGAGAGAGGGAGTGTCTTATCCTCTTTGCTCCTTTCTTGCCAGACCTCATGTTGGCCACAGTTGTTTCTCTATTGAGTATGTGTCACTCCATCAGAGTTAGCTTTGTTTTTTGTTTGTTGCTTTGAGAGAAAAAATCTTACTTTTTCTTAACATGCGAAAAGTTAACATGATTTTAAGGACTGAAGATTTGAAGATTTTAAATGTAATTGTAACTTGGAATGAGATGGTTTAAAAAAGATTGGTATTTGCTTTAATGAAGCTTAGAGCTTAGAGGGAGAGACAAACATCAATCAAATAGTCATGCAAATAATAGTAAAATTGTGACTGTGATTGATAAATGCTAAGTAGGAGAGGTACTGGACCATGCAAACTTATGTAAGAGGCATTTAACCTAGTCACAGAGGACTA
Organism: Smutsia gigantea; assembly: GCA_032199065.1. Taxonomy (NCBI): domain Eukaryota; kingdom Metazoa; phylum Chordata; class Mammalia; order Pholidota; family Manidae; genus Smutsia; species Smutsia gigantea. The sequence goes on along the minus strand of JAVSCE010004034.1, from coordinate 391,221 downwards.
AGGAGACTTCCTTTAAAAAATGATGCTTCCATTAGATGCAAAGGAAAGTAGGCATTGAGTAGGGTATGGTCTTCACAAATAGAAGCTAAAATAAGCTAGTGAGCAAAGCTCTTTATTTCTTTATTTCCCATCATAAGAAAATTTTGTTCTATATAGTGGCCTAACTCACTTCACTGATTTTCTTCAGTCACTGAGATGACCTGCCCTGGCCCTAAAAGAGATTGCTTAAGATGCCTTTTAGCTCTGAGAATATGAAGTACATGAAGCTAAAGAGCCCTGGAAACCTTGTACTCTGACAGAGAGAGAGCCCAGAGAATACAGGCATTGTTGCAAGACATTACTGCCTGTGGGAGCTCACAGATAATCTGGCCTGTATTTAACAGGGGAGGGAACTGGAGAACTACCATGGTGGTCTGGTGAACTAGTGAGATATCAACTAAACAGTAAAAGAATTAGCATCTGTCTTCTGTCAGCTTATCGTGCTTGTGGGTTGGGAAACTGTGTCTGTCTGGATAGAATCATGAGTGGTTTGACAATGGAAATATTCTAGTGTTCATTATCAGGATATGAGGATTTTCTGTTCAAATTCTTTGCCACTACTTGTTGCTCTGGTTTTGGTGAGGGCCTGGGCAGGTTAGTTACTAAATATACTTTCAAAACACACTTTACTGTAGTGTATACTTAACACTAGTATATATCACAGTACTTCACTGGATTTTTAAAATTATTAAGCAGTATGTAATTGCAGTAACCTATGTTATTATTATTTTTAATTTTTAAAATTAAGATACCATTGAGATACAATCTTATGAAGGTTTCACATGAGCAATATTGTGGTTTCAACATTCACCCATATTATCAAGTGCCCCCCAACCCCATTGCAATCACTGGTCATCAGCATAGTAATACATGCTATAGAGTCATTACTTGTCTTCTCTGTGCTATACTGTCTTCCCTATGACCTACCTATGTTGTGTGTGCTAATTATAATGCCCCTTAATCCTCTTCTCCCTCCCTCTCCACGCACCCTCCTCAGCTCATTCCCTTTGGTAACCACTAGTCCTTTCTGGAGTCTGTGAGTCTGTTGCTGTTTTGTTCCTTCAGTTTTGCTTTTTTGTTATACTCCACAAATAAGGGAAATCATTTGGTACTTGTCTTCTCTGCCTGGCTTATTTCACTGAGCATAAAACCCTCTAGCTCCATCTGTGTTGTTGCAAATGGTAGGATTTGTTTTCTTTTTATGGCTGAATAATATTCCATTGTGTATATGTTCCACGCCTTCTTTATCCATTCATCTACTGATGGACACTTAGGTTGCTTCCATATCTTGGCTATTGTAAATAGTGCTGTGATAAACACAGGGGTGCATATGTCTTTTTGATCTGAGATCTTGTTTCCTTTGAGGAAATTCCTAGGAGTGAAATTCCTGGGTCAAATGGTATTTCGATTTTTAGTTTTTTGAGGAACCTCCGTACTTCTTTCCACAATGGTTGAACTTACATTCCCACCAACAGTGTAGGAGGGTTCCCCTTTCTCTGCATCCTTGCCATCATCTGTTGTTCTTAGTCTTTTTCAGTGCTGGCCATCCTAACTGGTGTGAGGTGCCATCTCATTGTGGTTTTAATTTACATTTCCCTGGTAATTAGCGATGTGGAGCATCTTTTCATGTGCCTGTTGGCCATCTGAATTTCTTCTTTGGAGAAGTGTCTGTTCAGATCCTCTGCCCATTTATTCGGGTTATGTTTTTTGGGTACTGAGGCATGTGAGCTCTTTACATATTTTGGATGTTAACCCCTTATCAGATAAGTTGTTTATGCATATATTCCCCCATACTGTAGGGTGCCTTTTTGTTCTGTTGATGGTAACTTTTGCTGTACAGAAGCTTTTTAGTTTGATGTTGTCCCATTTGTTCATTTTTGCTTTTGTTTCCCTTGCCCGAGAAGATATGTTCATATGTATATTCAAGAGATGTTTGCCTGTGTTTTCTTCTAAGAGTTTTATGGTTTCATGAGTTACAGTCAGGTCTTTGAGCAGTAACCTATGCTGTTACAATTGTTTCACAACAAAGAAAATAAGGCAATGTTTCACAATTCTTTTTATGAAACTGATATTCCTTGATGTCAAAACAAGATAAAGAAAATACTGTTTCCTGTCACAGCCTGGTAAAGGTAGACTAGCATTTGATCTCATGTCTGCTTGACTGAAAAGGTCAGTCTCTCTCTTTTTAAAAGGTAAGACCTTTTATTTTGGAATAATTTTGAGACTTATAGAAAAGTTGCAAAAATAGAGTATAGCAAAGATAGAGTTCTCATGTGAGACTTCTCACCCAGTTTCCCTCATTATTAACTTTTTACTCAAGTTCTTTTTAAATAGATTAATAAATAAAATTATCTCTGAGATGTGGGGTGCTGGACAAACAGGTGGTCCACAAAGGAAAATTTTCTGAGAAAACATCTGAAGAGTTTGTAGCGTAAACTGGGAACCACACACAGGCTAGTCAAACATGATTAACTGTTTTCTAATAGAGGGTTTAGTGGTGATGGGCAAAAAATAATGAATGAGAGGAAAGAATAGGATGATAAATTCAGGTAATAATCTAAGTGTTTCTTTCAGGTGTCTGGGCTTTTAATTCTCTCCATTCTTCAAGCATAATTACATATTTGGAGTTTTGGTTCATATAGGATAGGATTGTACTCATATCTTTTTGATAAGAGAAAAGCACTCTGATGTTTCCCACCATATTGCAACTTGTATTTAGCTTTGGCTTAAGACCAGCCAATAATTTGCTTAATTGACATATCCATCATGGAGATTTTGTTTTAACACATATGATACAGTGTGTCATTTGCTTCTGGGATCTCTTAGAATATGTTCAGAATTTAGAAATATATATATGCTATACATAACTTGCATTTCATAACTGTGTCATAGTTTCTGAATGTGTGGAGCTAGGATTCTAAATGAAAGAGTAAAAGGAAACATGACCTGGATGATTTAAAAATATATTTTACAATTTTGAGAGCAGAGGTTTAAAAGAACTACAGAAATGATATGTGAATGTAATCGCTATGTCTTTTGTAGCCCTTGTGTTCTGTTCTTTTTTTGAGCCAGTTTCCTTTCTGTTTTATACAACTCTTTCCAGTAGACTGGCTTTACATTGCTTGCAGCCTGGACTTGGCCCCTGAAGAGATATTAGAGGAACAACTTAATGGTTAGCAAGTTCTTCTGGGAGCTAAGGTCACTGAGGCAGAACAGGACATCATTGTCCAGACTAGTTGCTTGGGGAACAAGGTTGTCTGGATGGTCTAAGTTTAACTTAATAGCTTTGGCAGTGGCTGAAGGCAGTGGTTAAAGAATGTCTTAAGGAGGGACAGAGTAAAGGGGCTGCTGCCTTGGAGTTCAGTTATAGTTCAGTTGCTCATAATTTCTATCTCATACTCAGCTAACATGGGATCCTATTTTAGTTTTGGGGCTTATAGACCTTTGAAAAATGTAAGATTGGAAGATCATTAGCAAACTGTCTGTAGGGAATTAAGTGTCCCTGAGCAACAATGTGACTGGTTGTGAATATAATGTAGAGCTGGGCTTTTTACCCTTAGATATTTTAGTGATATACCTCATGTCCTCACTTCTTTCCTTGCCCTGGGGAGAACTCCATTTGTAATAAATAAGCCTGAGTTGTCCAAGGAGGAGTTTTGACTATAAAACTTTGTTTTTTTCACCATAAATATTTGTATTTTAAGACACACTCCAAACCCCATAACAAAATATTTTAAAACAGCCACGCCCTAAAAGAAATGTGTGTGAAGATAATGGAAACCAGATCATGAGCCTAAAAAGAATTTCATATGTTCTGTCTGGCTCATCTTACCTTGGCTTTGATAGAAGTTTATTAAGGTGTATGTGTGGTTAGGATAGGTGAGAGAGGGAACTCAGTATATGTAAAATCTTCCATCTAATGATATGCTGCAGCTGCAGGAGGGACTGAAGTTTGGGAATGTATTTGTCCATTTAATAAAAATATTAGATACTCTGTAAAGTCAGTTATATTGGTTAGGGGGGAAAGTACATTTATGACCATGACTATAACCTTATTAAGAGCCAGATAAATTTAAAAGTCTTCTTTTTGATCCCAATAGGAGTCAAGATGGGGAGAAGTGTTTGGATAGATTAGCCAAAATTCATCATCTCTACAAGGGGAAAAAAAGTTGAGAAAGCATGCATGAGCAGGTGTGACAGGTTCATTAGCATTTTCTTCAGTTCTGGGGAACTTGTCAGGAGGCTGAGTTTATAGCATTAGTAGCAAAATTCAGGAATAATCTTGAGGACATAGTAGAATTTCTGTATTTGAAAAATTTCTATTTTGAATGATTTCAGAAAGTAATTTTCAAAGATGTCCTTAGTGGAGATACTGTAGGGTTTGTATTGTAGTTGTATGTGCCAGAGGACACTAATTTGAATTCCAAAGTATTTGTATTTAAAGTTAAGTTTAAAATTTGTTTGGAAGGAAAGGGCAGTGGGGCCTGATTACACCCATTTATTCTATAAATTTTGGTTGACAACAGACTATGTGCTATTAGGCTTTACAATAGGCACTTTTTGGTGGATGTGTAAGAATGCTACACTTCTCAGAAGAAGGCAGAGGTTTGACCTTTGGGGAGAAGCTTTCTGGGAGAGAGCTTCTGGGGCCTGGTAACAAGTTCACCCAAGTGAAGGCAAGGTAAAGGCACCATGTGGAGAGAAAGAGGGTCATTGAGGCATCTCGACAAGTGTTCTGTGGCCCTTTGGGGAGTTTTCCACAAGTTGATCCAAACACAAATTTCTTTAAGGGCCTGGCTTTTTAAAAATCTTTTGGTATGGGATTTGGAGTGTCTTAAAATATAAATATTTAGTGACATAAAGCATTTTCCTTGCTTTATTTGCTAGGAAACTTCTTCATTTGTGTGACATGCAGAACTTCATAGCTCTGAAAAAGTAAACTGTGCAGTTTTCCCTAGCAAAAAGGCCTTCCCTACCCCCAACTTCTAGTTCCTCAGTATCTGCACATACATTTTCTAAGGCTTTCCTTGTCCATGTATCTCTTATATATTAATCTTGCATCTGATTTATCTCTTTGCCCTGTGTATTCAATGTTTGGGCAAATTTGGTTGTCTTTAAACCCAGATGGAAACTATTTGAGTTTTTAAATATCCAAGGTCGTAGTTTCTAATATGTCTTTCCTAAGTTTCTATTAATAACTTCCTTTGATCTTTCTGGTGGCAGCCAAGACATGTTTCAGTGATTGAGGTGCTCTTTCTAAATGAAATTTATTGAGTTTTTCCTTCATTGGAAGAGAGAGCTATTCTTGGATAGTAAAAAAAAGTTGTAGCTGATTTGATTTTATATTTTAATCCTCTTAATTAGTCATTGTCAATGCATAAAGTTTATAGGCTTTAGGGTAAGAGGTTAGTATAAATAGCAGTTATAGTGTTTTTCGATCCACTTGCTCTCAGAACTTTACCAGATTTATGGAACTTCAGTAATAGTTTGGAATAGCAGTGTATCTTTTTCTAAGTATGTTGGTATTCTCATCTTAATGCTAGATATACAATAAAGGGTGCTTTTTTATGGCCAAATTCTTTGTGCCTAAGCCTTCATTACATTTGGACAATAGTTCCTCGAACTAAAAAAAGCATCTTATGATTTGTTTATTAAATGTTCATCTTAGAAATGTTCATCTTAAAATAAAGGTCTCAGATTTGGAAGGAAGCTGAGAAATTCTTTATCTACCTTCCATTTGGTTAAATGCAATCAAACTGTGCTTGAACAGTTCTGTTGAGAGTGAGCATCCTACCTCATATGAACTATCTCATTTGTAAAAATTCCTATTATATATTGAGCAGAAATACACTTCCTATAGTTTCTTTTTTTAAATAATTTATTTTGGATCATTAATATACAATTACATGTGCAATATTATGATTATTAAACTACCCCCTTCATCAGGTCCCTCCCACCAACCCCATTACAGTCACTGTCCATCAGCATAATGAGATGCTATAGAATCACTACTTGTCTTTGAGTTGTACAGCCCTCCCCGTGCTCCCCCAACATTACATCTGCTAATCGTAATGCCCCTTTTTCCCTCTTATCCCTCCCTTCACACCCATCTTCCCCAGTCCCTTTCCCTTTGGTAACTATTAGTCCGTTCTTGGGTTCTGTGAGTCTGCGGCTGGTTTGTTCCTTCAGTTTTTTTCTTTGTTCTTATACTCCACATATGAGTGAAATCATTTGATACTTGTCTTTTTCGGCTTGGCTTATTTCACTGAGCATAATACCCTCTAGCTCCATCTATGTTGTTGTAAATGGTAGGATTTGTTTTCTTCTTATGGCTGAATAATATTCCATTGTGTATATGTACCACCTCTTCTTTATCCATTCATCTACTGATGGACACTTAGGTTGCATCCATTTCTTGGCTATTGTAAATAGTGCTGGGATAAACATAGGGGTGCATCTGTCTTTTTCAAACTGGGCTGCTGCATTCTTAGGGTAAGTAAATTCCTAGGAGTGGAATTCCTGGGTCAAATGGTATTTCTATTTTGAGTTTTTTGAGGGACCTCCGTACTGCTTTCCACAATGGTTGAACTAATTTGCATTCCCACCAGCAGTGTAGGAGGGTTCCCTTTTCTAAACATCCTCACCAACATTTGTTGTTGTTTGTGTTTTGGATGTTGGCCATCCTCACTGGTGTGAGGTGATATCTCATTGTGGTTTTAATCTGCATTTCTCTGATGATTAGTGATGTGGAGATCTTTTCATGTGCCTGTTGGCCATCTGAATTTCTTCTTTGGAGAAGTGTCTATTCATGTCCGCTGCCCATTTCTTAATTGGATTATTTGCTTTTTGTTTCTTAAGGTGCATAAGTTCTTTATATATTTTGGATGTCAACCCCTTATCGGATATGTCATTTATGAGTATATTCTCCCATACTGTAGGATGTCTTTTTGTTCTACTGATGGTGTCCTTTGCTGTACAGAAGCTTTTCAGCTTGATATAGTCACACTTCTTCAACTCTGCTCCTGTTTCCCCTTGCCCCGGGAGATATGTTCATGAAGAAGTCGCTCATGTTTATGTCCAAGAGATTTTTGCCTGTGTTTTTTTCCAAGAGTTTTATGGTTTCATGACTTACATTCAGGTCTTTGATCCATCTTGAGTTTACCTTTGTGTATGGGGCTAGACAGTAGTCCAGTTTCATTCTCTTACATGTAGCTGTCCAGTTTTTCCAACACCAGCTGCTGAAGAGGCTGTCATCTCCCCATTGTATATCCAAGGCTCCTTTATCAAATACTAATTGACTGTATATGTTTGGGTTAATGTTTGGATTTTCTATTCTGTTCCACTGGTCTGTGGGTCTGTTTTTGTGCCAATACCAAATTGTCTTGATTACTGTGGCTTTGTAGTAGAGCTTGAAGTCAGGGAGCGTAATTCCCCGTTTTATTCCTCCTTCTCAGGATTGCTTTGGCTATTAGGGGTCTTTTGTGGTTCCGTATGAATTTTAGAATTATTTGTTCCAGTTCACTGAAGAAAGCTATTGGTAGTTTGATAGGGATTGCATTGAATCTGTAGATTGCTTTAGGTAGTATAGCCATTTTGACAATATTTATTCTTCCTAGCCAAGAGCATGGGATGCATTTCCATTTGTTAGTGTCCTCTTTAATTTCTCTTAGGAGTGTCTTGTAGTTTTCAGAGTACAGGTCTTTCACTTCCTTCGTTAGGTTTATTCCTAGGTATTTTATTCTTTTTGATGCAATTGTGAATGGAATTGTTTTTCTGATTTCTCTTTCTGTTAGTTCATCATTAGTGTATAGGAAAGCAACAGATTTCTGTGTGTTAATTTTGTAACCTGCAACTTTGCTGAATTCAGATATTAGTTCTAGTAGTTTTGGAGTGGAGTCTTTAGGGTTTTTTATGTACAATATCATGTCATCTACAAATAGTGACAGTTTGACTTCTTCTTTACCAATCTGGATGCCTTATCTGTCTTTGTTTTGTCTGATTGCTGTGGCTAGGACCTCCAGTACTATGTTGAATTACAGTGGAGAGAGTGGGCATCCCTGTCTTGGTCCCGATCTTAGATGAAAAGCTTTCAGCTTCTCGCTGTTAAGTATGATGTTAGCTGTGGGTTTGTCATATATGGCCTTTATGATGTTGAGGTACTTGCTATCTATACCCATTTTGTTGAGAGTTTTAATCAGGAATGGATGCTGAATTTTGTCAAATGCTTTTTCAGCATCTATGGAGATGATCATGTGGTTTTTGTTCTTTTTTTTGTTGATGTAGTGGATGATGTTGATGGATTTTCGAAAGTTGTACCAGCCTTGCATCCCTGGGATGAATCCCACTTGATCAAGGTGTATGATTCTCTTGATGTATTTTTGGATTCGGTTTGCTAATATTTTGTTGAGTATTTTTGCATCTACATTCATCAGATATATTGGTCTGTAATTTTCTTTTTTGGTGAGGTCTTTGCCCGGTTTTGGTATTAGAGTGATGCTGGCTTCATAGAATGAGTTTGGAAGTATTCCCTCCTCTTCTATTTTTTGGAAAACTTTAAGGAGAATGGGTGTTATTTCTTCTCTCTATGTCTGGTAGAATTCAGTGGTGAATCCATCTGGTCCGGGGGTTTTGTTCTTGGGTAGTTTTTTGATTACTGATTCAATTTCATTGCTGGTGATTGGTCTGTTTAGTTTTTCTGTTTCTTGATTGGTCATTCTTGGAAGGTTGTATTTTTCTAAGAAGTCGTCCATTTCTTCTATGTTTTCCAGCTTGTTGGCATATAGATTCTCATAATATTCTCTTATGATTCTTTGTATTTCTGTGGAATCCATCGTTATTTTTCCTTTCTCATTTCTGATTCTGTTTATGTGTGTAGATTCTCTTTTTCTCTTAATGAGTCAGGCTAGGGGTTTATCTATTTTGTTTATTTTTTCAAAGAACCAGCTCTTGGTTTCATTGATTTTTTCTATTGTTTGATCCTTCTCAATTTTGTTTATTTCTTCTCTGGTCTTTATTATGTCCCTCCTTCTGGTGCCTTTTGGCCTCATTTGTTCTTCTTTTTCCAATTTCAGTAATTGTGTTTTTAGACTATTCATTTGGAAATGTTCTTCTTTCTTTAAATAGGCCTGGATTGCAATATACTTTCCTCTTAGAACTGCCTTTGCTGCATCCCACAGAAGTTGTGGCTTTGTGTTGTTGTTGTCATTAGTCTCCATATATTCTTTGATTTCTGTTTTGATTTGGTTGTTAACGCATTGATTAGTTAGGAGAATGTTGTTTAGTGTCCATGTATTTGTGAGCCTTTTTGATTTCTTTCTAAAATTTATTTCTAGTTTTGTACCTTTGTAATCTGGGAAGTTGGCTGGCAGGATTTCAATATTTTTGAATTTACTGAGGTTCTTTTTGTGGCCTAGTATGTGGTCTATTCTGGAAAACGTTCCATGTGCACTTGAGAAGAATGTGTATCCTGCTGTTTTTGGGTGCAGAGTTCTGTAGATGTCTGTTAGGTCCATCTGTTCTAGTGTGTTGTTCAGTGCCTCTGTGTCTTTACTTATTCTTCCTCTGGTTGATCTGTCCTTTGGAGTGAGTGGTGTGTTGAAGTCTCCTAAAATGAATGCATTGCTATCTATTTCGTCCTTTAATTCTGTTAGTATTTGTTTCACATATGCTGCCGCTCCTGTGTTGGGTGCATATATATTTATAATGGTTATATCTTCTTGTTGGACTGACCCCTTTATCATTATATAATGTCCTTCTTTATCTCTTGCTACTCTCTTTGTTTTGAAGTCTATTTTGTCTGATACAAGTACTGCAACATCTGCTTTTTTCTCCTTGTTGTTTGCATGAAATATCTTTTTCCATCCCTTCACTTTTAGTCTGTGTATGTCTTTGGGTTTAAAGTGAGTCTCTTGAAGGCAGTATATAGATGGGTCTTGTTTTTTTATCCATTTAGTGACTCTATGTCTTTTGACTGGTGCATTCAGTCCATTTACATTTAGCGTGATTATGGATAGGTATGTACTTATTGGCATTGCAGGCTTCAGATTCGTGGTTACCAAAGGTTCAAGGTTAACTTCCCTACTATCTAAAAGTCTAACAACTAACTTAATATGCTATTACAAACACAATCTAAAGGTTCTTTTTTTGTTGTTTGTTTGTTTCCTTCCTCCTTTTTCTTTCTATCCCATTGTTTATATATTAGGTATCATATTCTGTACTGTTTGTCTATCCCTTGCTTGACTTTGGGGATAGTTAATTTAATTTTGCATTTTCTTAGTAATTAGCTGTTCTATTTTCTTTACTGTGGTTTTGTTACCTCTGGTGACAGCTATTAATCTGTAGGAACACTTCCATCTATAGCAGTCCCTCCAAAATACACTATAGAGATGGTTTGTGCGAGGCAAATTCTCTCAGCTTTTGCTTATCTGGGAATTGTTTAATCTCTCCTTCAAATTTAAATGATAATCTTGCTGGATAAAGTCATCTTCGTTCAAGGCCCTTCTGCTTCATTGCATTAAATACATCATGGCACTCCCTTCTGGCCTGTAAGTTTTCTGCTGAGAAGTCTGATGATAGCCTGATGGGTTTTCCTTTGTATGTGATCCTATTTCTCTCTCTGGCTGCTTTTAATAGCCTGTCCTTATCCTTGATCTTGGCCATTTTAATTACTATATGTCTTGCTGTTGTCTTCCTTGGGTCCCTTGTGTTGGAAGATCTGTGCACCTCCATGGCCTGAGAGACTATCTCTTTCCCCAGATTGGGGAAGTTTTCAGCAATCACCTCCTCAAAGACGCTTTCTAGCCCTTTTTTTCTCTCTTCCTCCTCTGGTACCCCTATAATGCAAATATTGTTCCGTTTGAATTGGTCACACAGTTCTCTCAACAATCTTTCATTCTTAGAGATTCTTTTTTCTCTCTGTGCCTCACCTTCTTTGTATTCCTCTTCTCTATTTTCTATTTCATTTATTATCTCCTTCACCGTATCCAATCTGCTTTTAATACCATCCATTGTGCTCTTCAATGATTGGATCTCTGACCAGAATTCATTCCTGAGTTCTTGAATATCTTTCCGTACCTCCATGCGCATGTTAATGATTTTTATTTTGAACTCCCTTTCAGGGAGAGTCATAAGGTCCATATCATTTAAATCTTTCTCAGGAGTTGTATTCATAATTTTACTCTGGACCAGGTTCCTTTGGCGTTTCATATTTGTGTTTGGTGCCCTCTAGTGCCCAGAAGCTCTACTCTCTGGAGCTGCTCAGCCCCTGTAGCAATGCGGGGATTGTAGGGGTGTGGTATTGGTGCCTCCGGGGAGGACAGGGCTGTTTGCTGGTTCCTGGCTGCTATGCCTGTCTCCACTGCCTGAACCAGTGGGCTGAGCACACAGGTATAAGCCTGTGTGCTTTGCGTATTTAGTTGCTGTAGACAGATCTTCCCTCTGGCTGGCCTAACACCAGGGAAGGATTTCCCTGTTTGCAAGCCCGGTGGGGCTGGCCAGAAGAAAGATGCACTAGTCTGCCTGTCACAGAAGGGGTTCTTGGAGCTGTGTAGGCAGCCAGGGAGCTGGAGCACCTGAAGATTGTGAAACCTCCCAACCTGCTGGGCAGAGTGCACCTGGACAATTTTGTCTGCCTGTCCTTTCTCCTGAGCAGTAAGCTCTGTGCAATCCTTGCCCCTTTAGCAGCCCTCTTGCTAAGGCCTTCCTTGTTAGGAAGTCTCTCAGACTGGCCGCCTTTCTTTTGTCCCCGAGCAGCTGGGTAAGGATCCCTGCTTTCACAAGCAGCTGGATTCTTAGTGTCTCCTGGAATTCTGCCTGTCTTAGCTTTCCAACCCCCTAATTACAAGAGTATCATGCAAGCACCATGAAATGTAGGTTTGTGCTCCCAGAGCAGATCTCCAGAGTTAGGTATTCAGCAGTCCCACATCTCCACTCCCTCCCTGCTCCGTTCCTGTTCCTCCTGCTGGTGAGCTGGGGTGGGGGAAGGGCTTGGATCCCGCAGGACCACAGCTTTAGTACAGTACCCTTTTCTGTGAGGGCTGCTCTTGTCTCCAGGTGTGTGCAGTTTGTTGCCATCCTCTTTCCTGTTGCTCTTTCAAGAGTAGTTGTAGCAGCTTTATTTTCATATTATATGAGGTTTTAGGGGGAAGCCTGTGTCTCACCTCTCATGCCGCCATCTTTAATCCAATCACTTCCTATAGTTTCTACTCATTTATTCCAGATAGTCTCTGTAACGAAGTGGAATATCTCCTTCTTTTGCGTGCTTAAAATTGGTTACTGTGTCCCACAAAGCCTTCGTTCTATAGAGCAAACACCTGTTGTCAATTTATATATCATGGTTTTGGGGGATATCATTGTTCATTTATTCTTTCAATCCATAAAATTTTGGGGGAACCTATTCAGTATTGGGTATTGTGCCTCACATTGAAGTTACAAAAGCAGATAAGATTTGTCTTAACACTAAACTCAAAAAGTTTAGAATGTATTGGGAAAGATGTTTGGCATTAGCACTAAATGAAATCATACACTACAGGCTATAAATAGATAGAGTACACATCAAAGACATTTTGTTTATTAAAGGGTTACTGTGGGTAAAATTACAATATTTTCAGAATCTCTTCCCTGGCCTTAGTATATCTCCATATCAATAGATGTTTCCAAGGGGTGGAGAGAAGTAGTCCATCTCCATATCAGTAGATGATTACAAGGAGGGTGGAGAGCAAGCTGCACATGGACTGAGGTTTGATAAGGCCTTGGCAGCTGGGTCAGGAGAGACATTGGCGAGCAGGAGTAGACGACAGCTTGTAGCCAATTAGTGGGTTTCTTCCACTTTATTTCTCTCTTTGACTGATTTCTGCTTCAAAGATTTATTTGTCCTGGGCTGGGAACATATTTTCCTCCTGGAGTTACACCTGGCAGTAGTCAGCAGGAACTCTAAACCTGAAATCTGTCTTCGTGGGTACAGTGCTTGGGCAGGCTGCCCCAGAGATGGTGAAGAGATACCCAAAATCCCCCCTGTGGATGGTGGGGAGGCCCTGGTGGCTGATGCAGTGGGGGTGACAACTCACACCTTCCCTCCATCTGTAGTGGATGGTGTGGCTTCACCCAGTAACCCCCAATCCATGGGGCTTCCAATCGGGCAGCCCCTAGTGGAGAATTGTTCTAGGGTAAAGCACCTCCCATATGGGTGGGCCCACCCCCAGAATTGAAGACTGTGAGATAGAAGACTGCTTAGAGGCGTTGAGTGGCAGTGTGGCAGCTGGGATTGTGGGATTTTTGTTTCTTGAGATATGGGAAAGAGTTATCAAGGAGAGAGACACACTTCTGCATTGCTTAGAGGAACTGGACAATGACCTTTGGGTGCCCTTAAGAAAGAGAGACAGTTGTTGAGAAGTCAGATCCTGCTTCTGAAAGATATGTTAGCAGTGAGGGAAGAGGCAGCAGGAGAATTCGCATTGCAGTAGGCCATGGGGGAGGGGGAGGAAAGAGCAGTGCCTTCAGCCCTGGAAATGGTAGAGGATATATCAGGGGAGGGTGAAAGGGTAGGGCTAAAGGCTGAACTGCTGTTGAGGCTACTGCCCAAGGCACCAGCCTCTCCCATATTAAAGGCCCACCCAGTTGTAATTAAGAAAACAAAAACACAGTAACCATAGGCTCCTCAGGGGGAGAATCAGCCCCCTCCCCAGGTTGTGGAGCACTCCATGCTCTGCCCTTATACCCAGGATGAGCTGGTATGTTGGGTTCTGAAATGGGTAGACTGCCTTCCTTGATGACTCACCCTTCCCTCCAGCAGCAGTTGCAAAGTGCCCATCACACCTCAGGGAATAAGGTGCTTCTGGATTGGCTGACAGCAGCCATCAGGGCAGTTTGGCCTAATCAGGATGATTTACCATACTTATCTACTAGCTGGAAAACATATGCAGAGCTCCAATAAGTGTTACGGGAGCTGGACGTGAAAAATATCATCTATAATATATCCCCCAGGGCCCCTGTGAAGAGTTGCTCACCATGAGAATGAGAAATCTGGTGCTCCATATAGCTCCCCCATCTCTGTTTGGGTCCCTAGTGACTGTTTTTGCCCCCCATGTGGAGCAACCCATAAGTGAGCTACGGATATTTGAGCAGATGTTAGGGTGGTTGAAACAAGAGCACAGAAGGAAGTACAGGCTACGACTAAAAGGAGAGGTGCAAAGGGTCCTGTGAAGGTCTTCAGGTTCCAGATATGGGTTGATCTGATAAAGACCAGGGTAGTGAAAGAAAAACTTGATGGGCAGCCCAATCGAATCTTGTTATAACTGTGGCACCAATTAAAGCCAGAGCAGCAGTTCCAGCCGCTGAGGTCCAGGACACAGAAGCCAAAGGCAAAACCCCATGTCCGGCCTGTGTCCCTGAAAGAATTCCTGGGGTACAGTACTTAGGCTCAACCTGGGCCCTTGCTCCCTCTGGAGGACAATTGGCATTGCATATTGACTGAGGGGGGTTTAAAGCCCCCACCTTAGGGGACATGGTGGGGACTAGAGGCCACATGTAGAATTAGCTCAATGGTTACATCAGTGTTTATTGCACATGGGTCAAAAATGAATGTGGGCTGTAGCCTGTCGGTGGAGCTTGCCATTGGCCTTTGAAAAAGTCAGCAGAGCCCAGAAAGAGTGCCTTGTATGCTCTAAGGGGCACTTACACTGAATCCCGCAGCAACATAGAATAATAGTGAAGGAGCCTATACTGCTTGTCACGTGGCAAATAGACTATATTGGGCTTTTGCCCATATCAGAAGGATATCAGTATGCCATGACTTGTGTGGACAAAGCTACTGTATTGTTGGTTGCTTTTTCAGCACGTCATGCAGATCAGCAAATGAACAACATGGGCCTAGAGCATCTCTTTGCAGCTTATGTCCAGCTGCAGGTGATTGAAAGCAATCAAGGCACCCACTTTACTGGACATGCATTACAAGAATGGGTGCAGCAATTAGGGATAAAGTGGAAGTTTCATGTACCATATAATCCTTCTGGGGCAGGCATGATAAAGAGGTATGATGGTTTGCTGAAATCTGTCCTGAAGTTGGACACCAATAGTCTGCAGAACTGGTCAGTTTTCTTATGGACATTGCTGCGGTGTTTGAATTAGAAGCCCCTGAAAGGAGCCTTGAGCAATGTGTATATGCTAACACACATTGCTACCTCTCCTGTACAACTGTATATGTGAACCAAAGAGGAGTTACTGAAGCCAGGATATGGCCTGGAGAGCAACATATTGCTGCCAGCCCCAACTGGGTTAAACCTTGGAGATTCGGTTGAGTGGACATGGCCCTGGACATTTCAATGCATGAACCTGCAATGGATGGCCCTTCTGGAACCTTGGGGAAAAGGCTTGGAAGCTGGCCTCCTGTGTATTCCTGGAGTAACAGCAGAATGGCCCCCAGAAGTCTGTGAGGTAAGAGCATCTTAAGGGGAAGTTTTGTTTTGTCTTTATGTCCAGTGCATGTAACTTCCATAGCCCTATATACTGAGCCATCTGTAACACCCACAGGGAGGGGGTTGAAGGTTGGTATACTAGACCAGGACAAGATCTCATTCTTTCCAATGTCCTATCACAGGACCACTGTCTTGTATGCATCCTACCTAGTGGACAAGATTTGCCTATGCTGATGTCATTAAAATGTATCTTATCAACCTTAAGGTTATTTTCGTCTACAGTCCCTATGGTCTGGACCTGCCCCCTAGCTGCAGTTGCCCCATGATGAGTGCACTGAACTCCCTACCAGTTCAGCTACTGTCTTCCTGTGGAGTGGACTAGCTATGGACTTAATCTGCATAGGACTTTGAACCTAGTTGAATCACCCAAATTATCATGATTTTATTGCTGTTGTTATTGTACTTTATTTGTCTGGTTACAGTGTTCCAGTTTTCTTGTACAGGGGTCATTGTGGAACATGGGGCGTGAACAGATTGTGAGGCGAGATTTTTGGAGGGGTGGGCTGTGGGTAAAATTGCAGTAGTTCCAGAGAATTTATTTCCTATTTTGGTAGTCATATCACATGTTTCACACAGCAAATCTCTATTAACTAAAACCTACATTTCTCTTTTATGAGAACAATGTTAAACAAGGTCTCCTCTCTTCCCCACACTTGAAGTTGACTTTTTGAAAGAAAATTTTTCAGAGCAGTTTTAGGTTTATGATAAAATTGAGAGGAAGTTACAGAGACTTCCCATGTATTTTCTGCCTCCACATCTGCATAGCCTCCTTCATTGTCAACTTCATTTACCAAAAATGGTACTTTTTCTTGCCAAGGATGATCTACATTGACACATCATAATCACCCAAAGTCCATGGTTTATGTTAGGATTCATTCTTTGTGTCATACATTCTATGGGTTTAGACAATGTATAATGATATATATCCATCATTAATGATATTATCAGGGTATTTTCACTACCCTAAAAATCCTCTATTTTTTGCATATTCATCTTTCCCTCCCAACTCCTATTGTCTTCATAGTTTAGCTTTTCCCAGAATTCATATAGTTGGAATCACAGAGTATGAAGCCTTCTCAGATTGACTTCTTTCACTCAGTAATTTGTATTTAGGGTTCCTCCATGTCTTTTCATGGCTTCATAGCTTATTTCTTTGTAGTGCTGAATAATGTTTCATTATCTGTATGTGACCGTTTATCCATTCACTTACTGAAGGACATCTTGGCTGCTTCCAAGTCTTGGCAATTTTGAATAAAACTTCTATAAACATTTATGTACAGATTTTTGTGTGTCTTAAGTTTCCTACTCCTTTGGAATACCAAGGAATGTGATCACAGGATAATAGTATGTTTAGTTTTGTCAGAAACTGCCAAACTGTCTTCCAGATTTTTTGTACCATTTTGCATTCCCAATACCAATGAATGAGAGTTCCTGTTGTTTCACATCCTCATTAGCATTTGGTATTGTCAGTGTTCTGGATTTTGGCCAGATGTATAGTGGTGTCTTGTTTGAATTTGCAATTCCCTGATGACCTACATGTGGAGCTTCTTTTCATATGCTTATTTAAAATTTACCTATGTCCTTTAGTAAGGTGCCTATTAAGGTCTTTGGCTCACTTTTTAAAATCGGGTTCTTTGTTTTCTTATTGAATTTAAGAGTTCTTTGTGTATTTTGGATTAAAGTACTTTATCAGATGTGTCCTCTGCAAATATTTTCTCCTGGTTGGTGGTTTATTGCTTTTCACAGAAGTTCTTCATTTTAATGAAGTCAAGTTTATCAATTATTCCTTTCATGGGTCTTTTATTTGGTGTATCTAAAAGGGCATCACCACACCCAACATCATCTAGTTTTTTTCCTGTATTATCTTCCAGATGTTTTATAGTTTTGCATTTTACATTTAGGACCATGATCCATTCTGAGTTAATTTCTGTGAAGAGTAAAAAGTCTGTATTGGTATATGGATTTCCTCTTGGCATGTGGATTTCCATCTGTTCCAGCACCATTTGTTGAAGAGACTATCTTTGCTCCTTTGTATTGCTGTTGCTCTTTTGTCAAAGATCTGTTGATTATATTTATGGGAGCTATTTCTGGGCTATTTTGTTTCATTGATCTATTTTTCTATTCTGTGCCAATACTATTGAGAAAGAAATTTGGTTCAGAGATGCAGTGAAGTCAGAATGAATACATTAGGAAGGAATTAATTAAGGCAAGAATAGCAGGGAATGGCAGCTGCCTTGCAAGCAGCAGAGAGCAAGGAAGAAGAGGAAGGAAAGGGAAGCTCATTGACCTGCTTGGCACAGGGCAAATCCCTCACCAACAACTAAAGCCAGGGTCACTTGGTGTCCAATGTCTGCTTGAATCTGCATGGCATGGGAACTAAGTTCCTACCACCCCAGAATTTGGGGGAGCTGCAGAGCACTGGATGGAGTGAGATTATGTTCTGAGAACTTCCCAAAGGCAAAGAAAAGAGATTTTCAGGCAGGCTACTAAAGAGCAGGAATGTACAGCTGTAGTCCTCTCTGGATTACCCAGGCAACAGGAACTTGCAAGCCCAAATCAGAGCTCTCAGCAGCCCCTCCCTATGTATCTGGGGTAGAACAGAGACAGAGTGAAGACTTAATGACACACTTGAAGGAAGGAGAGTGCAGGCAACCTCAAAGAAGAGGTGCACTTATGGGCTTGGGGTTTGGTGTTTTGTAGGGCTTTTGGGGTAGGAGTAAACTTAAGGCATGATGTATACAGGTAATTCATAGTTCCTTTGAAGTTTTATCTTAAGAATAGGGTTATTTAGGTAACTGTGTTTGTCCATATCTTGGCATTATTTATCCACATAAGTTTATTTACGCTTCAAAGGTCTATCTCCTGTCCCATTTACAAAGTTACTTAATTAATAGGCCAGAACAAGAGGAAGAACAGCATGTAGATTAAGTTAAAGAATAAACTTGGTGAGATTGGATTAAAGATGGTGGCGTGAGAGGTGAGACAGAGACCTCCTCCTAAAACCACATATAATACAAAAATATAACTAATACAACTAATCCTGAAAGAGCAACAGGAAAGACAGCTGCACCAGACTGCATACACCTGCAGAAAAGAGCAGACCTCACAGAATAGGGTAACGTACCAAAGCTGTGACCCACCAGGGCCCAAGCCCTTCCCCCACCCCAGCTCACCAGCAGGAGGAAGAGAAACAGAGAGGGGAGGGAGTGGAGGCCTGGGACTGCTGAACATCTAGGCCTGGAGATCTGCTCTGGGAGCATGAACCTACATTGCATGGTACTCTGGTGATTTAGTGGGGTTGGAAATCTAAGAGAGGTGGAACACCTGGAGAGACAGAGATTCCAGCTGCTTATTGAAAACAGGGATTCATATCCAGATGATCTGGCTGGGCAGTCTGAGAGACATCCTAAAACTGAGAGGGCTGCTAAAGGGGCAAGAATTGCACAGAACTTACTGCTCAGGAGAAAGGACAGGTAGACAAAACTGTCTGGGTGCACTCTGGGCAGCAGGTTGGGAACTTAAATGATCTTCAGGTGCTCCATCCCTCTGGCTGGCTGCACAGCTCCAAGGCTCCCCACAGTGATACGCAGCCTGCTGTGTCTTTCTCCCAGCTAGCCTGCACCTGGCTCAAGATTTCAAACTGGCAACCCCTGCCCTGGTGTCAGGCAAGCCCGAGGGAAGCCCAACCTCTGGTAGCTAAAAACACAAAGCATACAGGCTTACACCTATGTGTTCGGCCCACTGGTTCTGGCAGTGGAGACAGGCATAGCAGTTGGGAAGCAGGAAACAGCCCTTTCCTCCCCCAAAGCACCAACACTGCTCCCCTGCAACCCGCGACATTGCTTCAGGGGCTGAGCAGCTCCAGAGAGTAGAGCTTCTGGGCATGAGAGGGCACCACAGACAAATTATGAAATGTCAAAGGAACCTGGTTCAAAGCAAAATTATGGATACACCAGAGAAAGATTCAAATGAAATCAACCATATGAATCTTCCTGAAAGAGATTTCAAAATAAAAATAATTAACATGCTCAAGGAGGTACAGAAAAATATTCAAGAACTCAGGAACGAGTTTAGGACAGAGATCCAATCATTGAAGAACACAATGGAGGGTATTAAAAGCAGATTAGATATGGTGGAGAAGACGATAAATGAAATAGAAATTAGGGAAGAGGAATACAAAGAAGCTGAAGCCCAGAGAGAAAAAAGAATCTCTAAGTGTGAAAGAATACTGAGAAAATTGTTTGACAAATCCAAACGGAACAATATTCATATTATAAGGGTACCAGAAGAAGAAGAGAGAGAAAAAGAAATAGAAAGTGTCTTTGAGGAAGTAATTGCTGAAAAATTCCCCAATCTGGGGAAGGAGGTAGTCTCTCAGGCTATGGAGATGCACATATCTCCCAACACAAGGGACCCAAGGAAGACAACACCAAGACATATAATAATTAAATGGCAAAGATCAAGGATAAAGTTACCCTTGAACCTTTGGTAACCATGAATCTAAAGCCAGCAATGGCAATAAGTACATACCTATCGATAATCACCCTAAATGTAAATGGTCTGAATGCACCAATCAAAAGACATATACTCACTGAATGGATAAAAAAACAAGACCCATCTATATGCTGCCTACAAGAGACTCACCTCAAACCCACAGATATACACAGACTAAAAGTGAAGGGCTGGAAAAAGACACTTCATGCAACTAACAGGGAGAAGAAAGCAGATGTTGCAGTACTTGTATCAGACAAAATAGACTTCAAAGCAAAGAAAGTCACAAGAGACAAAGAAGGACATTACATAATAATAAAGGGATCAATCCACCAAGAAGATATAACCATTATAAATATCTGTGCACTCAACACAGGAGCATCTACATATGTGAAACAAATACTAACAGAATTAAAATGGGAAATAGAATGCAATGCATTCATTCTAGGAGACTTCAACACTCCACTCACTCCAAAGGACAGATCAACCAGACAGAAAATAAGTAAGGTACAGAGGCATTGAACAACACAATAGAGCAGATGGACCTAACAGACATCTATAGAACTCTCCACCCTAAAGAAGCAGGATACACATCCTTCTCAAGTGCACACAGAACACTTTCCAGAATAGACCACATACTAGGCCACAAAAAGAGCCTCAGTAAACTAAAAAAGATTGAAATTGTGCCAACCAACTTCTCAGACCACAAGGGTATAAAACTAGAAATAAATTGTACAAAGAAAACAAAAAGGCCCATAAACACATGGAGGCTTAACAACATGCTCATAAATAATCAATGGATCAATGACCAAATAAAAACAGAGATCAAGCAATATATGGAGACATATGAAAACAACAGCACAATGCCCCAACTCCTGTGGGACACAGCGAAGGCAGTTCTAAGAGGGAAGTATACAGCAATCCAGGCCTATTAAAAGAAGGAAGAACAATCCCAAATGTATAGTCTAAATTCACAATTATTGAAACTGGAAAAAGAACAAATGAAGCCCAAAGTCACCAGAAGGAGGGACATAATAAAGATGAGAAAATAAATACATAAAATCAAGGAGAATAAAACAATAGAAAAAATTAATGAAACCAAGAGCTGGTTCTTTGAGAAAATAAAAAAATAGATAAACCCTAGCCAGACTTATTAAGAAAAAATGAGAATCTACACACATAAACAGAATCAGAAATGAGAAAGGAAAAATCACGACACCACAGAAATACAAAGAATTATTAGAGAATACCATGAAAATCTATGTGCTAACAAACTGCATAACCTAAAAGAAATGGACAACATTCTAGAAAAATACAACCTTCCACAACTGACCCTGGAAGAAACAGAAAATCTAAACAGACCAATTACCAGCAATTAAGTTGAATAGTTAATCAAAAAACTACCAAGAACAAAACCCCTGGACCAGATGAATTCACTGCTGAATTGTATCAGACATTTAGAGAAGACATAATACCTATTCTCCTTAAAGTTTTCCATAAAATAGAAGGGGATGGAATACTTCCAAACTCATTGTATGAAGTTGGCATTACTCTAATACCAAAAACAGGCAACTACAACAGAACACTCAACTCAAAAGCAGCAGGATACACATTCTTCTCAAGTTCACATGGAATATTTTCAAGAATAGATCATATACCAGGCCACAAAAAGAGCCTCTGTAATTTCAGAAGGATTGAAATTGTACCAACCAGCTTCTCAGACCACCAAGGTATGAAACTAGAAATAAATTATGCAACACTGCAATATCTGTGGGACACAGGGAAGGCTGTGCTGAGAGGGACGTATAATGCAATACAGGTTACCTCAAGAAAGAAGAACAGTCCCATATGAACAGTCTGAACTCACAATTAATTAAAGTAGAAAAGGAAGAACAAATGAGGCCCAAAGTCAGTAGAAGGAGGAACGTAATAAAGATTAGAGCAGAAATAAATAAAGACAAGAAGAATATAGAGCAGAAATAAATAAAAACAAGAAGAATAAAACAATAGAATCAATGAAAGCAGGAGCTGGTTCTTTGAGAAAATTAACAGATAAAGCACTAGCCAGACTTATCAAGATAAAAAGAGAATCTACACACATAAACAGAATCAGAAATGAGAAAAGAAAAATCACTACAGACACCACAGAAATAAAAATTATTAGTGAATACTATGAAAATTATATGCTAACAAACTGGATAACCTAGAAGAAATAGACAGCTTGCTATAGAAATACAACCTTCCAAGACTGACCCAGGAAGAAACAGGAAATCTGAACAGACCAATTACCAGCAACGAAATCGAATTTGTAACCCAAAGATTACCTAAGAACAAAACCCCTGCACCAACCAGATGGCTTTGCAGCTGAATTTTATCAAACATTTAGTGAAGAGCTAATATCCGTCCTCCTTAAAGTTTTGCAAAAAGTAGAAGAGGAGGGAATACTTCCAAACTCATTCTATGAGGCCAGCATCACTCCAATACCAAAACCAGAGAGACAACACACACAAAAATTACAGACCAATATCCCTGATGAACATAGATGCAAAAATACTCAAAATATTAGCACACCAAATTCAAAAATACATCAAAAAGATCATCCATCATGATCCAGTAGGATTTATTCCAGAGATGCAAGGATGGTACAACATTTGAAAATCCATCAACATCATTCCACTACTTCAATAAAAAGGAAAAAAACAACATGATCATCTCCATAGATGCTGAAAAAACATTCGGTTAAATTCAACATCCATTCACGATAAAAACACTCAACAAAATGGGTAGAGATGGCAAGTACCGCAAGATAATAAAGGCCATATATGAGAAACCCACAGCCAATATCATACTTAATAGCGAGAAGATACTTAAAAGTGATCTTCCCTTTAAGATCAGGGACAAGACAAGGCTGCTCACTCTTCCCACTTGTATTCAGCATAGTACTGGAGGTCCTAGCCACAACAATCAGACAACATAAAGAAACAAAAGGCATCCAGATAGGTAAGGAAGAAGTTAAACTGTTATTGTTTGCAGATGATATGATATTGTACATAAAAAAAAAACCCAAAGAATCCACTCCAAAACTACTAGAACTGATATCAGAATTCAGCAAAGTTGCAGGACACAAAATTAATACACAGAAATCTGTTGTATTCCTGTATACTAATGATGAATTAACATCAAGAGATTTCAGGAAAAAAATTCCATTTAAATTGCATCAAAAAGAATAAAATACCTAGGAATAAACCTAACCAAGGGGGTGAAAGACCTATACCCCGAGAACTACAAGACACTCATGTGAGAAATTAAAGAAGGTATCAATAAGTGGTAGTACATCCCATGCTCATGGATAGGAAGAATTAATATTGTCAAAACGGCCATCCTGCCTAAAGCCATCTACAGATTCAATGTAATCCCTATCAAAATACCTACAACATTCTTCAATGAACTAGAGCAAATAGTTCTAAAATTCATATGGAACCACAATAGCCAAAGCAATCCTGAGAGGTAAGAACAAAGCTGGGGGGACTACGCTCCCTAACTTCAAGCTCTACTACAAAGGCACAGTAATCAAGACAATTTGTTACTGGCACAAGAACAGACCCAATGGAACAGAACAGAGAGCCTAGATATAAACCCACACATATATGGCCAATTAATAAGCAATAAAGGAGCCATGAATAAACAGTGGAGAAAGGACAGTCTCTTCAACAACTGGTGTTGGCAAAACTGGACAGCTACATGTAAGAGAATGAAACTGGATTACTGTCTAACTTCATACACAAAAGTAAACTAAATGGCTCAAAACCCTGAATGTAAGTCATGAAACCATAAAACTCTTAGAGGAAAACATAGGCAAAAATCTCTTGAATATAAACATGAGCATCTTTTTCCTGAACACATCTTGTTGGGCAAGGGAAACAAAAGCCAAAATGAACAAATGGGACTATGTCAAATTAAAAAGATTCTGTACAGCAAAGGACACCATAAGTAAAACAAAAAGGCATTGTTACAATATAGGAGAATATATTCATTATGACATATCCGACAAGGGGTTAACACCCAAAATATGTAAAGAACTCATGTGCCTCAACACCCAAAAAACAAATAACCCGATTAAAAAATGGGTGGAGGATCTCAAGAGACACTTCTTCAAAGAAGAAATTCAGATGGCCAACAGGCACATGAAAAGATGCTTCACATTGCTAATTATCAGGGAAATGCAAATTAAAACCAAAATGAGGTATCACCTCACAGCAGTTAGGATGGCCAACATCCAAAGGACAAGGAACAACAAATGCTGGTAAGGGTGAGTATAAAGGGGAGCCCTCCTACACTGCTGGTGGGAATGTAAATTAGTTCAGCCATTGTGGAGGTTCCTCAAAAAACTAAAAATAGAAATATTATAGGACCCAGGAATTCCACTCTTAGTAATTTACCCAAAGAAACAAGATCTTAGATTCAAAAAGACATATGCACCCCTATGTTTATTGCAGCACTGTTTACAATAGCCAAGATATGGAAGCAACCTAAGTGTCCATTAGTAGATGAATAGATAAAGAAGAGGTGGTACATATACACAGTGGAATATTATTCAGCCTTAAGAAGAAAACAAATCCTACCATTTGCAAAAACATGGATGGAGCTAAAGGGTATTATGCTCAGTGAAATAAGCCAGGCAGAGAAAGACAAGTACCGAATGATTTCCCTCATTTGTTGAGTATAACGACAAAGGAAAACTGAAGGACAAAATAGCAGCAGACTCACAGACTCCAAGAAGGGACTAGCGGTTACTGAAGGGAAGGGGCTGTGGAGGGTGGGTGGGGAGGAAAGTAGAGGAGGATTAAGGGGTACTTTGATTGGCGCACATGGTATAGGGGGGTCATGGGGAAGACAGCGTATCACAGAGAAGACAAATAATGACTCTGTGGCATCTTAATACACTGATGGACAGAAACTTCAGGGGGATACGGGGGGCATTGATAATGTGGGTGAATGTAGTAACCACAATGTTTTCCATGTGAAACCTTCATAAGAGTGTATATCAGTGATACCTTAATAAAAGAAAAAAAACAAGAAACGAAGTTCTGTCCTTACACATGTTTAGATACAGGGGAAGAGACCTGCAGAGTCACAAACTCTGCTTTGTTGATTTTTGAATCATAGATTTTAGCAATCCCTGAGCAAGCCAATTTCTGCATTTTGCAGTGAAGTACACGAGACCCAGAGAGGTTAAGTGATTTGTTCAAGTGTACCTCCAAAATCACAGAGTCCAGACTTCCATGCCTCGTTTTTCCACAGAGCTGCTGCCTTTTTTTTTTAACCTTTAAACTTAGATGGTTTACATGGTGTGTCACAACTAAATCAGTTTGCAGGACCACTTCACATTTACCAAATACATAAATAAATAAACAAATTGAATCCCATAAGCAGGATGGAATATTTAAATTTGTTCCAGCTCCCTTGTCAACAATAGGCTCTAGAGCAGGGGTAACTTTGGCAACTGGGGAGTCATGTATGCTCAAACTCTCTGTGATTAAACTTCTCCATTTCTTAAAGACAGGTTTAAGGATTATTTTGCCTGTCTTAACAATACTGCAGTGAAAAAAAATTTTTCTGAAACAGTATAGAAATGTAGCTCATTCTGTCATTTTTTTCTGTCAAAGTTAATTTTTCTTCTTTTAAATTATGTAGTAGTTATTTATGTTTTTTTTGCAGTTTGAAAGATGCTATAACATTCTTAACAAGGAGCTATCTGCTTCCTCAGCTTTACCTTTGTTGGTATAAACAAATTTGGTAAAAGTTGTGCATTCAGCTTTGTCTCCTTCCTAACATGGCTGTGCAAAAATGACAGAAGTAGTGCTCCGCCAACGTAATGCTAATTTATTTGTTTTTTCTTTTTTAAGTGTGTAGTTACTGAATTGTGAATCCCAAGAAGTCACTAAGATTTTAGAAATCTGTTTGAAAGACTGTAGCAGTTTTACTGGATTGCACATTATCCAATAGTCGTATTTTTCCTCTTTCTCCAAATCTGTTCCTTTTAAAATAAAAATTAATATTCAGAAGTTAAGGTTTTTTTCTTTTGTTTTATTGCCAAATATTTTTTCCTTGTGTATAATGTCATGACTATAAATCGCTTTACCAGAACTCATACGGGATGGTGAATAGTTTTAGGAAATGACGCTGATAGTAGATATTCTGAGTGTAGTGTTTCCCAGTCTGTTTGAGATCTTTAAAATGGAGAGAATAAACTGAGGAAACTTGGAATGACACTAGTTATAGTCATAATATATGCTGACTGTGAAAATATATAATCACAAAAAATAACTGTAAATTCAACTTCTTGAATTAGCATTTTATTATTCATAAAACATGCACATATACTTGAAAAATAGGAGCACTTCTCTGTGTAAAATGTATCATGTACTCAGTAAAGAGACGGCACTAGATGCCGCTAGGGATTCAGATGCAGCTTCTCTGCAGCCTTCCCCAAACTGTGGGTTGGGATCCGATGTTTTATGATGATAAATATCTCCTAGTGAATGAGGTTTTAATGATTTTTATTCAGCTGCAAGATGTTCCAGGAGCTATGCAAAATTGTCTCACATGTACTAACTAACTTAATCCCCAGAGTAAACCTATAAGATAGGTTCTACCATTGGCACTATTTTATAAATGTAAAGAGAAGCTTAGAGGGTTTGAATCACCTTTTTTCAAGATCACATAAGCTAGTAAGTGGCAGAGCTGAGATCTGAGCCTCGATACAAGGAACTCCAGAGCTTGATGCTAAGCCCAACACTGCCTTTTCCTTCACTGAATTGAAATATGTTTTTCAGTTGAGAGTTTAATATGATGTTTTATACCTATAGATGTAATTCTGATTCCCATGCCTGTATCAAACACAAAAACATGGCTTAGCTGAGATAAACTACCAATTTAATGTTCCTGGAATGAAAATGTATTTAAAAAAAACCACAGAGTCACATAATACATCTGGAAGGGAAGTTAGAGATCATATAATAAGTGGCTCTCAAGTAGAGTAGGGAGCCACTTGGGTGAGTATTTAAATGCAAAATGCAAGACTCCACCACAGGCCTACTGAATACAAATCTCTAGAGCAGGTGGACTTAGATGTGTATATTTTCAAAGATAGGCTCAGATGAGTTTAATGCATATCCCTAGTTAAGAACACTAGTCTAATTCACCTTCCTCATTTGTTTTTGAAGAATTTGAAGAGAGAGACAAATTACTCCTGCAGATAATATTAACATCTTTACCATCATCAACATAAACTTTTTTTTCTGTTTACAGAGATCTGTAGAGATAAAAGACCCTTTAAGTGTCTTGCAGTCTGAATAGGGAGATAGGACTTAGGCAGAAAAACATAAATAACAAAAATGACATATGCTCTGGGGAAAAATGAGTGTTGGAAGAAAGAAAAGATGTTAGTGGAGAGAGACATCTTTAAGGTAGGCTTCAGCATGGAGGTGGGTCTTGAAAGAAGAGTGGAGCTTAGTGAAGGAGAAAGGAGGAGTGGGAAGTTTTCTAGGCAGGAGAAGTAGTGTGATGAAAAGATGGAGAGGCAGGAAGATGAATAGAAATTTGGGAGAAATGAACAGGCCATTCTAGCTAGGGCAGATGGTTTTTTGGGGAGATGAATAGAAGACCAATTAGAGAAGTGGGTGGGGGTTAGATTGTGGCCTTGTGTACTACACTAAGAAGTTTGTATTTTCTTCTATAGGAGGAAGAAAGTTATTTAAAGTTTTAAGGATGAGGATGGATGAAAATGGTATTTGCAAGACCAGTGGCTGAGTTTGAACATAGGGAATTGGATTAACCTAATGACTTTGAGCCCACCTATGGAAGCAGAACTAGCTTGCAATTAAGAGTTGGGATGGCAGGTGTAGCTAGCCTAGTGGAATTCTATCACTATTACTGTTTCCAGACATAACTGTAATAGCAAATAAGCAAGGAGAGTACTGCTAAGAACCCTCCAAACAGTGCTCTTAAGTGCTTTCCATGGTGGAACTTTAATATCTGTTTTTAAGTATATTAGTATTCTTAAATTTCAAACAGGGCTTAAGAGACACAATTTAGTCTGAGGCTGTAAAATTCCTACTGTCTTATTTTCACTCTAGCCAAGTATTCCTATTTGTCATTAATTGGACCTCAGAACTTCACAAAATTTCAGTCAATGCTGACATTAATTCTGGCTTAGAAAGAGGAGTAAACTAGAAGTCCACAGTAACTCTTTGGGGAGAATTTATTTTCATCTTTGTGGAATCTTTAAAAACTAAGTTTTTTATTCCTAGGTGATTATAGATACACATTTTGTTGGAAGTAGTAGAGAGATATCCTATGTACCATTTATCTAGTTTCTCTCAGTGGTAACATCTGGGAAGAGTGGAGCTCAGTGTCACAATCAAGATAGTGAAACTGATACAGCCAAGAAACAGAGCATTACTGTTATGACAATGATTTCTGACATTGTCCTTTTATAATAGCCATATCCAGTTCTCTCCTGCCCTCCTTAACTTCTGGCAACAACTAATCTGTTCTCTATTTCTATAATTTTGTTATGTGTATCATGTTTGGAATGTTACATAATAGAATATGTAAGTGTTATGTAAATGGAATAATACAGTATATAGCATTTAGGTATTGGCTTTTTACACTCAGCACAGTTCTCTGGAGAGTCACCCAGGTGCTGCATGTATCAATAGTTTGTTCCCTTTTATTATATTCTATAGAGTTTTTGAGTATACCTCTTTGTATAGACTTTTTTAGTGATTTAGATAATATACTAGGTATACATTGCTCATCACAGTGTACTGGTACCATCATTTTACTAGTTTCAGTGAAGTATAGAAACTTTATCTTCCTTTATACATATTATCCTCCTTCACTTACAATATAATTGTCTTAAATATATTCCCTATATACATTAAGAATCACATCAGATTATGTGTGATGTGAATGCAGTATTGTATTTTTTACTTCAACTACCAGACATAATTTAGAAAACTTAAAAGAAAAAAGAAAGTCTATTGTATTTATTAATATTTTTGCTCTTTGTGTTCTTTTTTCTTTCCTTATTTTCCAAGGATCCTTCTTTTATCATTTCTCTTCTGTTTAGAAAACTTGTAGAGTAGGTCTACAACTGACAAATTCTCTTAGTTTCCCTTCCCCTGAAAATGTCTTGATTTCTTCTTTACTTTTGAAGGATGCTTTCAGCAGATATAGGATTTGAGATTGACAATTCTTTTCTTTGAACTGTTCAAAAATGATACGCCATTTCCTTCTGACCTCCATAATTTTCCATTAATAAACCACTATCATTTGAATTTTTCCCTTATAGATAAGGTACTTTTTTTTTCTGATTCCAAGACTTTTTCTTTAGTTTATTCAGAGTTTGACTGTGATGTATAGTGATGTGAATTTCTTGAGTTTATTCTGTTTGGGGTATGCTGACCTTCTTGAATCTGTACAATTACGTATTTGCCAAATTGAGGAAGTTTTCAGTCTTTCAGTTATTATTTTTTTCAACTACTTTTCCAGCCTTGACCTCTTTCTTTACTTCTCTGGGACTCCAAAACATACTTAGATCTTTTTTCTTTTTTTTGTTAAGGTATTATTGATATACACTCTTATGAAGGTTTCACATGAAAAAACAATGTGGTTACTACATTTACCATATTATCAGGTCCCCACCCATACCCCAATGCAGTCACTGTCCATCAGTGTAGTAAGGTGCCACAGATTCACTGTTTGCCTTCTCTGTGCTACACTGTTTTCCCCTTGATCCCCCATACCATGTGTACTAAACATAATACCCCTCAATCCCCTTCTCCAACCCTCCCTACCCACCCTCCCACACACCTCCCCTTTGGTAACCACTAGTTCCTTTTTGGTGTATGTGAGTCTGCTGCTATTTTGTTCCTTCAGTTTTGCTTCCCAAATGAGGGAAATCATTTGGCACTTGTCTTTCTCCACCTGGCTTATTTCACTGAGCATAATATCCTCCAACTCCATCCATGTTGTTGCAAATGGTAGGATTTGCTTCTTTCTTATGGCCGAATAGTATTCCATTGTGTATATGTACCACCTCTTCTTTATCCATTCATCTACTGATGGACACTTGGGTTGCTTCCATATCTTGGCTATTGTAAAAAGTGCTGCAATAAACATAGGGGTGCATATGTCTCTGAATCTGAGAAGTTGTATTCTTTGGGTAAATCCAAGGAGTGGGATTCCCCAGTCAAATGGTATTTTTATTTTTATATTTTTGAGGAACCTCCATATTGCTTTCCACAATGGTTCAACTAGCTTACATTCCCACCAGTAGTGTAGGAGGGTCCCCCTTTCTCTGCATTCTCACCAGCATTTGTTGTTCTTAGTCTTTTCGATGCTAGCCATCCTTACTGGTGTGAGGTGATATCTCATTATGGTTTTAATTTGCACTTCCCTGATGAATAGTGATGTGGAGCATCTTTTCAGGTGTCTGTTGGCCATCTGAATTTCTTCTTTGTAGAACTGTCTCTTCATATCCTCGGCCCATTTTCAAATCAGATTATTTGCTATTTGGGTGTTGAGGCATGTGAGTTCTTTATATATTTTGGATGTTAACCCCTTGTTGGATATGTCATTTACAAATATATTCTCCCATACTGTAGGATGCCTTTTTGTTCTGTTGATGGTGTCCTTTGCCATACAGAAACTTTATAGTTTGATGTAGTCCCATGAGTTCATTTTTGCTTTTGTTTCCCTTGCTCGAGGAGATGCGTTCAGGAGGAAGTTGCTCATGCTTATATTCAGGAGATTTTTGCCTATGTTGTCTTCTAAGAGTTTTATGGTTTCATGACTTACATTCAGGTCCTTGATCCATTTCAAGTTTACTTTTGTGTATGGGGTTAAACAATAATCCAGTTTCATTCTCTTGCATGTAGCTGTCCAGTTTTGCCAACACCAGCTGTTGAAGAGGCTGTCATTTCCCCATTGTATGTCCATGGCTCCTTTATCATATATTAATTGACCATATGTGGTTGGGCTTATATCAGGGCTCTCTAATCTGTTCCATTGGTCTATGAGTAGGTTCTTGTGCCAGTACAAAATTGTCTTGATTACTGTGGCTTTGTAGTAGAGCTTGAAGTTGGGGAGCATAATCCCCCCAGCTTTATTCTTCCTTCTCAGGATTGCTTTGGCTATTCGGGGGTCTTTTGTGGTTCCATATGAATTTTAGAATGATTTTCTCTAGTTTGTTGAAGAATGCTGTTGGTATTTTGATAGGAATTGAATTGAATCTGTAGATTGCTTTAGGAAGGATGGCCATTTTGACAATATTAATTCTTCCTATCCACGAGCATGGGATGTGTTTCCATTTATTGGTATCTTCTTTAATTTCTCTTAGGAATGTCATGTAGTTTTCAGAGTATAGGTCTTTCACTTCCTTGGTTAGGTTTATTCCTAGGTATTTTATTCTTCTTAATGCAACTGTGAATGGAATTGTTTTCCTGATTTCTCTCTGTGCTAGTTCATTGTTAGTGTATAGGAATGCCACAGATCTGCATATTAATTTTGTATCCCGCAACTTTGCTGAATTCAGATATTAGATCTAATAGTTTTGGAGTGGATTGTTTAGGGTTTTTTATGTACAATATCACATCATCTGCAAACAGGGATACTTTAACTTCTTCCTTGTCAATCTGTATGCCTTTTATTTCTTTGTGTTGTCTCATTGTCATGGCTAGGACTTCCACTACTATGTTGAATAGAAGTGGAGAGAGTGGGCATCCTTGTCTTGTTCCCAAGCTTAAAGGAAAAGTTTTCAGCTTCTTGCTGTTAAGTATAATGTTGGCTGTGGGTTTGTCATATATGGCCTTTATTATGTTGAGGTACTTGCCCTCTATTCCCATTTTGTTGAGAGTTTTTATCATGAATGGATGTTGAATTTTGTCAAATGCTTTTTCAGCATCTATGGAGATGATCATGTGGTTTTTGTCCTTCTTTTTGTTGATGTGGTGGATGATGTTGATGGATTTTTCAAATGTTGTACCATCCTTGCATCCCTGGAATAAATCCTACTTGATCATGATGGCTGATCTTTTTTATGTATTTTTGAATTTGGTTTGCTAATATTTTGTTGGGTATTTTTGCATCTATGTTCATCAGGGATATTGGTCTGTAATTTTCTTTTTTTGTGGTGTCTTTGCCTGGTTTTGGTATTAGAGTGATGCTGGCCTCATAGAATGAGTTTGGAAGTAATCCCTCTTCTTCTACTCTTTGGCGAACTTTAAGGAGGATGGGCATTAGGTCTTCACTATATGTTTGATAAAATTCAGCAGTGAAGCCATCTGGTCCAGGGGTTTTGTTCTTAGGTAGGTTTTTGATTACCAGTTCAATTTCATTGCTGGTAATTGGTCTGTTCAGATTTTCTGTTTCTTTCTGGGTCAGCCTTGGTAGGTTGTATTTTTCTAGAAAGTTGTCCATTTCTTCTAGGTTATCCAGTTTGTTAGCATATAATTTTTCATAGTATTCTTTAATAATTCCTTGTGTTTCTGTGGTGTCTGTGTTGATTTTTCCTTTCTCATTTCTGATTCTGTTTATGTGAGTAGACTCTTTTTTTCTTCATAAGTCTGGCTAGGTGTTTATCTATCTTGTTTATTTTCTCAAAGAGCCAGCTCTTGCTTTCATTTATTCTTTCTATTGTTTTATTCTTCTCAGTTTCATTTATTTCTGCTCTAATCTTTATTATGTCCCTCCTTCTACTGACTTTGGGCCTCATTTGTTCTTCTTTTTCTAGTTTCTTTAATTATGAGTTTTGATTGCTCATATGGGATTGTTCTTCTTTCCTGAGGTAGGCCTGTAGGGCAATATACTTTCCTCTTAGCATGGCCTTTGCTGCTTCCCACAGATTTTGCAGTGTTTAATTATTGTCATTTGTCTCCATATATTGCTTGATCTCTGTTTTTATTTGGTCATTGTTCCACTGATTATTTAAGAGCATATTGTGAAGCCTCCATGTGTTTGTGGGATTTTTCATTTTCTTTGCATAATTTATATCTAGTTTCATACCTTTGTGGTCTGAGAAACTAGTTAGTACAATTTCAATCTTTTTAAATTTACCGAGGCTCTTTTTGTGGACTAGTATATGATCTATTCTTGAAAATATTCCATGTGCACTTGAGAAGAATGTGTATTCTGCTGCTTTGGGTGTAGAGTTCTGTAGATGTCTGTTAGGTCCATCTGTCTATTGTGTTGTTCATTGCCTCTGTCTCCTTATTTTCTGTCTGGTTGATATGTCCTTCAGAGTGAGTGGAGTGTTGAAGTCTCCTGGAATGAATGCGTTGCATTCTATTTCTCATTTTAATTCTGTTAGTATTTGTTTCACATATGTAGGTGATCCTGTGTTAGGCGCATAGATAGTTATAATGGTTATATCTTCTTGTTGGATTGACCCTTTTATCATTATGTAATGTCCTTCTTTGTCTCTTGTGTCTTTCTTTGTTTTGAAGTCTATTTTGTCTGACACAAGTACTACAACTCCTGCTTTTTTCTCCCTATTAGTTTCATGAAATGTCTTTTTCCATCCTTTCACTTTTAGTCTGTGTATGTCTTTGGGTTTAAAGTGAATCTCTTGTAGGCAGCATATAGATGGGTCTTGTTTTTTATCCATTCAGTGACTGTATGTCTTTTGATTGGTGCATTCAGTCCATTTACATTTAGGGTGATTATCGATAGATATGTACTTATTGCCATTGCTGGCTTTAGATTCATGGTTACCAAAGGTTCAAGGTTAACTTCTTTACTATCTTAGAGTCTAAAAACTCAGTTAATATGCTATCAGAAACACAATCTAAAGGTTCTTTTTTTTTTCTTCCTCCTCCGTTCTTTATATATTAGGTATCATATTCTGTACTCTTTGTCTATCTTTTGATTGACTTTGGGGATAGTTAATTTTGCATTTGCTTAGGAATTAGGTGTTCTACTTTCTTTACTGTGGTTTTATTACCTCTGGTGACAGCTATTAAGCCATAGGAACACTTCCATCTTTATCAGTTCCTCCAGAATGCACCCCAGAGATGGTTTGTGGGAGATAAATTCTCTCAGCTTTTCCTTATCTGGAAATTGTTTAATCCCTCCTTCAAATTTAAAAGATAATCTTGCCAGATAAAGTATCCTTGGTTCAAGGCCCTTCTGCTTCATTGCATTAAATACATCATGCCACTCCCTTCTGGCCTATAAGGTTTCTGTTGAGAAGTCTGATGATAGCCTGATAGGCTTTCCTTTGTATGTGATCTTATTTCTCTCTCTGGCTGCTTTTAATAGTCTGTCCTTATCCTTGATCTTTGCCATTTTAATTACTATATGTGTTGGTATTGTCTTCCTTGGGTCCCTTGTGTTGAGAGATATATGCATCTCCATGGCCTGAGAGACTATCTCCTTCCCCAGTTTGGGGAAGTTTTCAGCAATTACCTCGTCAAAGACACTTTCTATCCCTTTTTCTCTCTCTTCTTCTCCTCTTACCCCTATAATGCGAATATTGTTCCATTTGGATTGGTCACACAGTTCTCTCAATATGCTTTCATTCTTAGAGATCCTTTTTTCTCTCAGTGCCTCAGGTTCTTTGTATTCCTCTTCTCTAGTTTCTATTTCATTTATTGTCTCCTCCACCGTATCCAATCTGCTTTTAATACCCTCCATTGTGCTCTTCAGCAATTGGATCTCTGACCAGAATTCATTCCTGAGTTCTTGAATATCTTTCCATACCTCCATGAGCATGTTAATGAATTTTATTTTGAACTCCCTTTCAGGAAGAGTCACGAGGTTGATAATCATTGAAATCTTTCTCAGGAATTGCATTAATAATTTTACTCTGAACCAGATTCCTTTGGCGTTTCATATTTGTATATGGCGCCCTCTAGTGCCCAGAAACTCCACTCCCTAGACTTGCTCAGCCCCTGAGCAATGTTGGGGGTCGCAGGTGAGTGGTATTTGTGCCTGGAGGAAGGAAAGAGCTGTTTCCTTATTCCCGGCTTCTATGGGTGTCTCCACTGCCTTAACCAGTTGGCCCAGCACACAGGTATAAGCCTCTATGCTTTGTGTTTGTAGTTGCTGTAAACAGATCTGCCCTCTGGCTGGGCTAACGCCAGGGTAGGGTTTGCCGGTTTGTGAGCCAGATGGAGCTGGCTGGGAGAAAGGCGCAGTAGGCTGTGTATTACGGATTTAGTCCTTGGAACTATGTAGCCAGCCATGGAGCTGGAGCAACTGAAGAATGTCTAAGGAGGTAGATTTCTTTTTCCTCCTTAAATATGAGAGTCTGTATGGCAAAACTCCCAACCTGCTGGGCCGAGTGCACCCAGATAATTTTGTCTACCTGTCCTGTCTTCTGAGCAGTAAGCTCTGTGCAATCCTTGCCCCTTTAGCAGCCCTCCTGCTAAGGGCTTCCTTGTTAGGAAGTCTCTCAGACTGCCTGCCCTTCTTTTGTCCCAGAGAAGCTGGATATGGATCCCTGCTTTCCACAAGCGGCTGGAATCTCAGTCTCTCCAGGAATTCTGCCTGTCTTAGCTCTCCAACCGCCTAATCATGAGAGTACCATGCAAGCAGTAGGTTTGTGCTCTCAGAGCAGATCTCTGGAGTTAGGTATTCAGCAGTCCCAGACCTCCACTCCTCCCTGCTCCGTTTCTCTTCTTCCCACCAGTGAGCTGGGGTAGGGGAAGGGTTTGGGTCCCCCCGGTCCACAGCTTTTGTACGTTACCCTGTTCCATGAGGTCTCCTCTTTTCTCCAGGTGTATGCAGTCTGGTGCAGTCCTCTTTCCTGTTGCTTCTTCAGGATTAGTTGTATTAATTATATTTTCGTATTATATGCAGTTTTAGGAGGAAGCCTGTGTCTCACCTCTCATGCCGACATGTTTAATCCTTGGCTCTCCATAGTTAGATCTTTTGTAATAATTCCACAGGCCCCATAGGCCCTATTAATTTTTTTCAGTCTGCTTTCTTTCTGTTGTTCATAATAGAATAATTTCTGTTGTTTGATCTTCTGGTTCACTGATTCTTTTCTTCTTTCCCCATCCTGCTGTTGAGCTCATACTTTGATTTCAGTTGGTGTATTTTTAAGTTCTAAAAGTTCCATTTGGTTTTAATTTATATCTTCTATTCTTGGCTAAGACTCTATTTGCCAAGACTTTCTGTGTTGCTTCAAGTGTATTTGTATTTGCTCTTTGAAACATGAAACACTTTTTTTAAGTTTATTTTGATATCATTAATCTACAATTAAATGAGTAATATTATGGTGATTACACTATACCCCCTTCATCAGGTTCCCCCCCCAACTCCATTACAGTCACTGTCCATTAGTGTAGCGAGATGCCACAGAGTCACTACTTGTCCTCTCTGGGTTGTACAGCCCTCCCCGTGCCCCCCTAACATTACATCTGCTAATTGTAATGTCCCTTTTTCCTCCTTGCCCCTCCCTTCCCACCCATCCTCTCCAGTCCCTTTCCCTTTGGTAAATATTAGTCCGTTCTTGGGTTCTGTGAGTCTCCTGCTGTTTTGTTCCTTCAGTTTTTTTCTCAGTTCTTATACTCCACATATGAGTGAAATCATTTGGTACTTGTCTTTTTCAGCTTGGCTTATTTCACTGAGAACAATACCTTCTAGCTCCATCCATGGAAACATGAAACACTTTTATCATGACTCTTTTAAAATCTTTGTCACATAATTGTAAGATCTCTATCATCTTCATATTGACATTTGTTGACTGTCTTTTTTCATTCAGTTTTACATTTTCCTGGTTCTCGGTATGAGGAATTGTCAATTAAACCTGGACATTTTGGGTACTATATTCTGACACTCTAGATGTTATTTAAATCTCTATTTGAGAGGGCTTTTTTGACACCAAGGGAAGGAGGGATGCCACCTCCTTACTGCCAGGGAGGGGTAGAAGTCCATCCATGCTCCCTACTCTGGCTTCCTTGGTACTTAAGACAGGGTACTCCTTGTTACTACTGTGCAGGAATGGGAGGTCTAGCTCTCCCCTAGGTCTCCACTGGTATCTTCCTAGCTGGAATGTGTAGAAATGCCTCCTTATTGCTCTTTATCACTCTACCACTGACAGCACAGAATCGTGGGGAGTGGCCTCATTTCTCCTGGAGAGTGGCAAAAGCCCTTACTCTCAATCAGGGTTCCTCTGACACCATTCTATCAGGAAGACAGAGTGTGGGGATAGAAGTCCATGCCCCCATGTGGTCCCCACTGACTTTGTGTGTGTGTGTGTGTGTGTGAGAGAGAGGGTGTTTCATTACTGCCCAGCAGGGATGATTGTCCCAGGTGTCCACTTACTTATCTGATACTAATGTGGTGATGGTACTGGAGTGTTTTATTACTGCCTCGTGATGGTGGAAGCCTCCTGGCACATTGCTATATAAGGCTTCATGATAAAGTGGAAATCATGCAGATCTTGATTTCTAACTCTGTCCTTACTATGTGACCATGGGTAAGCTGCTAAACTTCTGTTAGACTCATTGTGTTTTGTTAGGATTAAGTTCTATAATACATAGATATCTGAGTAAGTGCTGGCAAATAAAGGATGCTCAATAAACAGTAATTTCTTGCTTCTCTAAAATAGCAAATTAGCAAAATACCTAGGTAGTATATATATTCTTTCATTGTTCTTTCCTGATATTAAGGCAGATGTTTCTAACTTGAATTCCACAGGTAGAAATCACAAGGTTCTGTGAACTTGGATGGAGAAGAATTGCATCTTTACTTTCATTAACTTTTAAATGAAGTTTTAAATTTCCTTTAATTAAACTGTAGGCTATAAACCATGGCAGTATGGACAATACCAATGACTTTGTCATCAATAGGAATCACAGATATTTTCCTGTTACATTATAATAGTTACAGAAACTTTGTACATGGTTTGTATTCATGACTACCTTGTAACTAATAGTTATTAAATGCTAGTTATTCGACTGCTACTTGATCTTGTTACAGAATGTATCAGTAAAGATACACATATGTTACTCTCTCACAAATTTGTTTAGTTGTTTGATAAGTGTATTTTTTCATTACAATTGGTTTCATTTTTAACTTTATGTATTTTATTTTATGAATTTAAAAAATTATTCTAAGAAAGAGTAAAGAAAAAAGCAGTAACAAGAAAAAAGGAGTAACACCTTAAACATGTTGCTTGTACTAGTTCAATGGTGATGTTTGTGGTCTCAACTTCTGTTCGTTATAAGGTTTAATCATATAACCACTTAACTTTTAGGGTTT
Source organism: Smutsia gigantea (assembly GCA_032199065.1). NCBI lineage: Eukaryota > Metazoa > Chordata > Mammalia > Pholidota > Manidae > Smutsia > Smutsia gigantea. Next base: position 352,945 of record JAVSCE010004034.1, on the reverse strand, counting down.
TTAATCAATAGGCTCTAGACCTGACCATCTTCTAGTAATTCACCATTTTACTGTTTAAAAACATTTTACACTGTGATTCAGTTTATTATTAAACAGCTAAAATTATGTGTGCATAGGAAAAACTATGGTATATCTACACAATATAATACAAACTAGTATAAAAAGGAATGAGGAATAGTTATATACTGCTAGGAATAATTTCCAGGATATGCTGCTAATCTGAAAAATGGAGACAAATGTATATAGTATGCTACCTTTTGTCTTAAAGAGAAGTATATAAATACAAAATAAAAATATATGCTAGCTATCTTATTTTTATAAAAATGCCCTAACTGCAGTGGAATTAGATACTGGATTAGATCCTGGAATGGAAGAGGACATTAATGGAAAAACTAGTGAAATCTGAAAAAAAGCCTGTAGTTTAGTTGATAATGTAGTATCAGGTTAATTTCTCTATTTCTGACAAATATGCTTTGTAAGATGTCAACATGGGGAAAGCTGGGTGAAGGACATATGCATCTCTCTATACTATCTTTGCAACTTTTCTGAAAACTGAATATTATTCCAAAATAAAGTTTTAAAAAGGAGTCAAGAAAAAAGTTCAAGTATAAACCCAAAATTATAAATTGTTTATTTGACTGCATACCCTTCTGGGATATATCCTAGGGCCAAAATGTACTGCAAAAAAAAAATCTTAAACTGTCTTTAGTAATCTTACTGTAATAATAATAGTACTGCTGTTTTGAACCAAACTATTATACATGTGTGTATATATAATATATTGTAGAGTATCGCTGATAAACAAGTATGCTAATGTTATTACTAATCTGTATTTTCAGTTTAAGAGGAATAGATAAAAATATAAAATCAAAGAAGTAAAAACACTGTAGTCAGATTTTTCGATTTAAAATACTGGTATGGATTCATGATGAATTTTCTCATAAAAAATATCAGTGCAACATGGCTTCTTAGTTTATTGGTAATTAGAAACAACAAATGAGATAGTGGTGAAAAGGAAGGTATACTCTTTACAGCTACTGTCAAATAAGGGCAAAATGTATTCTTAGGGTAATTAGTATAGGGACAAATCATACTTCATATATCATCAGTGAGGATATTACAGTAAAATGAATGGTACTCACAGTCATATGAATTGAGAAAAGCTCCAATTACGACCATATCCTCTGTTGGAGAGTAGTCAAAGTTTCATTATGTTATAACACTTAAAAAAATATGTTTTAGCATTTAAATATAAGTTGCAGGTATGTCAAAATTTATTTATATGACTTTTCCTATTCCCCCTATGATACTGAAAAATGAGGAGTGGTTATATTTAGAAACACCTTCAGTGTGAGCTAATGCCCCCTATTGATTTGCACCATGTGATACCTTAAAGCATCTTGGGTAGAAATAACAAGTGTCTACGATGAGTCTGTAATTATGAAAGGAACTGACTGATAAGTAGTTATGTGAATCCATGTGTCTCTCAGCATGTAAGTGCCACTTGAATACGTCACTGCAAGATGATCAGGCCTGTCTAAATATACAGTTGATCTCCAAATGAATTTGGAGTATCTTCTCCTTTCCCCACAGTGTCTTGCACATTAGAGATCACCATGCTGATTTAATTAAATTGTTTTTCATTCTGACTATCTCTCTTTATTTATGTCTTTATATATTAGAAAGTATTAGCATTATAACTTGCTTTATATTTTAAATTTAAGATTTGAGTGCCTCGGCTCAGCTATCAATGGCGTAGAGCAGTGTTAGTTGAACTTGTCTTTAGGTGAAGTACTTATTGATAGCTTCATTTTTGGCAGAACAGCTAATTGCTTTAATTACACTTTTATCTGTTGTTTGGGACTAAAAGTAGAGAAATATACTGAAATGATCACATTGTAAGGAGAACAAGTGATACTTTTCAGAGAAGGGCAAGAATGTACTCCATTGTATAAAATGTATTAATTCATTCTTTCCTAAATATCTATAGACCAGGCTCTGTGCTGGAATAGTATAAATATAGATGTGAATTATATACAGAGAGTATGCCTCCTCATCACACTCTATCTATTCTTGCCATTAAACCATATTGCCTAAAATTCATTACATAGTTATGTAAACTTTCTCAATTGCTATTTCATATATTTTTAACATGTTTTAAAAATGCATATATGCTGGAGTTGTTAAAGACTGTCATCTTAGTGTTAATACAGTCAGATTGCTTCTCTTCACACCTAGCTAAAGTAAATTGCATTGAGGAATAAACTTTTTTAAACAGGATTTATAGAAGAATTTGTTGATTAACTTGATATGAGGAGCAGGGACATTTGGGCAGCCAGAAGACAGATAAGGGCAGTGAAAACCTAAGGAATCTAGAGGAAGAGGGAGAAAGGAGTAAGAAAAGGAAGATCCATTTCTAAGGCCTAATTGCTTTTGTAATGGAACCATGGCCTGACACTGTATTCTATCTCTGAGCCATTTCTCTTGGTGTCTCATCCCTTGCTCCAGCCTCTCTCCCATTTCTCCCTGATCTTCTCTTTTGTTGAGGCTGTTCTTTATTTAGGACATATTGAACAGAATATCCTAACAGTTTCCTAACAAATATGCCAGAAAATACCACTCCCTTGCTTAAAACATTCCAATGGCTTCCCAGTGCACTTTAAGTAAAAGTTAAACTCTGTACCTCTGCCTGCAAAGATCTACTTGCTTTGGCAGAGGCCATTCGCCACTCTTCTCTCCTTGTGCTTCAGCCACATGCTCCTCTCTCCATGGTTCAGGCATGCCTAGTATATTCCTGGCTCATACATTTTGAACTTGTTATTGTGTCTTTATGCCTGTTGATTCTTTCCTTAGTTCTTTGTATCTCATCCACCCCCATGTTGCTGTAAAGGGAGATGCCTTGGTTTTTGTTTGCTTGTTTATTTTTTCTCTTGTGCTACTAGATGATAAACACCATGAAAGTAGAGACTTTTCTGTCATATTCTCCACTGTTCATTAAAGATATGTTAAATGAATAAATGGAACAAATTTTATTTTATTAAACTCTGTAAGCAATGTAACATTTTCATTTAATTTCCTCTTCATAAAAAGCCTGAAGCTTCCAAATAATATATAAGTATTGCATAAACTAAAAAAAAAAACCCTCTTCATCTTATATTTAAGTCTCTTTAATTTGGTAAAATTGATATGTAAGAGAGCACATAGCTAGCTCTCTTCTTCTTATAGTTTATATTTATGCCGAAAGGCAGAAAAAATATTCTTAAATTCTCCAGTGAGTTGGTCACTGATAGCCAGAGAATGTTTTCTCTTATCTAGTAACAGAACGTCAAGATGAAGTCAGACCAGCAGTATTGCTTTCTATCTTATATGATTAATTTTTCCTATACCAATATTCTTCTCACTCTCACATTCTCCAACTAGTTTGGAAGCTCCTTAAGGGTGGAAACTGAATCACATATATTTATTTCCCATTAGTGTTTAGCATAGTGCTAGAGCAATCAGTATTCATTTTGATCAAATAATAATAATAATGAAAATAACTTCAGTTTTACATAAAATAGTCTAGCAAGAAGTAACACATCTTTTCTTACAAAAACCCAGTGAAGTGGCAAGGAAATATCCATCTTCCTTTTATGGAAAGAAAAATTCTGATTGTAGAATTTACCAGAATTGCCTAAATTCACTAGGCTGGAAGTGGCTAAGCTGGGACTAGGGACTCCTTGTAGAGTGTCCTATTCCCTCTAATGGCTCACTTCTCCAGATGACACTCTATTAGAGATGATGATATTGCTTAAAAATTAAAATGAGTAAATAACTTCAGGTAAGATTTAATGAAATACTGTTCATCCTTAGAAAACAGAGAAAAAATGTGAATTAAGTACATGAAAGAGAGCTCACAATCTTTCAGATACTAGTGAGACCTCTGGCTATGTGCTGGCATTTCAGATGGTAGAAGAATAAATGGTTCTAATGGCCCTCCTTAGCCTTCAAGACATACTGTTTTTTTACAGACTTGCTTATAACCTGCTCAACATGCCAAAATTATTCCACTATTGGCAAATGCAGTGCTATCAAACAATATTGCTCTTTTACTTCTAAGAGAATTTTTTAAAACTATAAATATCCCTTTACATTTTTTAATTGACAGCCAAAATTGTAACCATAAGAGAAATAGTTACAAATGATGGAATTGCCATTGTATTGTAAATATTAACAGATTAAAGTAAAACTCACTTTAAAAAATGTGTTCAATGGCATATAAATGCAGTAATCTAGTAACTGTTTAAAAAATACATGAATAAGCTCTTCTTAATAGTTGGAAATTTTTTCTCTCTTTTTTTCTCCTAAAACTACAATATCCATTCCATCTTTTTCTCAAACATCATAATGTATTTGCTTTATGCTTAATGTCCTTTAGGGACCATTTATATACCTCTTAAAAAGATACGTATCCATTATTATAAAATTTTTAAGAATTAATTTCCTGTGACTTTAAGGCACCAAATATTTAAAAATAGTCTCCTGGGTTGTATTATCACTACAATTATTAGTAGTACATGATTAATCAAAACAAAATAAATATAAATTTTGAATATTATTAACAGAAAAAACAGTTTTATTAGAAATACCCTCACTAATGAGAGAGGGCATTCTTTTCCCAGTCAAGTCATCTATTTATGGATACTGTTGTTGCTAGGATGAAGCAGGATTTGGCATCAATTTTATTTCTATTTTTAAATATATAAATGCTGATAAATCTTGTTTATACAAATAAGTAGATGAGAATGGAAAAAATTGGTATAGAAATATTTATTCAATGTGATGTTATAGCAATAGTCACTCAGTTCTTTGATTTTTTTCTGTAGTAAGTGCCAAAATCCTCATAGTGAACTTTTATCAAGATTAATTTTAATGATCTATCAGCTGAAAAGTTCATTTTGGCTCTCCAATTTTTGAGTGACTAGGCTCAGCTAGCATTTAAAACCAACTGATTTGCAAAAGTTTTTGTTACACTGTCATTAAAATAATTCATTTTCTCAGTACTGATGAAGATATTTGAAAAAGTTTCTTTATTTGGTGTCCCAGAAGTTTTGACATTTGTGGGTCATGAACCATGACCTGGTGAGATTCTGGCTGGGTGAAAGGTTTGCCTGTCTTTTGTAAAGAAGGAGGAGATTGTGAAGGAGCACCACAGGCATATTCTCAGGCAGATCAGCTTTAGTGAATAGAATGTGTGGAAATTGAGGACTTGGGAATATAATTATCTGTAAAGCCATTTTGAACACCACTGGATTAATGGCCCAACTGTGGGAGTCGAATGAAGCACCCTGATAAACAGGATCAGGAAGAGGATGATCACAAGCTGCCACCATTTACATTTTCTTAATTCCTGTTAATTGTCCCAGTTTAGAAGAAAGCACCAAAGATTGCCAGATAAAAAATGGCTTTTCATGGATGTCTCAGAAATTTGCTAAATCAGTAGGAGAAAATAAGACATCTTCAACTTTTATCATTTGGAGATGTTTTGCTTATTTTTTGAACATAGAAATTTAGTGTTTGCTGAAGACAAATGGGTTTGCATTTTTTTTACAGGAATAAATAATATGAGGTGGCAAAATACACCCCATAACCTCTATCTCTGTCTCCAGGCATCTAAAGCTTAAGAGGAAATTCGTGCAGAGCGTAAAAACGTAAGACACAAAGAATACAAGATTGAACAGGATAGTGACAGTCAGTGAGGAATGTTCTTTCAGAGTAAAAATTACTGCCTCAAACATACTTCCTAGATAATGCTTCATCTTTCTTCCATGGTTAGCTCTGAGACTGGGGAGGTAAAGGGCAATGTTAGTTCCTGTGTGCTGGCCAGTGTGTAGTCTGTGGGCCAAGTAGTACTTTTGTAAGCCAAATGACCTCCTTAGATTGATTTCCAAGACTGTTATTTAGATCAGATTCGCATGATACAAATACTGCATATTGCGTGAAACTGAAGACCGCGACCAGATACTGATGTCCCAGAATGTGGAGCCAAAGATTAATGAATGATGAAGTTTGGGTTCTGACATCAGTTTGGCTTTAAAAAAGGAGTTGTGAGCAATGGTAGTGACAGACAAAGAACTGTTGTATCTAAGTCTAAATAAACAAAATGATAGAAGCAGACTGAATATAAATAGCTGAAGGTTTTCTTTAGGGTCAAGATAAAGCACATAGCAAAGCAGAATCTTTATTTATAATGATTGTAGCATGCAGTTGGGGTTCATTGCCCTTTGGAAGAATAAGTAAATCTGTGTATTTTCATGCATATTACATGCTAAATTTTATTTCTGATCAAAGTCTGTGTATCAGTTTGAAGAGATATAGTATTCTTGAATCTGTATAACTCCTTTATGTTTTTACATAGAAAATGCATTTAACAGGACACTATCCTACATTTTTTTAATAGAGCCAGTTTTCCTTCAAAAAGCAAAGCCATTCTTAATGAATCTATGAGGAAATGTTAAACTGCTGTGTTCTCCATTCCAAGGAAAGTTCTTACAGCACAGTAAACTGTAGCCATCATGATAAATCTTTGAGCCAGTCACCAATGTTCCTATGTTGCTTGTGAAGTCTTCATATATTTTATATCCTGTGCAGCATATGAGATAAAATTAAGTCCTGAAATAGGTATATGCTCGCCTAGGGGCTTATGCCAGAGTAACCGGCTTAAAGAGATCATAGAACTTCTGCAATCATAGTGTTGCCAGGCAGCTGTGTCTGGAGAGGTCTCTCCCTGTGCACTAGGGGAAGTAATAGGAAAAACCTCAACTTGGAGGGGGGAAGGCCCTGCCTCCCTCCGTCCCTCCCTCCCTCCCTCCCTTCCTCCCTTCTTCTCTTTCTTTCTTTTTTCTTTTTTCTTTTGGTATCATTAATCTACAATGACATGTGCAACACTTTGGTTACTAGACTCCCCATAACATTAAGTCCCCCCCAATATACCCCATTACAGTCACTGTCCATCAGCGTAGTGAGATGCTATAGACTCACTACTTGTCTTTTCTGAGTTGTACAACCCTCCCTGTGTCACTGCCTCCACATTATGTCTGCTAATCATAATGCCCCTTTTTCCCCCTTGTCCCTCCCTTCCCACCCATCCTCCCCAGTCCCTTTCCTTTTGGTATCTGTTAGTCCATTCTTGGGTTCTGTGAGTCTGCTGCTGTTTTGTTCCTTCCATTTTTTTTTTCTTTGTTCTTATACTCCACATGTGAGTGAAATCATCTGATACTTGTCTTTTTCCGTCTGGCTTATTTCACTGAACATAATACCCTCTAGCTCCATCCATGTTGTTGCAAATGGTAGGATTTGTTTTCTTCTTATGGCTGAATAATATTCCATTGTGTATGTGTACCACATCTTCTTTATCCATTCATCTACTGATGGACACTTAGGTTGCTTCCATTTCTTGGCTATTGTAAATGGTACTGTGATAAACATAGAGGTGCATATGTCTTTTTCAAACTGGGCTGCTGCATTCTTAGGGTAAATTCCTAGGAGTGGGATTCCTGAGTCAAATGGTATTTCTATTTTGAGTTTTTGAGGACCCTCCATACTGCTTTCCACAATGGTTGAACTAATTTACATTCCCACCAGCAGTGTAGGAGAGGTTCCCTTTTCTCCACATCCTCGCCAACATTTGTTGTTGTTTGTGTTTTGGATGTTGGCCATCCTTACTGGTGTGAAGTGATATCTCATTGTGGTTTTAATTTGCATTTCTCTGATGATTAGTGATGTGGAACGTCTTTTCATGTGCCTGTTGGCCAACTGAATTTCTTCTTTGGAGAAATGTCTATTCAGATCCTCTGCTCATTTTTTAATTGGATTATTTGCTTTTTGTTTATTGAGGTGTGTGAGTTCTTTATATATTTTGGATGTCAACCCCTTATTGGATATGTCACTTATGAATATATTCTCCCATACTGTAGGATGTCTTTTTGTTCTACTGATGGTGTCCTTTGCTGTACAGAGCTTTTCAGCTTGATGTAGACCCACTTGTTCATTTTTGCTTTTGTTTTCCTTGCCCGGGGAGATATGTTCATGAAGAAGTTGTTCATGTTTATGTCCAAGAGATTTCTGCCTATTTTTTTTTCTAAGAGTTTTATGGTTTCATAACTTACATTCAGGTCTTTGACCCATTTTGAGTTTACTTTTGTGTATGGGGTTAGACAGTAATCCAGTTTCATTCTCTTACATGTAGCTGTCCAGTTTTGCCAACACCAGCTGTTGAAGAGGCTGTCATTTCCCCATTGTATATCCATGGCTCTTTTATCATATATTAATTGACCGTATATGTTTGGGTTAATGTCTGGATCTTCTATTCTGTTCCACTGGTCTGTGGGTCTGTTCTTGTGCCAGTACCAAATTGTCTTGATTACTGTGGCTTTGTAGTAGAGCTTGAAGTCTGGGAGCATAATTCCCCCTGTTTTATTCTTCCTTCTCAGGATTGCTTTGGCTATTCGGGGTCTTTTGTGGTTCCATATGAATTTTAGAATTATTTGTTCCAGTTCATTGAAGAATGCTGTTGGTAGTTTGATAGGGATTGCATTGAATCTGTAGATTGCTTTAGGTAGTATAGCCATTTTGACAATATTTATTCTTCCTACCCAAGAGCATGGGATGAATTTCCATTTGTTAGTGTCCTCTTTAATTTCTCTTAGGAGTGTCTTGTAGTTTTCAGGGTATAGCCTTTCACTTCCTTGGTTAGGTTTATTCCTAGGTATTTTATTCTTTTTGATGCAATTGTGAATGGAATTGTTTTCCTGATTTCTCTTTCTCTTAGCTCATCATTAGTGCATAGGAAAGGAACAGATTTCTGTGTATTGATTTTGTATACTGCAACTTTGCTGAATTCAGATGTTAGTTCTAGTAGTTTTGGAGTGGAGTCTTTAGGGTTTTTTATGTACAATATCATGTCATCTGCAAATAGTGACAGTTTGACTTCTTTACCCATCTGGATGCCTTGTATTTCTTTGTTTTGTCTTATTGCCATGGCTAGGACCTCCAGTACTATGCTGAATAACAGTGGGGAGAGTGGACATCCCTGTCTTTTTCCCAATCGTAGATGAAAAGCTTTCAGCCTCTCGCTTTTAAATATGATGTTGGCCGTGGGTTTGTCATATATGGCCTTTATTATGGTGAGGTACTTGCCCTCTCTACCCATTTTGTTGAGAGTTTTTATCATAAATGGATGTTGAATTTTGTCAAATGCTTTTTCAGCATCTATGGAGATGATCATGTGTATTTTGTTTTTCTTTTTGTTGATGTGGTGGATGATGTTGATGGATTTTCGAATGTTGTACCATTCTTGCATCCCTGAGATGAATCCCACTTAATCATGGTGTATGATTCTCTTGATGTATTTTTGAATTCAGTTTGCTAATATTTTGTTGAGTATTTTTGCATCTCTGTTCATCAAGGATATTGGCCTGTAATTTTCTTTTTGGTGGGGTCTTTGCCTGGTTTGGGTATTAGAGTGATGCTGGCTTCATAGAATGAGTTTGGAAGTATTCCCTCTCTTCTTCTTTACTTATTTTCTGTCTGGTTGATCTGTCCTTTGGAGTGAGTTGTGTGTGAAGTCTCCTATAATGAATGCATTGCTTTCTATTTCCTCCTTTAATTCTGTTAGTATTTTTTTCACATATGTCAGCACTCCTGTTTTGGGTGCATATATATTTATAATGGTTATATCCTCTTGTTGGACTGACCCCTTTATCATTATGTAATGTCCTTCTTTATCTCTTGCTACTTTCTTTGTTTTGAAGTCTATTTTGTTTGATATAAGTACTGTAACTCCTGCTTTTTTCTCACTGTTGTTTGCATGAAATATCTTTTTTCATCCCTTTACTTTCAGTCTGTGTATATCTTTGGGTTTGAGGTGAGTCTCTTGTAAGCAGCATATAGATGGGTCTTGCTTTTTTTATCCATTCTATTACTCTGTGTCTTTTGATTGGTGCATTCAGTCCATTTACATTTAGAGTGATTATCAATGATATGTACTTATTGCCATTGCCACCTTTTAGATTCATGGTTACCAAAGGTTCAGGGGTAGCTTCTTTACTATCTAACAGTCTAACTTAACTCTCTTGTTAAGCTATTATATACACAGTCTGATGATTCTTTATTTCTCTCCCTTCTTATTCTTCCTCCTCCATTCTTTATATATTAGGTGCTTTATTCTGTACTCTTTTGTGTTTCCTTTGACTTTTTTTGTAGAAAGTTGATTTTATTTTTTGCCTTTAGTTAGTATTTGGATGGTCTGCTTTCTTTGCTATGAATTTATTTTCTCTGGTGACATCTTTTGAGCCTTAGGAGTGCTTCCATCTTGAGCATTCCCTTTAAGATATCCTGTAGAGGTGATTTGTGGGAGGCAAATTCCCTCAACTTTCACTTCTCTGGGAATTGTTTAATCCCTCCCTCAAATTTAAATGATAATCGTGCTGGATACAGTATTCTTGGTTCAAGGCCCTTCTGTTTCATCGCATTAAATGTATCATGCCATTCTCTTCTGGCCTGTAAGGTTTCTGTTGAGAAGTCGGATATTAGCCTGATGGGTTTTCCTTTGTAGGTGATCTTTTTTTCTCTCTCTGGCTACCTTTAATACTCTGTCCTTGTGTTTGATCTTTGCCATTTTAATTATTATATGTCTTGGTGTTGTCCTCCTTGGGTCCCTCGTGTTGGGAGATCTGTGGGCTTCCATGGTCTGAGAATCTATTTCCTTTCCCAGCTTGGGGCAGTTCTCCTCAATTATGTCTTCAAAGACACTTTCTATCCCTTTTCCTCTCTGTTCTTCTTCTGGTACTCCTATAATGTGAATATTGTTCCATTTGGATTGGTCACACAGTTCTCTTAATATTTTTTCATTCTCTGTAGATCCATCAGTATGGTTATGACTTTTATTCTGAATTCTTTTTCAGGAAGATTGTTTAAATGTATTCCACCCAGTCCTCTCTGGGGTTGTCTCGGTGAGTCTTGACAGGACCATATTCTTCGGTCTTTTCATGGCAATAGAAATGGTCGCAGGCAGGTGCCATGTGTGTCAGCTGGGAGAACAAAGTCCCTTTCTGCTTGTTGCTCTCCTTGCCCTTCTCCGCAGCCTGTGCTGGTACCTGCACACTGGGAGGCAGTCTCTGGGATAAACCCCTAAACTTCCGTGGATGGGCCGCCCTTAGGCTAGCCTAGAGCACTGCAGGGGTTTGCAGCCATGCCGGGTGTATTCTGCACCCCTTGGTGCCTTTTGGCACTTGCTCTGGCTTTGGCAGCCCTTCCCAGTTTGCTGCACGCCCACTGGGAGGAGATTCTGTGTGGCCCTTCCTGGTTTGCTGCGCGCCCGCCAGGAGGAGATTCTGTGTGGCCCTTCCCGGTTTGCTGCGGGCCCACCGGGAGTGGATTCTGTGTAGTTGTTGTGGGCGGGGCCGCTCTCCTGCTGTTCCGCAGCTGTGGCGGATCTGCTGCAGCGCTGGCCCGGGGGAACAAATGGCAGGCTGCTTATCTCTGTGAGGGACTTTGGGGCTGCTTTACCTGGCAGCCGGTTAGGGGGCCCAAAGTTCCTCAAGATTCCCAGCCTGCTGGGTTGAGTGCGCTGGGACGATTTTGTTCCGCTGTTGGGGCCTTATCTCTTTAAGACTTCTAAGAAAGTGCCCGCTTTTCTTTTGTCCCAGGGGAGCCGGCTGTGGGGGCCTGCTCACAGTCTCCTTCTCGCATCCTGCCCTTCTATTTCTCTAATCTCCAGTACACCATGCAATGTGTATCTGTGCTCCCAGTGCAGATCACCAGGGCTGGTTATTTAGCGGGCCTGTGCTTCCACTCCCTCCCCACTCTGATTCTTTTCCTCCTGCCAGTGAGCTGGGGTGGGGGAGTGCTCGGGTCCCATTGGGTCATGGCTTTGTATCTTATCCGCTTGTGAAGCGCTGAGTTCTCACAGATGTAGCTGTAGCCTGGCTATTGTACTGTATCTTCTGGTCTCTCTTTTAGGAATAGTTGTATTTGTTGTATTTTCACAAATATGTATGGTTTTGGGAGGAGATTTCCGCCACCCTCATGCCACCATCTTCCCGGATCTCGGGGGAAGGTTCTTGACTCTGGGCTAGAAAGAATTCTTGAATAGGTCAGATGAATGTAGATAAGGAAGAAATTCATTAAAGCAAGAGCAGCAAGGGAATGGCAGCTGCCTTGTAGGCAGCAGAGAACAGATAAGTGCAGAGGGAAAGAGGGAAAGTTCTTGGCCTAGGGCAGATTCCTTTGCCAACTCCTGAAACCATGGTCACCTGGTATCCCGTTTCTGCTTGGATCTTCCCGGCTTGGGGACTAGCCCCCACCACCCCAGGGCTTGGGGGGGCCACGGAGCACAGGATGGAGTGAGATATGTCCTGAGAACTTCCCAAAGAAAGGAGGTTTTCAGGCAGGCTACTAAGAGCAGATCACACAGCAGCAGTTCTGTCCAGGTCACCCAGGTGATGGAAACATACAGGCCCACATTTGAGCTCTTAGCAGCTCCTCCCTACTTAGTAGGAGTAAAGAGGAGACAAAGTGAATACTTGGAAATAAAATGAAATAGCAAAGAGACAACCTTGCAATAATTTGAGCAGTGAGAAAGCTTTATTTGAAAGTACGCATTTAAGGAAAGGAAAGTGTGGGTGTCCTCAGAGGAGGCACACTGAAAGTTTGGGGATTCTGTCTTATGAGGCTTTCAAGAAGGGGAAAAAGGGCAGGGGGGGGGTTGTTGGGTATAGGCTTGACTTGTGGTCTCAAGGTGCTTATCTCTGGTGAGAGACACATGTCTCCTTTCCTTTGTTATGGGTCCTCCAGCTAATTCTGCTAAATAAACCCAACACAAGGGATTTATTTATCCTGTTCTTCTCCAAGATAGTGATTACCCTCAAGCAGTGGGGCCATCTCAGTTAAGACTGCTTACCCTGCCTTAAGGTAGGCTGTTGGGTTATTGTCTGATTACCAGAGAATATGTTAGGAATCTTACTTCTCAATTCTCTGCTTTTTAAAACGCAATCTTAGCCTTAAGATGGAGTCCCTCCTGTTCCTACTATACTGTTCATATCAGCATTTTTCATCATAGGCAGGAAAAGCTAATCATGATGCTTGTCCATGTCCCTGCCCTCCCTCAGTAGGACCTGAGATCATCTGTCCATTTTTTAAAGATATAGGGATCTAGAGATTTGTCAAGGACTGTATCATGAGTTGGTCCCAGAGCTGTGGTTGAGCTTCCATTTTCCGATTCCCGACTGAGTGCTCACTCCCACTGTTCCAGTCAGCCTCCAGGCCATATCTGCACATACACAAGGAGGTACTGGAAAAGCAGGAAATAACAGTTCAAGCCTTGCCATTTGACCCTCCAGAGCCTGTCAGGGAGTATTTGGCTTCAACCACTGAATCAAAGTCTTTAGAGACATCAGAGTGTTTATTCTTCACTCTGGTGATGCAATACTGACCTGCATGAGATTTAGGATATTTGGTGAACTCTAACATCAGCATTTCCCCTTAAGTTTTAAGAGAGGTATGCCAAAGAAGTGTTGGGATGTAGCAGAGTTCCATTGGCTGGGTTCCAAGTATAGACACAGACAAGCAATTCTGGTTGAGCTGAATTTGTTTGCTGTAACATTGGCAAGCTTGAAAACCCTGTTTAGACCAGGAGATGCTCTGATTGAAGTCAGGTGAGAGTTCTGGAGCTCTGTCTACTTGTATTCCCTTTTGCTTTTTAAGCAGCTGACCCTTCCAAGATTCCTGGGCTTTTGCAAAAAACACCTCTTGAAAACAAATTTACTTGTAAAGGAATACCCTGCTTGAAAGTGCAGAAATGTTAGTTTATTCCTTTATTCTCTCTTTAACTCAACAAATATTTATATAATTAGAGTAGCATCTTATGCAAATTCATGATATGCTATTTTCATTCTAAGGTAATGTTAAGTGTGCTGCTTTCTCAATAATAATGATTTTTACATACCAGTTATTGGATGGATAGTAGAGCACACTCTGCCAAGTGTTTTCATGTGCATAATTCACTTGATTTTCAGAACAGTCCTATTTTCTTGCCAATGGATTTCAGCCCTGGGGAAGTGTAGTGAGCTAGCTATGGATTCAGTGTGACCAAAGAAATGATAGTAGAACATTCTTGGGGTGAAGGGTTTATACCCAACTTTATTGCCATGGTGGCAAGTCAATCACTAGAAACCCATCCACTCAGAGCGAGTCTGCGTGCTGCAAGCGGGTCTCTGCCTCTGAGCTGCACAGCCGTCCCAGTCGCTGTCCTTGGCACTGCCACCACACCAGCCTCTGCTCTGATCTCCTTCAGCCATGCCACTGTGTCACCCAGAGCACTGGGCAGGGCTCTTTATATAGAGTCACTAACGACACATTGCCCACACGTGTGTAGTGAGCTAGCCAACCAGGGCCAGGTGAGAATCCTGGCCATAGGAACCTTCATTTTATCCACACCTGTAAAACAGGTTGTTTTAAATATTCATTTCATAGGCAAGGCCGCTGAGTCTCAGAAAAATTGAGTTACTTTCCAGAGCCACATAGCTAGAATCCAGAAACCAGAATCTCAACCCAGGACTTCTGACCACAGGTCTAGGCTTTTTAGACTGTTTTCTGTTGAGGAGAATTAACCTATTGTTTTTGGTACAATTTGTGATATTGCTAGTATATTCTGTAGTCATAAAATGAATCAAATCCATATATGGTTTATCAAGCAATGAAAACCATGATCTTGGTCTCACTGGACCTCATTAACTAAGCTAATTGGCAATGGAGAATTAAATTCCTGTGGTGATTATTACTGAAGCTTAAGCATCTTTCATTGTAAGGTGGAATCATTTTCATTAGTATCTACTTCAAGATGCACTCTTCTCATTGCAGCATAGTAGAGTTTATGGGTCCTATAATCAGAGCTGTCTTTATATATTAAGGGAATTTTCCCTAAGATTTCTTTATTCCATGTGTGTTGGTGGAAGGAAGATGACTCAGTGAGGTAGGTGAAGGGAGAAGGATGTCCTTTTGCCAGAGATGCACAAAAAGACCTACAGTATGTGAGCATAGCTGTCTTGCCAATGGGTTTCAGCCTCGGGCAAGTTCACTATGGATTCAGTGTGACCAAAGAAATGGCAGTAGAATGTGCTTGGGGTGAAAGGGTTATACCCAACTTCATTTCCATAGTGGCAGGTCATTCACTAAAATCTCGTTCACTCAGAGCGAATCTACATGCAGCAAGCCGGTCTCTGCCCCTGGGCCTCTCTGCCCGCACACCTGTCCTCTGGGGCCTCTCTGCCCACACAGCCATCCTCTGGCCCTCTGTCCTCAGTGCTGCCAGCACTCCAGCCTCTATTCTGTTCTCTTGCAGCTGTGCCACCATGTCACCCAGAGCACTTGGCAGGGGTCTTTATATAGAGCCAATAGCAACGCATTGCCCACATGTGTGTAGTGAGCCAGCTAACCAGAGCCAGGTGAGAATCCTGGCAACAGGAGCTTTCATTTTATCCACAACAGCTAATCCACAATTTTGTGCCAAAAGTAATAGAATTTCTCTCATTTCACTGTGAAGCTACCCTCTCATTACATCACTTTTAAATCCATCACTGTCCATTTTAAACCCATGATGTCCATTTTAATCAAACTTCACTTCATCAAAATAACAGAGACATGGAAATAGAAAAGTAATCTCACACTGATTTTCTTCCCAAGCCCTGTTCCTTTTAGGAAGGTTGCTGCTGAGAGGCACCAGCAACAGTCTCTCATGTGTTTTCATGAACATACAGTTGTGCACTGTACCAGTTCTCTGAACACAGAGAGGCATGCAACATGCAACCAGTCACCTGGTGGGCAAAAAATCAAGGGCTAGGGGAACCTGCCTAAAATATAAGGTTGGAGAATTTTTTGGCTTTAGTTTACGAGTCTGGCCAGAATGAGGGAATGATGATTTCCATCTGGGAAATCATATTGTTGACTTGACAGGCAGCCATGTACTTGTCTTATTTGTTTCGGAGTTCACTCATCTCCCCTGTTTAACTCCTCTGCTTTCTCTCACTATTTGTATGGTTAATAATTTGAAAATATTCAATATGGCCAGACCTCCAGGGTCTCTCCAATGTGAGTTTGTAATTAACACCCACGTTCTCATTCCTGGGGATCAGTTGCTATCAGCCAGGGTCCCCTGAGGCCATTTCAAACCATAGCACCCAGATAGTATTTCACCTATGTATTTAAACTTTCTTTCCTGTCTGTGGATAAAGTGAAGGTTCCTGTGGCCAGGATTCTCACCTGGCCCTGGTCGGCTAGCTCACTAGACATGTGTGGGCAATATGTTGCTATTGACTCTATGTAAAGAGCTTGGTCCAGTGCTCTGGGAGATATGGTGGCACGGCTGCAAGGTTGCAGGAGAGCAGAGGCTGGAGTGGTGGCAGCGCCAAAGACAGAAACTGAGACGGCTGCATGGGTAGAGAGGCCCACAGGCAGAGACCAGCTTGCTGCATCCAGACTCACTCCTGAGTGGACAGGATTCTAGTGATTGACCTGCCACCATGGGAATAAAGTTGGGTATAACCCTTCACCCCAAGAACGTTCTACTGTCATTTCTTTGGTCACACTGAATCCATAGTGAACTTGTCCAGGGCTGAAACCCATTGGCAAGACACTACCTTAGTTCTCCTTGAAGTTTGTTGCCAGTTAGGTGTCACTACCATGGCAATTTCCTCAGGTTCACCTCTCCAGGCATCAGGATCAAGTGTGTTCAGTGCTATATTTGAACATAATCCAAATACATATACATTTTTTTCTCCCTAGGAAAGCCTAGAAGCATTTCAGCAATCTTTTCTGCACATATGAGAGAATACAAGTTGTGTTTTTCATGTTGAGTTATTGCCTTTCTCTTTAATCTTCTTACTCACTGAGAATGAAGTCTCATAGTTTTCATCTGTGCAGTTTCTGGTACAGCTTTTGATGTTTTCTGCTTTATAGACTGGTGTGGATTTCCTGTATTCAGCAGGCATTTGATCTTTCTCCCACCATCCTCCCACTTTTTTTAAGCACAAATGGTTGAATTCATAGGATGGCAGAGTAAAGGCAATTGATGCAAGTGGTATTTATAATCCCATCAGATATTTAACTGGCTGTGGGACATAAATCGTAAATGTTAGAGGAACTCAGAGTTGAGGAATACCACTGTTATCCATTTATACTTTCATATGTATTTATTAAGCCTCCCTTTGAAGGCACAATGCTGGACAGAGCAATCAACTAGATTATATTAATCTATTTCAAATACTTTATTTGAACAAAGGCAAAATGTTTAAAAGAAAATGAAAGAGGAAAGTATGTTTATTTGTGGCTAAATGGTTATTTTGGAAAAATGACCATACTAATTCATGTGTCGACTGAGAAATATATCTGGGGGTGCTCATTAGGGGCCCAACTAGTAACTAGTAAATATTAGGTAGGCAAATGATTCTCATCACATCTTCTCAAGTCTTTTTCTGAAAGGCTGGTTCAATTAGCAAATGGAAAAACATTATTAATTAGCGTGCCTTATTTCTACAGGAATGTGTATGGTTTGAAATCCAATTCTTGGATCTTTAATTCACTGCTTGGTTCTCTGTCTTCTGCCTCATTAAGATATGAGAATGGATGTTTCTAAAAGTAGGATATATTCAGGAAATTCCTGATTCTTCATGGTAGTGTCAGAGTTTAGTGGCTCAGATAATAAAAAAGAAAGATAATTCAAAGTCATTTATTGGTTTTTTCAATTAATTATATACATTTATAAAATTAGATATACCTTCACTAATTTGCTTTATTTAGGCTAATTTTAAAATGTTTCCCCCAAAACACATTAAGTGATGACTTGGAAATTATCTTACACAAGTGTCTGAGATTTTAAATGTATTAGGCATACCCACATATGGATAAGGCATAGACTCTGTATTAATTTTTCTTAATATTTGGTGATTTAAAGTACTCTCTTCATTTCTACTACCATGAAACAAGAATGGGTTTAGCATGCTACTTATAAAGTGTTAAAACTGTGCTAGGTAACTTCTGTTCACCTCTCCAGATGTCTCTTCCCATTCATACCTAGCTTCTCCCTGCTCTCATCTCTGGAGGCTTGACAGATATGGACTAGTCAATAGACTCTGGCCTTCTGTATTCCAGATGCTTTCAGCCAGTGGGAGTTTGGGCAATAGTACATGGTGTTTTCCCTAAAGCTTTACTTTGGATGACTGCATCCTCCTTTCAAAGATGACCATATGATATAATGCAGTTCCTTCCTGTGTTCTGGTCATTTCACCCCTCTTCTTTTGCCTGGGAGTAGTAACAGATCCTGTGGTATTAATAGCTCCAAGTTGCCTGCTTACTACATCTTCCTATGTGGTCCTCCCATGCCCTTCTGCACTTTTGTACACCGTGTCTTTGTAAATAGATCATCCTCAAATTATCTTGGTGTGAGCATGCCATCTATTTCCTGTAGGGACCTTGAATGATTAAAAAAAAAAAAAAGGAAAAATGGTGCTCAGGGTTCAGGGTAGCAGTAGATTACTTTTATTTGTAAACAATGAGGGAACTGATAGAGGAGGAAGAAGAATAAAAAATTGCTTCTGACTTTCAGATTTCTTAGAAAAAAGTACCAAAAACTCCTAGAATAAACACATTTATTCTGTCTTTCCCAAATATAATGTATTTATATTTATTAACTTTTTATTTGCTTCATTTTGTACGTATTCAAAATTGCAGTGAAGGTAAATTTTCTCACATACAAATAGAGGGACAGAATGGCCAGCCATAGTTCAGATCTTCTCCATTGGTAAGACAGAATTCTTTATTCCTAAAGTTGTATACAAGTTTCTCCCAACTGGCCCTGGGAAAATGCCTTATTTTCTGTAGCAGTCTGCTGATGGAATTCCTGAGGATGATTAATAATTCTGTCAGTACCGATTATAATTCGTCTTTCCTTTGACAAGGGCTACAGGTACTGTTTTGGTGGTGGTTCGTTGTGATACTCTCTAGAGATTTACCAGCTACATGGACTATAGATAGCATCCTAAAAGTATCAACTCGAAAGCCTAGTATCCTAGCAGAACATTTGGAATACCAAAGAATACAATCTCTGCTCATGCACGACTTTCATACACAGGATACAGGACAGGGTGGGTAAAAAACGTAACTTTGTATTTTTTTAGCTTTTTATTTTGAAATGATTTTAGATTTACGTAGAAGTTACAAAAATAGTGCAGGGTTCCCATGCACCCTTTCCCTATCTTCCTCCAGTGATAACAAGTTACATAACCATAATTTAAAATTTCATTTTAAAGGTGTTTTTCATAGACTTGATTTATTGATTTGCCCCTGTCCTCTGTGTTCCAGTTTGTTCATCAGCCATTACTAAAGAAGTTCCATCGTTCTATTTTTATTTTGGGAAAAAATTAGGATGCATTTAAAGAAGAAACAAATGGTGTAATAAACATCACTTTGCTAGAAAGTGGTAGCTGGGCAGAGTGAAAATGCTGCTTTGCTGATAGAATTTTTAGCAGTGACAACTAAATATTGATTTTTGTTCCAAAGCAGAACGGTCAGGTATGATTTGTTATATACCAGCAATACTTTCCTAACAGTGCCAAGCTATATTTTCGGGAAGGCTGTGTAGTTTATAGTCAGCCTTTGTTTTAAAAAAAAGGAAATGGGAAGAACTCCTTTTTTCAATATTTTGACTTGTTGTAGCTGGAACATTTTTCTATATAAAACCAGTCCCAATGTCTGTCTACAAAAGTGAAATCTGATATGAGTATATTGGGATATTTTATTTCAGAAACATGTATTTCTTATTTGAATGTTTGACAACAGTGCACGGTAAATTTCTACTCTTATACTCTTAGGACACTCAGGCCCATGGTCCTGAGAGACCCCCTTAACACTGAATGACTCTTTAAAAGAAGCCTTCAAATTGCCAAGAATTGAAAATTTTTAGTAGTAATTTTTATGCTAACCTTGTCTTTCTCACTATCCTGTAATAGTTATTATCTTTTCTGATGGCTATGAATTCTTTTGAATCTCTGTAAGATAATTTATTTTGTGACTATGGAATGATCATACTTTTGTTTAAATAATCCTGCAAAACCTGAAGTCTGACCCTGTCCAACAAAACTCTGTTTGCTTAAACACTTAGATTCTGCATTCACCAGGAAGATGGCAAGTGAAAACAAGCTGCTCTCTCTAGCATTCCTTCAGCTATAAAGAGGTAGTTCACTGATCTTTTAACAAATTATTGGGTACTAGCTGATTTTCAGTAGAATATTCTACTGATAAGGAAGCATCCAAAAAACCAATATAAGATAAAAACCAATAACTTTATAAATGACCCAGCTGCTTGTTTCCAAGCATTATTTGAAATATTTGGATTTAAAATTGAAGAGGAGGGGATACTTTTAACTATCTAGAAAAATGGATTATGAATTGTAGCAAATTTATAAGATTCTATTTACAAAACATAAAGCAAATTTATATCATATTAAATAATCCATGTATTGTGCTACTTCTAGGCACTGTGTGGTAATAGCTGGGGAACACTGCAACTTAACTCTCCTTAATAGCAAATCGAAGAATTTACACAGGTGCTATGTCTGTTCACCTCCAATTTGAAGTTTTTTCTACAAGTGTCTTTCTGCTGAAGAGCAAATTTTGAAGATGAAACTGAACTATAAGGAATAAGTTCAGTAAGGATAATACGTGACCTATTTAATGTCAACATTAATTCTAGTATCTACAAAGGGACTAGACACTCAGTGGTACAGTCTTAGGGAGCTATGCATGACGTGAGCAATGGAACTTACTGCCTTCTCACCAGTTTCCTCTTCATTTCTCCCCATATGGTTTTGGCTTCCTGAGATTGATATTGCTTATGTTGGTAATAGATGTTTTTGATCAGCAAGGCAAAAATCTCTTAGCTACTTTCTTTTTCTTTTTTTGATGAGTCCATAATAATGCTCACACTTTTCATATTCTTTCAGGCCTATGAGATTAGCTTATACTGCTGATGACTTGAGAGAGCCAAGAATCAATCCTGTTGTCTTGCCTGAGGATTTCAACCATGGATTTGGTTAGACGGAGAAATGACAATGGAGCGTTCTTGGGGTAAAAGGGCTTATACCTAGCTTTATTCTCATGGTGGTAGTTTGAGCACTAGAATCACATCTGTATCCAGCAGCCTGAGGCCCATAATTCTCCATCTTTGCCTCCTCCCAGAGCACTGGGCAGAGCTCTTTATATAGTGACTCAATCAATAATGGCTCATTGCTACTGTGTGTGGGAGCATTAGCCTAGCAGTAGGCCAATTACATCATCAAGTAGTTTAGAGTCAGGTGAGGACACTGGCCATAGGAACTTCCATTTTCTCCATACCTGTGAAGGATGATTGTCGATTCTCTTATGGCCACAAACTTTATTCCTAACCTAGCTTGTGTACTACTGGTTATAAAGAAGACTGAGCAAGAAAAAATAAATCCATCACCATCACAAGGAAAATCCCACTACTGGGATTCAAAGATGTATGAGACATACTTCCTATCCTCTCAGGTTTCATAATCCAACAAGGGAAAAGGACAAGTAAACACAGACTTATAATTTGGTGTGACATGTAATATATGTAATTAGGATGTGCTCTGGGCATGGTAACACATAAAAACAGATATTTTTCTGAGGGGGGGTTGGGGTCAGGGAAAGCAGGGTGGAGATAACCTATGACGTGAGTTCTGAAAAGACAAGAGAATAAGTAGCAAACGGAAGGGTAGGGAGATGGGGAAATTGGATGGGGATGTGAGGCATGGCACAGTAGAGTTGGAATGGTTAGGTGGTTAGGTTTAGATATAGTTATGAACAACAGTGTGTCTGAGCTTTGCAGACCCTCAGTTCAACCCTTTTTGTAGGCAAGGTAGGGTATCTCTTGCCTACAAGGTATTTATACTTATAAAACATTCAGCAAGGATCTGAATCCAGGTCTGGTGACTCCAAATTCTGTCCTTTCAATATGCCATTTTGACCAAGTGAAGAGTGAGTAGGACCATCTTAATAAAATGTACAATTTTTCTTTATGAGAATTATACATTTTTTGAAATGTGCTCTATGTTATTTTTGTACTCTCAACAGTTCTTAGCACAATGCTAGATTTACAGGAGATGGCCAGTCATTGTTTTGAATTGAATTGAGCTGATGTATAGGTATTCTAAACTTTTCTTGAATGAAAGTTTTTACTAGGACTTTCTGCGTTTTGCTCTCCTCACTTTATTTTCTAGTCCATTATTACCTTCACAGGTGTCATCATGCATTAGAACCTTACTCCCAGACCCTAAACTTAGAGATTCAGCTCTCCTACTCTTTATTAAATAGAGTCTCCTTTGCACGCAGTAGAGGGTTCATTTTTAAATATATTTGAATAGAACCCCACACATTTTTTTCCTCCAGATTCTCCACACCAAGCAAAATTTTGATGAAGAAAATTATGCTTTTGTCTTGGCAGATGGTATTTGTTATCAGATTTCATTTCTTGAGACACTAGTGTAAGGAATGGGCACTCAGGGTTTCCTATGAAGAAGACTTTGCAGTGACTGTATCCTAATTCTCACACTTGATCTTGGCTAGAGAGATGATATTTTTGCTTTCAGGGTCTTTACTTTTTACCTCTACTTGACGTTGGTAAAAAAGGAAACTATATGGTTGGTTGGGAAAGGAAATTAGAGATCATTTGAAGCTGACCTGATGTTAACTGAGGACAGGGCTGAATTTAAGCAGCAGAACTGGCTTATACTGATTACTCCCCACTTTCCAGTCTTTGAATTGTGTTGACATTCAAGAGCTGTGTGAGGCCAATTTTGTGTCAGAAAATCTTAATTTCCAAAAAATGTGCAGAGATACATCTATGGAAATAATTCTATGACTCTAATGGCTCATCTTCCCCACTGTAATGTGGGAGAGCAGTCCTAAAGGACACACCGCATCAGTCATCGCTGGCAGAGCCTGTTGTACCCTGCCTGCCCTGTGCTGGAGAGGCCCCTGCTGTGTGCTCTGCCTGTGTTGAGTGTTCCTAGTGAAGAATCCACCATTTCTCTTGGAAGCCCTTCCAATTCTCTGTCCATCACAGCTTTTTCCAGACAGAGAGGCTTGTTTTTTACAGCTGTGTTTGGCCAGATGGTCACATGGGGTCATTTTCCCAACTTCATGTCTGATTATGTGTAGGTGACAAAGCTCTGATTTGAACTGAGGGGAAGAAAGTGGAGAATGTTGTCAGTCAGCTTCAAACATAATGACATGTAGCTCTTACTTTTTATCAACACTTAATTTCACAGTGACAAAATGGTACCTCAACACCCAGTCTTAAGTCCCCACCACTGTGGTTACATCATCATGGGGATCTAGTGTCATGAGTGACATGAGACATTCACTTGACCAGTACACCAAATGTACTTGGCTTCATTTTCAAGCAGTGCTCTATTGGAAAATCATCCATGATTTTCTGGCTTCTGTCATTCCTGGCTCTCTGCTTTCCATAACCTCTCATTCCTATTGAACAGCTGTGCCTGTGATTAGTTTTCTCTAGAGATATTAACTTTTCAGCACTCCGCACAAAAAAACTTTTGAAGTAATAGGAACAATGGGCCCATTCTTGCTTTGTTAAAGCCAGTTCAGAAAATTTCTGAAAGGGAGACCTGAAACTAAATGAAAATAAGATTTCACTTAAATATTTCTTAAAACAAACCTGAGCCTTGGTATCATGAAAATTGTGGTTATCCATTTGAAATATGGAATAACCTTATGTTTACTGTATATTTCTTTTGTCTATTTTTAAATATATTTTGAGAAACAAATACTCAGTTTTCATTGTCAGTTTTCTGAATATTTAAGCAGAGAATGAATGATCCTACCTATAGAAGGTAACTGTACATCCTCAGTTTTTAACTGTTTTCCTTGGCCATCTAGTTTAGGTCATGTTCCATTGTTATACATTCTCACTGAATGATATTTCCTTTATAACAACATTCATGGTATTTAAATAAAAGCTGCCTTATTAATTTCTTCTTAATAACAGTATGTCATGATTGCTAATAAATGAAACCTTTAGTTTCACAAATACTACTTTCTCTCCAGGAAACTTGATAGGAGAATGTATTTATATACTAACATGTCAAATGCAAGAATAAACCACTACTTAAAGGAATGTTGAAATGCAACTAGGAAGTTTTATGAATTTGCTGAAATATCTTCCTTCCTATGGATTTATATCAGGATTGCATGTTTAGCCCTTACTTCTTGAACTATCAAAATATCAAGTCCTTTGATGAAGAAATGGCTGACCCGGTATTGATTGATTACATTAAGATTATGTAGGTAAAAAGAAAGAGTGATGTGCTTCCCAATCATCAGAAAAGCTGGGACTTGAGGTATGCTTGAGAGTTAGGAGGATTTGATATTGTTCAAGAAGGCAACCCAATACCAGTAGAAGCCCAGGAGAGGAGAGAACAGTAGGGTTTAGAAGAGAGGATTTCTGACTTTATGATGGGTTTGTGTAGGGTTTTTGTGTCTAGTGTAAATAGTAGAGGCCCATTAACTATTTGTTGAATGACTAAAAGATCTACAAATCACAAATCCCCCTCTTCCAAAATTAAATTCCATTCTCTGCTCCCTCATATAACTGTTCTTTTTAAAAAAAATTTTCTCGACTATGAGTATACATGGCTGTCACCTATTAGAATATCTTGTCAGGTCAGCAAATTTTTATAGTCTAGTTAGTTTTTGTTTTTCCATTACAAACTAATGTTAAGACATCATTCTCACAGTGCTAGCCCAGAAACAAATTTGCCTTTTTTTTTTAAATTGAAGTTCATTTGATATACAATATACTAGTTTCAGGTGTACAACACAGTAATTCAAAAATTATATACATTATGAAATGCTCACCATGACAAGTATTTTTGAAGTCTGGTAATTTTAAGTTAGATTTCTTAGATCCTTCATTTTCAAAATGCAAACATGAACTCTGTTAACTGAGGCTACCTAAAACCACCCCATTACCAAGTGTCAGTTTGAACTAACTTTGTATTTTCAGACAGTCAGGCCTGTTTTTTTTCCTGCATATTCCATAGTTTTTCAATTACTTTTTGTATTAAGCTTTTCTTTTTTGTCAAAACAAAGTCGTTCTCCCCGCAACACCCCCAACCACCAAACACACACAACAAGATGCCAGGAAAGAAAGAAGTATGAGTCATAGGAAAATGAAAAAGGAATGCCTCAAATGTTGGAATAAGATGACTGTTCTTCTCATCTAACAGAATTATTTCCTGCTTTGAATCATTTCTTCCCATTGAAATAGCAATAATTGTAATTCTAGCTAGGGGTGTGTGGGGGGGAAGGACTAGAAAAAAGAGGGTATGAAGCTCTTATTATTCCCTGTGTGTGGTATATCTTTTGGTTAGAATGGTTGGGAGGGGTGAGAACTTTGGACCTCTGTGTCACGTGTGGTGGTGATGGGCAGCACGGAGCAGTACTGAGCTAGTGTGATGCACTGAGCCGGATTCTTTGTGGTGGGAATCACATTCATAAATAAGGAACCAGGTGCAGGAGACAAGCAAGGTAATAGGTTTCACCTTCTCCTCGCAGGTGACTGTTCTTTATAAATTCAGTCCTGAATTTGGTCCTCTAGCTTACATGTGAAACTAGTCAAATTTGAGAAGTTTTAATTTGTCTGAAAAGAAAGGAAGTATAGAGAGGTCAAAAAGATAAATGATTGGTACATCAAAGTTGCATCCTAAGTATTGCATACAAGTTCTCAAAATATTTATCCATATGCATTTAAAAGATTTATTTATTATTTGTACTCTCATAGAAAAAAAATAGGTTTTTTACTTGGAAGATATTTGCAAACAATAGGGATATTTTTTTTCATAAGCCAGGATGGGTTTTGGTGTGTGTGGGCTTTCCTTAAAGTAGTTGTATTTCAAATTATTTATCAATTGCTTTGAATTGCTCTAAAAAATTATTTTTTTCTCTGATTTTCTCATGACAAAATTTGAGGGAAGTAGTAGAAGTAATATCCCTATGCCACATTTTAATTATTGGGGTGGTACTTACTAAAAAGAGTTTTTTTTCATTAATCTCTTCTTTCCTCTTTTCTATATGAATACCATTAAAAATTTTAAATCCTGGCATTTTAGGATGCTAAAAATAATAACATTATTATATGAAACATATCGAAAACTTTGGAAACATGGTATTTACAGATGCTACCTATTTCAGTTTATATGATCAGAATTCAATGTTTATGCAACTATGCTTATATTTTGATTTTGGATTTACTTATGCTTCCTTACCTTTATATAGCATTAAAGAGATACTCTGACTTTCTAGTCCCTGATAGCTCCTGATAACAACCCTTTCTCCCTAGAAAACCCAGCCTATTTCATTAATAAGGTTCAGATCTGAGTCACTAGTCCACATTCCCAGAAGGCATGTTTTTCAGATGGCTATTCGTAGCCTTTCAAATGGCTCTTCATACCCCTTTACCTCTGGGCAAGGCTGATCAGAAGAGGGATTATTCAAGAGAATAGGTTATGTTAGAGAATTCTTCCTATTATATACTTTTTTTAAAATCTAAAAAATACAATTAAATCCCCTTTGGCTACATAAAAGACCAGATTTCCAATTCAAACAGATAATGAATACAGGGGTTAACATATCAGGTACCAAATTAGTGCTATAGGAAAGCTTGGATTTTCTAAGATAAGAAGAAGTTGGCAAATTCTGAATATTATTTGTATCAGCAGTTTGCCTAGTAGAATATAAACCAAGTATTCTTATTAAGCAATGATATGAAAATTCCCTCCCAATTTGGTCCCTTTATAAAAATGTCCTGTTAAAAGTATTATTCAAACTCCTTTCTAGCAAATGTTTATGATAATATTCTTCATAAAAATCCCTCTTACTTGTATTATTCTTATAATGAAACTTCATTTTGTTTCTCTTGTTTTTATCTAACAGATTTTAAAATTCTGTCTTTAAAAACAATTTTTCATTGCTAGAGGGATATTACATTATGACTTTCATATGGTTTGGTTTATTCTCATTAAGTTCAGTACTTGCAAAAATAAATCAATTTATATATTACATTTTGTTAAACTATAGCTGTATCTGTACAGACTTTTCTCACAAAATATTTGTGCATCTTGAAATAGTATGTTTGATTCAGTTGCAGAAACTAACTGAGCACCTAGTATAATTATCTGATTTACAAAACAAAGATCTCTGTTTTCTTTTTTACTGCCTCCTTCAGAGGAGTATTGGGCTCCATGAGAGTAAGGACTTTGTTTTTTTCAACTGCTGGATTCCTAGCTTCGAAATTATTTCATGGCACATAGTTAGCTATCAATAAATATTTATTGAATGAATTCATTTATTTTAAGAAATGTTTATTGAGTGTCTATAATATGTCAAATATCCAGGTACCAAAGCAGTGAGTAGGCAAGACAAAGTCCTGGATTTTTGGAATTTACTTTCAAGTAAGAAGAGATAGATAACAAATACTTAAACATGTAATATATCTGGTATTAATAAATACTAAGAAGACAAATAAAGCAGGGTAAGGGGATTGAGTGTAGGGTGGGGAGAGAGAATTACTGTCTTAGCTAGGCAATTCAGTGAAACCTGCCTGGAAAGATGAATAATGGATGAATGTTACTGCCCCTGTGCCACTACTGGGGATACTGAGAAAAACATGTGAAAGACCTGGTCTTTGACCATAATAAGGTGGTTATAATCTGATGGCAAAGTCAGACATATTACACGTCATATATATCATGTGCAAAGGTGGTGGCATGCATACAGGCTATGGGAACAATGTTTGGAGAATGGAACATAACCAGATAGTTTTAGCAAATAAAGTATATGGTAGAGTAGAGTAGGAAATGACTATATAGATAGGCTGAAAATATAGAACTGAGTCTATGATTTGAAGATTCTGCCAGATTAAGGACTTTGAGCTTTAGCCAACAGGCAATGGGAAACTGATGGTGGTATTTAGACCAGAAAAGGAAACAATCAGATCTATACTGTAGAGAAATATCTGGTAGCACAATGGAGATTGTAATAGAGTGCATGAGATTGGGTAAGCTGTTTTAAAAGAATTTGTGATCAAATATTTCTTGAAATAAAAGCTCATCAGTTGGGCAAACCTTGTTTATAAGCCAAAAAGAAAGGGAGGTGGGCTTCCAAAGGCAATTTTCATGGCAGAATTGGATCACTATATGGTGTCATAAGGAAAAAGTAAATAATATTTGGTGGTAAAAATTGTAGCTCAAACACTCTAATCAGGAGAAAGGCAAGAGTAAAGATTTCTAATCTTATAATTATAGAATTATTATAATTAGTGCAGGAGAAAAACCCAATTTATCTGTGTACGCTTGTCTTTCCCTATTTAATCCACATGGTGTCATTTTTTACACATGTTTTCTCAGAGCAGTTATTTTTCACAGGCAGTTGTGATGACTCACTTTATCCTTTCAGGGTATTAGAAACTCTGATTTCATTCAGGAGATTTTCCTATTCACCAGACAGTATATTAAACATTATTGTCTAGTTGGAATTTGCCTGGGGCAAAAATTCCTTAAATAAATCTATCAGTATTGCTTATCCTACCCTAACATACGTATTTTAGTTAACAAAAACTCAGCTTGATGAGGAATCCACCTTAGTTTCCTAGGGCTTTCATAATAACCAAAAACCACAGACTGGATGGCTTAAACAGTTTTTATCTCACAGTTCTGGAGGCTGGAAGTCTGAGGTTACAGTGTAGGCAGGTCTGGTTCTTTCTGAGGGCTGTGAGGGAAAGACCTGTTCCAGACCTCTCCCTCTTTGGCCTGCAGATGATTTTTCTCCCTGTGTCTTCACATGTCTTTCCTTTGTACATGTGTGTGTCCAAATTTCCCCTTACAAAGATACTAATAATATTGAATTAGGGCTTCCTCTAATGACCTCATATTAACTTGATTACCCCAGTACAGACCCTGTCTCCAAGTTCAGTCACATTCTGAGGTACTGGGAGTTAGAATTTCAACATATGAAGTTTGGGGAGCATGGGACCCAGTTCAGCCCATAACAGAGTCTAAATGTTTTCTTCTTTCTCTCCATATTTAAAGTGGCAGTTTGAGTTCAACAGACTTGACTCCTTTACAGAACTTCTGGTTTCTTACTTACTATTTTCAGTTGTCTTTATTAGCAAGGTCAATAAATACCTGGCTCCATTTTACTGAAAATTTGTTTGGGACAATTGCTTATAGTCTTCACTAATTATTTTAGCTTATGGTCATATTTTAGCTTCCTTCTCTGATCTTTTGCACCACACCCATGCATAATTTAGCTATTTAATTATGATTTATGATGGGCTTTTTTTTTCATTACACCTTTGTAAATGTTTTCTCAAGATTTCACATTTCTTGAAAACTGATACGCTGGTATTTTTTCTCTGTGCTTCAAAATATTTAACATAGTTCCACATCCCCAACTGGTACTTGAGAAATTTGTTTATGGGCCCACAGTAGTGTAGATGCCCAAAATTTTAAAATGAGAGCTGTGGAATCTGAATTATGAAGTCATAGTAGGAAAAGGCTGTACTGGGAAAATAAATTGTGTAATGTCATGGAAAATGAGCAGAACGTCTGTGTTTGAATCTTGACTCTGCTGTTTGCCCACTTTGTGATCTTAAAAAAATTATATTCCCTCTCTGTATCTCAATTTTCTCATCAGTAAAATAGGGATATTATTAAAATCTACCTCATAAAGTTGTTGTAAAGCTTAAATAAGATGCATCATTAAATAAGATGCATGCAATATTTAGCACAATGTCCAACACATATAATTCAACTGTGAAATAGATATTGTTACCTCCACACTTCAATATTTCTGAATTCAGGATATATCTTATGATTAATGTCAAGAAAAATTTGCCATCCTTCAGACAGGGAAGTGGGATGTGACAGTAATTATTGTCTACGTGAGTGGACTTAGTCATACACAGAAGATAACCATTCACCCAGTTGTTGCTTCAGTTTAGTGCTTTGTACTAGTGTCACAAGCTTAAATTTGAATATCTAATTATTGCTTTAAATTTCTTCAAAAGAATAACATGATCCTTTGACATAGCTTTGACATTGTGTAGTAGAAGATCAGGTGTAATGAAAGACCCTAACATGCGCCAAGTAATTGAATTAAAGACAATAGAAATTTTCAGATCTTTTGGAATTAGTTATATAATTTTAAAAATTAGGAAAAGTTTTGTTACTCATTCATAAACCATTAAGAATGAACACTAAATCTAATCCTATGGAAACAAACAAACCGAAATTAAGGGACATTCGACAAAATAACTGATCTATGCTTTTCAAAAATGTTGCTGTCAGGAAAAGCAAAGTTGAGAAAATAGAATGACAAGTAAATAGAATGTATGATTCTAGATTGGATCCTGAATTAGAAAAAAATGAAATAAAATTACAATAAAGGACAGCACTGGGACATTGGTAAAATTTGGTATGGACTTTTTGATAATAATTGTATATCAATGTTAAATTTGCTAAATTTTCTTATTGTTACACTTATTATAAGATTTATGTAATTTAAAAATATAATAATTAACCTAGTTATATTGAATATTTAAGAGTGGTCACAGGTTGAGTTCCCCAGGAAGTTAACCTAACACTTGTGGGGAGTGAGGTTGGATTAGGCAGTGAGAGGAGCTATGACACAGTCATAAAAAAGTCAGCTGATGACACATGCTTCTCTGAAGCTGGGATAGCCTTATGGGGTTGTCCTGAATTTGGGGCAGTGAGGCAGACTATTATACCACTGAAGAGGCAAGTCATTGGGTGTAGGCCTCAGAAGATGTCATGACCTTTGTCAAGGTTGGGTCTCTTTAGGCAAGAACAGTTTTAGGAGGGGACTCAGTTGCAAGCTGTTCATCACTAAAATTTTCGGTTGATGGGGAAAAGAGTGGTTCAGTCCTGAAAAAGGAAAAAGGATACAGGTATCAGACCATACTATCCACTCTAGTCATGATATCTGCAATTTACTCTAAAATGACTCAGCAAATAATAATGATGTAAGGATAACAATAAAAACAAAAATGCAGAAAAGCAAGAAAGAGTTCAAATTGACAAAATAACTGGTGAATCTAGGTGAACAGTATACTTTTCTCAATTTTTCTGTAGATTTGAATTTTTAAAAAACACCAAGGTTTAAAGAAATGAAATTCCCAGGTGATTCCAATATACCACCAGACTGGGGTCATCTTTAGATGAGACAAAGTTATCTTTAGAATTCATTCCAGCTCTAACATTATGGGACTCAATGACATCAGGTCAATTATGATGCATTTGCTTGGACTCTTGGTTCTCCAGAACTACAGCATACTTCCTACATGCTTTTGTCTTGCACGAGTTCCCAAATTTTGGTGAATCATATTATTTATATTCCTTGAGGGATTATGATGCTAAACTGGGACCCATAAGTAAAGCTGTTATTTCTCCATTTTATTGATCAGCAGTGGGCAAACTTCTCTTAAACAATAATTATTCCACATTTGTGGAAAAACAAAGCCAAAAATATATTATGTAAATTTAAGATAAAATTATTAGATCTTTCAGTTAATAACATTTTGTTGTGGTAGATATATACTATCAATGCTTTCTTGGAAAAGTACTGTAAGAGAAGCAAATACTTTTGTCTATATTAAAAGTCAAAGGAAAATACGGCAGGCTCAG
The DNA here is from genome assembly GCA_032199065.1 of Smutsia gigantea. Lineage (NCBI taxonomy): Eukaryota > Metazoa > Chordata > Mammalia > Pholidota > Manidae > Smutsia > Smutsia gigantea. The sequence goes on along the minus strand of JAVSCE010004034.1, from coordinate 321,128 downwards.
ACATTTATCTCTTTAATTGTGAAGTCTTCTTTAAGATATTTGTTTATTATGATAGTTTTAAAAATAAACACCCTTAAAAATTTAAAATAAACAGTATTTCTTTGTTGTCTTATATCAGAGTCCTCATCTCACTAGGCTGGAATATTAATTCCAAGCACCCTTGTTTTAAGTTTGATGATGGTCATATCTTCCTACTCTGTTCTCAGTGTTAAATTGAGGAGTCTCAATTCAAGGGTGCTAAAAACAGTAGTTTTCTTTTTTTTTTAGATTTATTTATTTTTAAATTAATGTATTATTAATGTATCACTGACATACAATTTTATGAAGGTTTCACATGCACAACGTTGTGGTTACATTCACCCATATTGTCAAGTGCCCCACCCCCACCCCATCGCAGTCACTGTCCATCAGTGTAGTAAGATGCTATAGAGTTACTACTTGTCTTCTCTGTGCTATACTGCCTTCCCTGTAACCCCCTACATTATGTGTTCTAATCATAAGGCCCCTTAATCCATATCTCCCTCCCTAACCACCAACATACCCCACCCCCTTCCCTTTGGTAACTGCTACTTCCTTCTTGGAGTCTGTGAGTCTGTTATTTGATTCTTCAGTTTTGCTTTACTGTTATACTCCACAAATGAGGGAAATCATTTGGTGCTTCTCTTTCTCCACATGGCTTATTTCACTGAGCATACTACCCTCTAGCTCCAACCATGTTGTTGTAAATGGTAGGATTTGTTTTCTTTTTATGGCTGAATAATATTCCATTCTGTATATGTACCACATCTTCTTTATCCATTCATCTACTGATGGACACTTAGGTTGCTTCCATTTCTTGGCTATTGTAAACAATGCTGCGATAGACATAGGGGTGCATATGTCTTTTTGAAACTGGGCACCTGCATTCTTAGAGTAAATTCCTAGGAGTGGAATTTCTGGGTCAAATGGTATTTCTATTTTTAATTTTTTGAGGAACCTCCATACTGCCTTCCACAATGGTTGAATGGTAGTTTTTTGATTACCAATTCAATTTCATCACTGGTAATGGGTCTGTTCAGATTTTCTCTTTCTTCCTGGATCAGCTTTGGAAAGTTGAATTTTTCTAGAAAGTCCATTTTTCTAGGTTATCTGATTTGTTAGTGTATAATTTTTCATAGTATTCCCTAATAATTCTTTGTATTTCTGTGGTGTCTGTAGCGATTTTTCCTTTCTCATTTCTGATTCTGTTTATGTGTGTACACACTCTTTTTTTCTTGATTAGTCTGGCTAAGGGTGTCTGTATATTTTTTTAATTTTCTTGAAGAACCAGCTTCTGATTGCATTGATTCTTTCTATTGTTTTATTCTTTATTTTATTTATTTCTGCTCTGATCTTTATTATGTGCCTCCTTCTACTAACTTTGGGCCTCCTTTGTTATTCTTCTAGTTTCTTTAATTGTGAGTTTAGACTGTTCATTTGGTATTGATCTTTTTTCTTGAGGTGAACCTGTATTGCAATATACTTCCCTCTTATTACGGCCTTTGCTGCATTCCACAGATTTTGTGGTGTTCAGTTATTTTCATTTGTCTCCGTATATTGCTTGATCTCTGTTTTTATTTGGTCATTGACCCATTGATTATTTAGGAGCATGTTTGTGTGTCTTTTGGTTTCTTTGCATAATTTATTTATAGTTTCATACCTTTGTGGTCTGTCTGAGAAGCTGGTTGGTACAATTTCAATCCTTTTGAGTTTACTGAGACTCTTTTTGTTGTTTAGTATATGATCTATTCTTGAAAATGTTCCATGTGCACTTGAGAAGAAGGTGTATCCTGCTACTTTTGGGTGGAGTGCTCTGTAGATGTCTGTTATGTCTATCTGTTCTAATGTGTTGTTCAGTGCCCCTTTCTCCTTACTTATTTTCTGTCTGGTTGATCTGTCCTTTGGAGTGAGTAGTGTGTTGAAGTCTCCTAAAATGAATGCACTGCATTCTATTTCCCCCTTTAATTGTGTTAGTATTCATTTCACATATACAAAGCAGCCAGAGGGTTCATGGTTCTATTCTCTTGTTGGGTTCATGGTTCTATCCTCTTGTTGGAAAGATGCCTTTATCATTATGTAATGTCCTTCTTTGTCTCTTCTTACTTTCTTTGTTTTGAAAAGTACTTCCACTGCTGCTTTTTTCTCCCTATTAGTTGCATGAAATATCTTTTCCTATCTCTTCACTTTTAGTCTGTGTATGAAGTGAGTCTCTTGTAGGCAGCATATAGCTGGGTCTTCTCTTTTTATCTTTTTAGTGAGTCTGTGACTTTTGATTGGTGCATTCAGACCATTTATATTTAGGATGATTATCAATAGATATGTACTTATTGCCATTGCAAGCTTTAGATTCGTGGTTACCAGAGGTTCAAGGGCAGCTTCTTTACTATCTGTCTGTCTAACTTAACTTGCTTATTATGCTATTTTAAACACAATCTAAAGGTTCTTTTTTTCTCCCTCTTTTTTCTTCCTTCTCCACTCTATATATTATGTGTCATATTCTGTACTCTTTGTGTATCCCTTGAGTGACTTTATGAGTAGTTGATTTAATTGTTCATTTGTGTTATAATTAATTGGTCTACTTCCTTTGCTGTTTTTATTTTCTCATGGGACATCTACTTCGCCTTGGCACACGTCCATTTAGAGCAGTCCTTCCAGAGTACAGTGGTAGATAAATTCTCTCAACTTTTGCTTACCTGGAAGTTTAATCCCTCCTTCAAATTTAAATGATAATCATGCCAGATAGAGTGTTCTTGGTTTGAGGCCCTTCTGTTTCATTGCATTAAATATATCATGCCACTCCATTCTGACCTGTAAGGTTTCTGCTGAGAAGTCTGATGATAGTCTGATGGGCTTTCCTTTGTATGTGATCTTTTTCTCTCTCTGGCTGCTTTTAGTACTCTGTTGTTATCCTTGATCTTTGCCATTTTAATTATTATATGTCTTGGTGTTATCTTCCTTGGGTCCCTTGTGTTGGGAGAACTGTGCCTTTCCATTGCCTGAGAGATCATTTCTTTCCCAGATTGGGGAAGTTTTCAACAGTTATTTCCTCAGAGTCTTTCTATCCCTTTTTCTCTCTTTTCTTCTTCTGGTACCCCTATAATGTGAATATTGTTCCATTTGGATTGGTCACACAGTACTCTCAATATTCTTTCATTCCTAGAGATCCTTTTTTCTCTCCGTGCCTCAGCTTCTTTGTATTCCTGTTATCTAATTTCTATTTCATTTACTGTATCCTCTACCTCATCTAATCTGCTCTTAAATCCCTCTATTGTATGTTTCCTTTCAGATACTGTGTTTTTCAAAGTTTCTTTTTCTTTCTTGAAGGCCTCCCTGAAGTCTTGAATATTTTTGTGTACTCCGTGAGCATGTTTATGATTTTTATTTTGAAATCGTTTTGAGGAAGATTAGTGATTTCACTTTCACTTAGCCCTCCTGGAGTTTGAGAGGTTTTGGTTTGGACCACCTTCCTTTGCCATTTCATGTTTGTATTGATTATTCTGGAATAATAACTTGGTGTAGGTGGCACCCTCTAGTTGCCAGAAGCTCTACTCTCTGGAGCTGCCCAAACCCCTCGAGTGATGGCAGGGACACAGCACCAGTGGCTGTAGTAAGGAAAGAGCTCTTTTGTACTTTGAGGCTGCAGTGCCTGCCTCCACTGCCAGGGCCAATGGGCCGATCATGCAGGGAGGATCCTCTATTCTATGCCCTTTTAACTGCCATAGATGGGTCCACTCTCCATCTGGCCTCATGTGATGATGGGGACAGCAGGTTTGTGAACCTGTGCCTGCAGGGGAGAAAAGCGGCAGGCTGCATATCATGGTGGTGGGCCTTGGTGCTGTGCTGCCAGCCAGGGGGATGGAGTGCATGAAGCTCATGAGAGTACCCAACCTGCTGGTCCGAGTATGCCAGGATGATTTTGTCCACCTGTCCTTTCTCCTGAGCAGCAAACTCTGTGTAATCCTTGCCCCTTTAGCACCCCTCTCCCAGTTGGGAAGTCTTTCAAAGTGCCCACCTTTCTTTTGTCTCAGAGCAGCCGGTTGTGGGTACCTGTTCTCCACAAGTGGCTGGAATCTCATCTGGCTGAGTATTCTGCCTGTCTTTGCTTTCTAGCCCCTCTAATCCCCATACCATCATGTAATGTGCCTTCATGCTTCTGGAGTAGATCTCCAGGGCTGAGTAGTATTTAGCAGTCCTGGGCTTCTACTTCCTTCCCACTCCATTTCTCTCCTCCCGTCCTTGAGCCATGTAGGGGAAGAGCCTGGGTCCCGCCGGATTATGTCTTTGCTACTTTACCCTTTTCCATAAAGTCTTTTCTCTTCCCCAGATGTAGGCTATCTGTTGCAGTCTTCTTTCTGTTCACTCTTTCAGGATTAGTTGTATTTGCTGTATTTTTGTGTTATATGCAGTTTTGGGAGAAGGTTCTGCCTCACTTCTCATGCTGCCATCTTGTTTGATCGCCAACAGTAGTTTTCTTATGAAAGGTTTTGTGACTCCTTTCTTATAGGGGTCTTGCGGTGTGCATTCAAGAAGCATTTTTTTTTTTTTGAGCATAGAGTCTGGAGCCAGTCTGTTTGAATCTGAATTCCAGTTACAACTCATAGCTGTGTGTCCTTTGGAAAATTATTTAACTGCCTTGTGTCTTAGTTTCCCCATCTGTAAAATACAGATAATAGTGTCTGTTATAGAGGTGTTTTGAAGATTAACTGAATTGAAATATGTAGAATGCCTGGCATGTAAGTGCATAATAACTATTGAACATTATTATTGTTATAATTACTAGATATCTACATTCTGTACTAGAATTACATGTTTTAAGTTACATCAGTTTACCTCATTAATTTTATAAAAATGAAGATGTGGGTTAAGTAATTTTTAACTGAAATTGTCCAGTTCATAAGTAGGGGAGCTGGAATTCAAACTTTTAGCACAGTTCTCTTTCCACAGTTGTGGATTCATGGCTAGGTGAATTCCAGTGTATCTTTTCATGTAATATTATACACTACAGATATGAGCATATTAGTACTTTGTTTCCTGCCAGATTATAAAGCATTTAGAAAAAGTTGAAGTCTTAACTCATGTTTGTATCCCATGCAATACCTAGCTCACTGTCTTGAAGATAGCAGTTGTTTAGTAATTTTTTGACAAAAAATTCCTGAACTAAAGTACTGCTGATTTTCAACATAGTAGGTGCTTATATTTTGTCCTTACATGTTTCTATTACAACATTTAGTAAGGATGCAGCAGATGAGTTTCTAGCTTCTCACAGGGATTTGGATAATTTGAACTTGGCTTTCTCCAACAATGAAATTCAGTGGTCCTTTGATTCCACTATGGTTTTGTGTAAAACAAACCTTGTTCTCTACATTTAAATAGAATGTCATTAAAATATTAAGTAGTGTGGCTAGGTCTGGTGATAATTTCCTGAATAACAATTAGATCTCAACTAATTTTAAAGCTTTATATTATTCTTATATTCCCCTGTGAACTTATTACCATTTAGATGATATTATGCCATTTCTTTGTACTTTGTTTACCTTATCTGCAACATAAAGGGGTCAGATTAAATGGTATCTAAAATATGATTCTATAAATTACTGGTCTCTATAGGAAGAGAATTTTGTAACTTGAATCGGTTTATTTCCATACCAACTGTCTCGCCAATGGGTTTCAGCCCTGGGCAAGTTCCCTATGGATTCAATGTGACCAAAGAAATTGACAGAAAAACATTCTTTGGGATGAAAGGGTTTATTACCCGACTTGTTCTCCTGGTGGTAGGTCAAGCACTAGCATCTCTGCCTCCACCCAGAGCAATGGGCCAGCTCTCTATATAGTGCAATAATAGCTTATTGCCTAAAGGTGTGGAAGCAGTAGCCTAGCAACAGCCAATTACATCATCAGGTGGTTTAAGTTCAGTGAGGATCCTGGCCATAGGAACCCCAACTTCCCCACACTCCACTCCTCCAGGATTCTCACCTTACAATCTACATGCTTTCAATCTTCCGCGATGGTCCCTGTGTGAGAAAGCTGGAGCACTGTAACAAGAGTACACAATAGCAACAGAGGATAACAACAACTTAGAGATAATAACAAAAATTAAGATACAACAAGATTTTGATACAGCTAACAAAAATTATAATAATCTTCAAGCCAGAGGAAGTTCCCAGTCCACAAAGACTTTAGGGGCGATAAGACACCTGTTTTAATGACACCAACATAGGCAAATCTTGTCCATCAGGTAGGATGCATACAAGAAAGTGGTCCTGTGATAGGACTGTAGCAGGAAGGGGGGCCCTTCCAGGCCTAGTATATCATACTTTTACTCCTTTCCCTGTGGGGGTTACCGAAGGGTCTATGTATAGTGCTACTGGAGGTGCATGCACTGGCCATAATGATAAAATAAAACTCCCAGGTAAGATGCTTCTACCTTCTGGCCATTCAGGATGTACAACTGTGACCTTTAGTGGCCACTCTGCTCTTACTCCAGGAATACAGAGGAGGTCAGCTTCCAGGGCTTGTCCCCAAGGTGCCAGGAGAGCCAGCCATCGGTCTGTGTGTTGAAAGGTCCAAAGCCATGTCCACTCAATGGAGTCTCCAGGATTCAGTGCAGTTGGTGCTGGCAGCAAGATGTTATTCTGGTGGCTGAACCCTGGCTTCAGTGATTCTTCCTTGGTTTGCACTTGCAGTTGTATAGGGGAGGCGGCCAAATGTGTTAACATGTCTACAGGGCTCAGGGCTCCCTTTCAGGGTCTCTCATTCAAATGACATAGCACAGTCCATAAGCGGACTGACCATCCCCTCAGATTATTGGTATCTGACTTTAGTCCGGATTTTAACAAGCCATTGTGCCTCTCTATCTTGCCTGCTGGGGTAGGATTGTATGGCACATGAAACTTCCACTTGATTCCCAGCTGTCGCACCCATTTTTGAAGTGTATGTCCAGTAAAATGAGTGCCCTGATCACTCTCAATTACCTGTGGTTGGCCATAGGCAGCAAAGAGACTTTCCAGGCTTCTTTTGGTCATCTGCTGGTCTGCACAACGGGTAGAAAAAGCAACCAGAAGTCCAGTAGCTGTGATCACACAGGTTATCGCATACCGATATCCCTCTGACACAGGCAGAGGCCCAATATAGTCTATCTGCCACCTGACGAGGGGTATAGGCCCTTTAGCTATTGTCCCATGTTGCTGTGGAACTCCATGTAAGTCCTTTTTGAAGCATATGACACACTCCTGCCGGGCTCTACTAACTTCTTCGAAGGTTAAAGGCAAGCCCCACCAAGGGCTACAGCCCACATTGTCTTTTGCCCCGCATGCAACAAACGCTGATGTAGCCATTGGGCTACATCAGAGGCAGGCTTTCCTTCTAACCAACGTATCTGGGCCAATTTATCTCCTTCATCATTTCCTGGGGATGCCAGTGGCAAATGACCTGTCACCTGGTATACTGTAATTATTTTAGTCTGACCACAGGCCCATAAGTCTTGCCACAATTCTTGCCCCCAGAGGGGTCGGTGACCAGCCAGCCAGTTGGCATGGTACCAGGATGGTAGCCACAGGGTCGAGCCCCAATAGACAGCCCAGCTGTCAGTGCAGACAACTATAGGGGAGGGCTCCTGGCTGATCACAAGCCACATGGCCCGCAACTCTGTACATTGGCTGCTCTTCCCCTCACCATCTTCCATCCGTATTTTCTCAGTCTTAGGATGGAAAGCTATGGCTTTCCATTTTGGGGGCTGCCCATGGCTGGAGCCATCTACATACCATGCATCTTCGGGTATAGGGGCTCTTCTCTCCCAATAGGGACTCTCTGCTACTAATGGTTCAAAAGCAAGTTCTTCCTGCTTTTCACTAGTATATGTCACCGGCCCCAACAAGCGTTGGAGCTCTTCACTCAGGGGGCTACCAGAGAGGGCACTATGCTGCTGTAGGTAAGCACCCCACTTGGCTAATGTGGGTGTTTGTGCCATGCCACTCCTTGGCTTTTGGGTCCAGTCTCATACCCACCCCAAGATGGGATAGGTGGTTATTACCTTTATAAGGGCCATTCCAGTGATGGGTTCTGTAGCCAGCAAGGTGTGATACATGGTAGCCAGTTGTTTTTCTATCAAAGTGTATTGTACCTCTGCCCCTTTCCAGAGTTGTGACCAGAATCCAATGGGTTGGCAAGTTCATTCAAGCTGCTGCCAGAGACCCCAGCCATAACCTTCTTCAGTGACATGAACGTCCAGATCACAGGGCCTTTTTGGGTCTATCACAGTCAAGGCCTGCAGAGCCTTGACTGCCCATTTTGCTGTAGTAAAGGCAGATGCACATGTCCTGGTCCCACCTGATGCCCTTTCTACCAACCGGTATAAGGGCTTCAGAATTTGTGCCAAGTGCGGGATAAACCCTCTCCAGTAGCCTAGAAGACTCCTGTAGCAATGCTACAGTTGTGGGGGTAGGAAAGGCCTGGACTTTATCTATAACTGCTTCTGGTATCACTTTGGTCTCACCCAACCAGACGACCCCCAAGAATTTGACCGACAAACCAGGTCCCTGAATCTTGGTGCTGTTCACAGCCTATCCTTTCTCCTGTAAATGTTGCAGCAGTCTAGGTGCTGCACCTTCTAGATCTGAAAGAGAATCGAACGTGAGCATGACATCATCAATATAATGGTACAGCCGCACCGTTGGCCATTTCTCCCATGTAGCCAAGTCCTGAGCTACAAGTCTGTGACAGATGGTGGGGCTGTGGCGGTATCCCTGTGGGAGGATGGTGAAAGTCCATTGCCATCCTTCCCACATGAAGGCAAACTGTTCCTGAATTTCCTGCTCAATGTTAATGCAAAAGAAGACATTACCAAATCTACCACATAATGATATGTTCCTAGTTCATGGCTGAGGGTATCCATCAAGCCTGCAAAAGAGGGGACAGCAGCATGCATAGGGGGTATGACCTTATTCAGTACTCTGTAATCCAGTCATACACCAGGAGCCACCTGGCTTTACTGGACACACTGGGGAATTGAACGGACTATGAGTGGGCTTTATAATACCCACCTTTTCCAGCTCCTGGAGAGTTTCTCCTATTTCATTATGCCCCCCAGGCAGTTTGTGTTTGGTATTAGTCACCCGCCAAGGCACAGGCAAAGTTATGGGCGGGTGCCTAGCATGTCCCCTCAGAACTGCCTTCACCACACGTATGTACTCTCAGTCTGAACTCACCTGCAGTGGTCTGCAACCATAGACCCTGCAGGATATCAATTCCCAAAATATACTCAGGGATAGGAGATATATACACGGTATACTCTTTTGGGGGTAGACGCTCTATTCCCAAAGGGATTTGGGCCTTTTTCACTCTGATAGCCTTACCCCCGTATCCATCTATGATAGTCTGGGTCCCGGGGAACTTCTCAGGGTTACCATGAATCAGTGAACATTCAGCCCCAGTGTCCACCAGAGCCAGGAGATGTTGTATGTTCACTGGGGACCAATGGATAGCTATTTCAACATGTGGCCTCTGGTCTCCCCCTGGTCCCTCAGGGCAGATACCTTGACCTTCCCCTCAGTCAAACCATGTTCCCCAATCACCTTCCCGTGTGGGCTCGAGTGAGGTTGGCTCACTTTCCAGCAGGAGGTCTTGTAAACACACAGGCCAGACTCGTGGCTCTGTCTCTGACCTCTACCTCTTTGGTCTTAATGGCTGGAACTGCTGCTCTGGTTTCAGTTGTTGCCATAGCTCTAGTAAGATCCTATTTGACTTCACATCTAATTTCCTTCCATCTGCTCCTGCCCATATTAAATCAACCCACATCTGGGTCCTTGTAATCTTCATGGGACCCTGTAAATTCTTCTTGTGAATAAGAGGTCTTATTTCTTTCTGGATTCTCATTGCTTCAGCCTCTCCTAAGTCTGCTACTGTACATGTCACCTAGCTTATGGGATGCCCTAAGTGAGGGGAAAGAATGGCCACTAGAGACCCAAAGAGGGATGTAGGAGCCATTTGAAGTACAATATTTCTCATCCTAGTAGTGAAAATCTCTTCATCTGGGCCATAATTCTCTGGACCATAGATAGCATTTCTCATGCCTAGCTCTCGTAGCACCTGTTGGAGTTCAGCATATGTCTGCCATCTAACAGGAGAGGATGGTAGATCACCCGGATTGGGCCACACAGCACGAAGTGCAGCCATAAGCCAGGCAAAGAGGGAGTGACTCCCTGGGGTCTGATGTGCATTTTGTATTTGCTGCCTCAAGGCAGGCTGCACTGTCAGGGAGGACAGCTTTCCCATCTCTGACCCCGACAGAACAATTCCATCCACCCCTAAGTCCCACAGATGCAGGAGCCAAGCTGATATTGACTCTGAGGGCTTCTGCCTTAACTGGGAGCCCAAATCCACCAGCTCAGCCTGAGTATAGGGGCGGACCATAGAGTGCTCCACGACCTGGGGAGGGGGCTGCTCCTTTCCTTGGGGAACTTTCAGCTGCTGGGTCTTTATTTTCTTTACAACCACTGGGCATGCTTTCAATACAGCAGGCGCCAGTGCTTCCAACATCATCCCTTAGTCTTTCTCCATCTCCTTCATTTCTGGGGCTGTTGGCACCTTTCTCTCCCCTCCCCCGAGAGCCTCCTCTGCTACAACCTTTACCTTTTCTACTATACCTTGCAGCAATGCTACCTCAGTCTTCAGAAGGTCTCTTACCTTCAGCTCCAGGCTTCGCAGCTGACGTTCTTGTACCACCTCCGCCTGTGCTTCCCTCAGGTGTTTGTCTTTTTCCTTGATGGCCTCTTCCTCCTTCAGAACACCTGGCAACACTGCCGTCTCATCTCCAATGGCACCTTGCTGCCAGTGCTCTTGTATCAATGCCATCTCTTTCTTCATGGAATCCACAAAAGTGTGCAGCTAGCGTTCTCAAGCCACCTCCTCTCACATCAGTGCCATTTCTCTTCTTAGGCAATCCACAGAAGTTTTCAGCTCACATTTTCTTGCTGCCTCTTGCATCAATGCCATTTCCCTCCTCAGGGAATCCACAGAAGTTTGCAGCTCGCGTTCTCATGCTTCCATTTCTTGAGTCTTCTCTGCAGACTTTTTTAATACTGTGAGAAGCAGCCAACCCACAATCCCTGCTCCCTCACAGGCACTCTGCTTCTCAAAGGATCTACTTACTATACCAAGGGCCACCCCTACAGCCTCAGGTGTCACCTCCACTTGCCTCCAGGCCTGGGGTGGGGCCCAGTCCTCTAGGAGGCAAGCCACCTCGGATCACATACCCATTGGGGGATGATCCACTGTTTCCCCATTCACAAGGGCAGCACGCTGAAGCACCCCTCCCATAAGGGCAGCCTGTCTTTTTCCTTGGTCAACAATGAACCCTGTCGACTTCACCCATTGTCTTGCCAATGGGTTCTAGCCCCTGGCAAGTTCGCTATGGGTTCAGTATGACCAAAGAAATGACAGTAGAACATTTCTTTGGGGTGAAAGGATTTATTACCTGGCTGGTTCTCCCGGAGGTAGGTCGAGCACTAGCGTCTCTGCCTCCACCTAGAGCACTGGGCCAAGCTCTCTATATAGCACAATAATAGCTTATTGCCTAAAGGTGTGGAAGCGGTAGCCTAGCAACAGGCCAGTTACATCATCAGGTGGTTTAAGTTCAGTGAGGATCCTGGCCATAGGAACCCAACTTCCCCAAACCAACCAAGGCTGTATAGAGCAACAAATTAGATTGACATCAATCTGGCTTTGTTATTTGAGTCCTGGTGATTGATTTTCGAGAAGCAGTGTCAGTATTCTGAATCTGCTGTTAGGGGATCATTTAGGTGAACTGTCATGAATTGACTAATGATTGATTTTAATAGTAAATATCTGAAGTGTCCTGGTTAACTTTGTCAATGTGCTTCACCTTAAACACAACACAGACAGACTCATCATTAGGGTTCAAGCTATGAATTGTTTCCCTCTCTCCTTCCTTCCCTACTCCTTCCCCGTTACTCTTCCGTTCTCCCCCATCCATCTTTCTACCTCCCTTTGTCCTCCTCTCTCCTTTTTTTCTTCTCCCCTCCTTCATTCTGTCCTACCTTTTTGCCTTCCTTCCACCTTCCCTTCATTACTTTGTTCCTTCCTTCCTTTCTCCAGAAGAAAAGTTTAAAGAGAGTTCACTGCCAGGCACTGCACCCAGTACTTATCATTCAGGCCTTAAATTAGGTTTAGTCTTTGTCCTCAGAGCTCTTAGTCTAGTAAGACAGACACTTTAAAAAATGGATATTAATTGTAAAATAAGTTGGTAAATATATCAATATCAAAAACACTGTACTCTGGTAAGGTTTGATAGGGTTTAGGGTTTGGACATCCTAAATGAGGTCATAAAAGAGTTGGGACTAGCCAGGCAGGGATGGGTCACACAACAGAAGGGACTTTTGAGACTGTGTGTACATTACAGAAGAAGGTTACAACGGCTCAAGTTCAGGAGACAGCAGTGCTGATAACTATAGCCTAAAGTTAAACAGGAGATTTAGGTCAGATAAGACTGAAGAACAGGGAGAGGTGAGATCACAGATGATCTCATTTCATATAAAGTGGCCTGGGCTTGATAACATTGATAAACTTTAAGCTCCATGGTAGCATAGAATCTTTTTCAGAAATGATGAATTCCATTTGATTTAACCACCTTGATTTATCTGGTCCTCAAGGGTGACTGTAACTTCGGGGGAAAATAAGTTCCCAGCCCAGGGCAAATTACCTTTGAAGCCAAAATCAAAGGGAGAAATAAAGTGGGAGAAACCCGTTTACTGCTTATAAACAGTTGTCCACTTCTGCTCCCCTGTGTCTCTCATGACCTGCCTGCAAAAAGGGGCCCCACCAAACTTCTCTCGTCCAGATATACCCTCACTCCCTGACCATATTGGTATGGAGGTGGACTATGGCCAGGTGAGAGATTCTGGAAATATTGCAATTTTATCACCAGTAACTTAAAGTCATGGTTTATGATTTATAAGAGAGGGGTGCTAATTTATAAGTTTTTATTTTGTTTTTTTATTTGGTATTATTAATGTACAATCACGTGAGCAACATTATGGTTACTAGATTCCCCCCATTATCAAGTCCCCACCACATACCCCATTACAGTCACTGTCCATGAGCATAGTAAGATGCTATAGAGTCACTACTTGTCTTCTCTGTGTTATACTGCCTTCCCTGTATCCCCCCCTCCACTGCATTATGTGTGCTAATCGTAATGCCCCTTTTCCCCCTTGTCCCTCCCTTCCCACCATCCTCCCCAGTCCCTTTCCCTTTGATAACTGTTAGTCCATTCTTGGGTTCTGTGAGTCTGCTGCTGTTTTCTTCCTTCAGTTTTTTCTTTGTTGTTATACTCCACAGATGAGTGAAATCATTTGATACCTGTCTTTCTCCACCTGGCTTATTTCACTGAGCATAATACCCTCTAGCTCCATCCATGTTGTTGCAAATGGTAGGATTTCTTTTCTTCTTATGACTGAATAATATTCCATTGTGTATATGTACCACCTCTTCTTTATTCATCTACTGATGGACACTTAGGTTGCTTCCATTTCTTGGCTATTGTAAATAGTGCTGCAATAAACACAGGGGTGCATATGTCTTTTTCAAACTGGGCTGCTACATTCTTAGGGTAAATTCCTAGGAGTGGAATTCCTGGGTCAAATGGTATTTCTATTTTGAGTTTTTTGACGATCCTCCATACTGCTTTCCAGAATGGTTGAACTAATTTACATTCCCACCAGCAGTGTAGGAGGGTTCCCCTTTCTCCACATCCTCACCAACATTTGTTGTTGTTCATCTTTTGGATGGTGGGCTAATTTATAATTTATAACCCATAAAGAAAATGAAAGTGACCTCTGCCTCACAAATTTACACTAATTAACATTAATAAATGTCAGTACTTAATATGCATTAATAATAGTGGGATGTCCTACATTAAGGAAATCTGGTCTACATTGAAGCAAATGTGCAAATCAGATAAATTAGGAGAGAAATATTGATAGAACTTTTTTATTTTGTTCTTCCCTGTAGAAAGCAAAGTAAACTTTACATAGGCACTGCTCTTGTGCATTTTAAAAGTAAATTTTTTACACCAGATTCATTAGGAAAAGCAAATTACGTAAGTATGTATAAAACACTTAATGATGTTTATAGGAAAAAAACTACAATCTCTATTTTTGAGAAACCTACAATCTAATGGTAAAACAAAGTCTCTATTCATGCAATAATATGAGCTATTAGTATGAATTCATAGCAACAAGGTATCTGTTGCCCCAATAACATGTACCCACTTTTATTTCTCAGTTATTTGTCTTTTTTTTTTCCTGGCTAGAATTGAAAAACAATGAATGGAAAAACAGGAGGTTTCTCATCTGTTAACATCTTTCAACTTAGAAGTCAATTTCTGACTTTAATTTTTGCCGAAAAGCTGCTGTTGTAAAAAGAATGTTTTCATCAGGGAATTTTTTGGGTAAGTGCCATTAGATTTTTCCTGAGCTTTTAAAACAGAAAGCTGACAGAGGGCAATGAGGCAAAATACTAATAGATAGTCAACATATGTAATTTATTCAGCATTGAACCATCTTGAAACAACCCAACTAATTAAGGTTTTACATCTGATTGACATGTCTACTTTCACTGAACTTTTTGGCTTCATGACGGCCCTTTAGAACCTGAAAAGAACACAAGGTACCCTTGAGCAAAGAGATGCCTGCCCAAATAAATTTTAATGGCCAACCCCTAGCCTATCAAATTGAGGTTCTTGACCGATCCTTGCTTCTCATTGTGTAACACCCATGTGTTTGAAGAACAACATGCCCTTTAGAAAACGGGAAGACTTTAAAGATTTGGGTTTGTCAAACTTCTTGAAGCGCCCTGAGTTTCATTAAACCTCCCCATCCACTTTTGTGAAGTGCTCTTCTCACTTAAAAATGCCCCACATATTTTAATCCATGTGTTTCATATCCATTTAGATGTCTCATTAAGCTGGAATTGTGTGAGAACCACTTAGTGTCCCAAAAGACCTTTCCTACTAAGCCTTTCTTAGAAATAGAAAGTTATGCTTTGCCAAATGCAAATGAATTCCAGACCCTTACTTTTCAAAATGGTTTTTCAAAACTGGAAAAATCATGTCCCCATTTTCACTATCAAGTTATTCAGGCACGGTAGCTTTTCTTAAAGTGTGGTCTGCCTCTATTAGAATCCCCGAGGAGTTGTTAAAAAGGCCTTTTTGTGGGTCCCAATACAGATAGATTTTCTAAATTCAAATCCCAGCTTGTTTTATATAGTGTAATTCTTTAGAAAGAACTGCAGGTGTACAGTAGCTACTCCCTAAGTTTTAGCTATTATTATCCAAATACCTTCTAAACATATTAATTTATCCAATAGGCATTTGGGCCTCACCATATCTAAAACTGAACTCATCATCATTCCTCCGAATGTAAGGAAAAGCATACATTGTCTCAGTGCAGGGTACCACCATTGTCCAAGCCAGAACACAGCAGTCACTCCCTTCCTATTTCTAGTTGGTCAACATATTCTGTGATTTTACCTTTTTAACATCTTTCTAGTTAATGCATTTATTTCCTAGTCTTCTGCTACTGTCTGTTTAGATCCACAAAATCCCTTCCGCATGGGTCGAGATTACTGCAATTACCTCTTCTCTTTGCCTTCAGTCCCTCAGTTTCTCCCATAACTGACCCATCCTCCACTGTGATCTTTCTTAAAATAGAGATCTGATGATGCCACCTCCCTTCTTGACTTCCCAGGCTCAGGTTCCTTATTAATTTCCAGAATTAAGTTTAATTTTTAACTTAATACTCATGGCCCTCCTGATCTGTCTGTTTCCTATGTCTGCAGTTTATTTCTCACAACTTCCCCACTTGAATCTTTTGCTCTAACCACACAAGTAGAGTTTTCTGGATGTTATGCTGTTTTACTCCTCCATACTTTTATATGTGCAATTATCTTCTTTCATTTCACTCCCCCTTCCATATATCATCCTCTTCTACCTAACTCTGTATCCTTTAAAAAACAGCTTTAATATCACCTTTTCTTGAAAGTCTTCCCCTGACTACCACTCTAATTTAATTGCCACTATGCTTTGTATAGGTAATAAGTAGTTAGCATAGTATTAGAAGTAATAAAATTTATCATTTGTTTCTTCTTTGGGCGAGGTCAAGTAGAATTTATCACACTTTAGTTAGTTATAAAACTTGGATTAAAACCCTTTCTGTATTTACTCTAGGACCTTCTAAATTTATAAAAGTTGTTGATCTTTGGAATGATGATTACATTTCGAAGAAGATTTCTGAGAGGGGGCATTAGGGCTTACTGAAATTCTGATGTTCTGTGTCTTGATCTGGGTGATATTTTCATGACTATATACATACGTAAAAATTTATCATTCTGTATACTTAAATGTGTGCACTTGACTGTGTTATGCTTCAGTTAAAAAAAGAGTGTAAGTGGCTGACCTTTTAACTCTATAAAATTTATTATAAGATCATTTTGTCCTTTTTTTTTTTTGCCTATTGAATGAAATCATGGGTACCTTGCCTACAGAGAACAGTTTTAAATGCCATTTATGGCAAGGCATATTTATTTAGTTTCCTAGGGAAGAGGGCTTTTAAAATTTTAACTTCTAACTAGACAATGAATAATAAAAATGGGATTAATTGAAGAAATAAATATTTCCTTTACTTATGTTTCCACTGTTTTCTGTATCTTCCCCAAATATTTACATTATTGTGCTAAGTTTTAATCCTCTTTCTACTAAGGTGATATTCTTTTTAGCTTTTCAAGGTTACCACAACTAAAGATTATTATGAATTGCCTCATCAAGACTTATTTTAAAAATACTTATAATAATAATAAATCAGTGCTTCCTGATTTTCAACTTGAGGACTTAAATCCTTGTGCCCCCCATTGTTCTACATGATCTTTAAAATCTTAATCTGTGATTCCACTTGGAATGGTTTTCCATGAAGAGAGATTCTTGGTTAAGAGTTACATCCACTCTTGGCTGTGTCTTCCAAGAGGAACTTATCTTTAAAAGTAGACTGAAAAACTTCATCACAGACTGTTTAGTTTACAATTGCATCTACAGTGTGTAGGACAGTCCCTGTACATAGTTAATTCTCAATTATAATAACAGTAATATTGGTATGAATAAATGAATAAATACTCCAAAAATATTACTCCCTCATCTGCTTGTAGATCTGCTGTGATTGACAAATTAACCTCAAGTATTTAAATTTGGTCATTAGTCTTCTTAACAGTTAACAACTAGAAAATCAAGGTATAACTTATATTAAAGGCCCTAATAGCAGTTTTGAACTGGTTGCTGTCTTTCTGCTAAATCTTTTTACTAAAGCTTCACTCAATTTTTGTAATTCATATTGTTGTATTTTTCCTTTTTTTTTTTCAGTCTTCTCTTAGGATTGTATAAAGCTGCAGTTTGGGGAGATTCAAAGAAATCATCTGGTTGAAATATCAGTTAAAAAAATAGCACCCAGGAAAAGCAGGCTAACTAAGGAGAAGAGCACAGACTAAGTTGAGGATCAAAGAAGTCAAGTTTTAATTCTGAAACAGTTGTACTGACTATATTGAACTGCTTTTTCTGTGGGTCATATTGTGTTTTGGTAGATATGATCATTAAAGGAACTTGAGAAATAATTTTAAAATATTTATTGAGAGAAATAAGGATTTATATACTAGATCTAACCATTTTTACTTAAAATTGGCCTCTTACTAAATCTAGGAATACATATGGGGAAGGAGATTAAAGTTGCTTAAAAAAAAATCCCATTAAATCCCTGAGAGGAAGTAAGGTTGAAAGTTCTCACGATAATTTAGTAATCCTTTTTCATCAAGAGATATCTAGAGCCAACTATAAACAGTTGTAAACTCTTTGTTGTGTTATATGCTTGGAAATAAATGTAGGCATTTAAAATACTTACTTCTGGGTGTCAGGACTAAGAAACCCTTTGGTGCTGCTTGTCACAGCTACTCATAATCAGTAGTTCTGGGATTAGCCTGTTTGTCGTGGTGTTGTGACAATAGTCAGTATTCAAATTCGGATGAGTTTGAAGAAAATACTCTTTTCACTCAGTTATAACTCATGTATGTGTCTTTGATATTATGATAAAGTAAGGAGGCAGTTTCACTAGGCACACATAGAAGTTAGCCTTTTCATTGAATAGTTACATTGGGTGTAGTTAAGGCAATCCAAACCTGTATCTTAACTAGGTTTGTATCAAATATGTAATTTCACTGAACACAGCATATTTATATTCCTGGGAGATGGAAGCATCAATTTTGTTGTTATCTTGGCATTAGAACAAGGTTTGACCTTGACTGAAGACTCAGAAGTAAACACAGGACTGGAATCCAGGCCTTTTTCAAATTTCCTAGGCACCTTGAGGAGATTTCTTTAATATCTTTGTGCTTTAGTCAAGTCAGAGCAATAAAACGGGAATAGTGCTATCTTCACTATTTTAGAGGGTGGTATTGAAAATAAGTGAAGTAAAACCTGTATCGCCTTAGAACATCATACAAAGTGAAGATGGTGCTGTTATTAAATTTTTTTGACTACTAAAATAATATTATATTTTCCTTCGGTCCTAGTAGCTGAAGTGCTATTTATTGTAAAAGATGTTGAAAGAATGAATAAGTATACAAGAATATGGGTGGCTTCTTTCTGGTATTTAAAATTTATTACTCTTTTTAATATTGGCCAATAATTTCTATTAAGTTAAATGTTTGCTATCTCACAGGGTCTGGCACTGAATGCACACTCAGTAAATGTTTTTATTGACCTGAAAATTTAAATTAATAATGTAACAGATGAGAAAACACACACCCACTCACACACACACAAAACAGTACCTGGCACAAAACCCAACAGAGAGAAAACATAGTAAAGGTGAGTTTCTTACTTAACTCTTCCACTCCCCAAGTACTTCCTGTAATTCATAATTTTGCTACAAGAATCCCTTTTAGGGTTCCTTTATTTAAAACCTCAGGTTTGTTGGTAAACATGACAGCAGTGGACCTTGTCTCTGACTCGCCAAAGGTGATGTATAATTGAATGTCCATGAGTAGTTTTTCACGGAGGGCTAATGGGAGGTGTAGTGGAGTTAGGCAAAATGTGTCATGTCCAGTACTTGATCACTTTTTTCATTATGCTTTGAGATCTGCTAAAACCTTTGTTTCAGTGAACTTTCACTCAAGTGTCACAAAGGAAATGAAACATGGAATGTTGATGGAGAGTCTGCCCAGCATTATGTTTTTCTTCTCAGAATACACTATTTTTTTCAGGACTAGCCTAATCCTAGCGTGAACTTAGCCATAATTATACTAACTCCAGTCACCTTGTGCAATTAACTAGATAATTACATGAATGTGAACATTTCTTTGGCCAGCCCTTCCCCATATGATTCTGCAGGGGACATCCTCTTCAGCTGCAGTATATGCTTCTGGGACCTAATTATGATATCTCTTGGAATCTGGCCTGAGTACAAGAATTCAAGCTGGTTTTCCAGGGCAGAGACCATGCAGAAATCCCAACTGTATTCACTGGAATCCCATTGTAAACCCCATGTTGTTCAATTGCACTGTAATGGAGTAAGCCATTATGATTTTAATTTGCACACTCAAATTGAATGCTAAAATATGTTTTGACTGTCCAGCTTCTCCTTTAGCTGACCTAAGTGTTGATATTGAGTGCTGTGTTTGAATGGTTGATAGGCCCTGTTGTGCTGTTAATGAGACAAGGTAATTGCTTTTGGTATGGAGTTACAGCGAATTGGATAACAGGCTCCAGCTTGGAAGAAGGGCCAACGTAGTTTAAATTTAAAGATTGAAACAATTTCTTCTCAACATAAAAGAAACTTTAGTGCTGGTCTGAATTTCTGAAACACTGGCAAGAAAAGCTGAAGATGTGTAAACCATTGCTCTGTATTTAGAGTGAAAGTAAATGAAGTATATGTTACTTTTCATATTTCTTCAGCTTGTCTCACTAAGGCTTCAGAGAGAGACCACTGATGTTGATAGTCACTGTGTCCTTCTGGGGGGAATTGAATTATGCTTTCATGGATTAGAGTTTCTTAGTTCATTGAGGACAAAGTACTCTCATTTCATAAATAGTTCACTATCCAAAATCATCATTCTTCTTTAAATGATGAAATATTCACCAGACGATGTGGAGGAGTGATGCATAGAATGAAGAAATACAGCTATATGGATTCATTATGTAATCGAGAATAGGTATTAATGAATCAATCTATTATTTAGTTGTAGTTATATACTTGCTCCTCCAGCTTAGGTTGGTGGCAGCTTATTGCTTTTTGTTAACCCCTGGTTTACCTTACAGTACCCTGTTTTTCTTCTCAGCCCTTCTTTTATCTGTATAACAAAATTCCCTCTATTACATTCCCACATCCCTATTTTCTTGGTTGGACCCTGACTGATGGGAATAGGTTTTATTTTATTGATGGAGAGAAAGAGTGGGAAACAGTTGAAGAAGAGAAACACAGAGATACAG
Source organism: Smutsia gigantea (assembly GCA_032199065.1). Lineage (NCBI taxonomy): Eukaryota > Metazoa > Chordata > Mammalia > Pholidota > Manidae > Smutsia > Smutsia gigantea. Next base: position 300,571 of record JAVSCE010004034.1, on the reverse strand, counting down.
TTTATGGATCGATTATGTGTGTGTTTAGGACCAGCCTGTGAGCTGTCACTTTCTTCCTTCTGCTGTATCCCCAAGTCACTGCTCACTTGCAGTAGTTTGAAGGACCTGAGGCAGATGTGTGAATTTGTCAAGTCTTCAGTGGTAGTTCTCATTAGAGACTTAATACTGCTCAGTCTTTTGACGCCCAGTTGGTTTAGTTTTCTTACAAGATGATACAGAGTTAGTCCACTGGAGGGGTCCTATATATTTCTGTTAATGCACTACATGAGAAGAAAGAATGAATTCTTAACAGTTCAATGTGGGAAATTAAATATTCTATCCAAATTAATTTTCTTGTTTTCCCATAGAGCAGCATTTATGAAATTCAGACTTCATTTAGCATGGTTTTTACTTCACCAACCAAATCATAATATCAATAATTTTTCTGCACACACTTTGGCTGAAATTTTCTCCATAAATAAACCTCCTACAAAAATGACTTCCTTAATATGATGTTAGATGTGATTATTCACTGCAAAACCACAGAAAAATAATATTTGTATGATCAACACTGTAAAGGTAATACCTGAAATACTGTCTGGTCATACGCGTGCTCTATAGAAAGCAATGCAAATGCTCTATCCATATCCCTGCCTTTAAAGAGATCTAAAAAACCATGACGGTCTCAGCTTCTTTATCATAAAAGTTAATCCTCTGGTAAATTTTGTTAACGAATGACTTACTGAACTAGACCATAAGGAAAATCTAATAATATAAGTATGTCCTCTTTATGCTAATAAAAACCCAGCATAATGGTATGTCTTTTAAAAATACAGATTTTCTATGTTTTTAAAACATATGTGGTAGTAAAGCATCGAGTCAGTTGAAACACAATCCAGTGCCAGACATTTTGTAGAAGTTGGAGAACTGAAGGCCTAGGTAGAAACCAAGACAGGTGTTGTACCTATCTCAGAAAGCTAGCCTGTTTCTCTGAGACAATCCTCAATTACTAGTTGTCACCAATATAAAGCATTTCATGTTTCATGTCAAAAATTTCAGGTTAAATGGAACCCAAATGACCTAGGACTGACTATATGAACACCATTACATGAATTAGAATTAGGACTTGCAAAGCCAAGCAGAGGAAACCAAGTGAATATAGGAGCTTTCTTTGGCTCACAGGAGGACTTGGACAGCCAGATGCATTAATGCACAGTGGGCATACTTGCATGAAAAGCCTTATGTAAGTGTCAGGTACCAGGCTGGTGATGATGGTGTATTAAAAATCATCTGATAGGTGGTAACACAAATCCAGGCTCCTTGTAAAATAAGCTTACATATTTTTTTGGGTAGGAACCAACACTAGGCTGGACAGTTAATGAGCTCCAGAGCTGTTTATTGGTTACGCCTGAGAAACTTGATTAAGTAGTTCAGCCATGCTAATATGCTGCTTGGGTGGTGCTGGAAACCTACCCAGCCTCAGTGCTCATTTTCTCCCATACTGTGGTGGATATTTCCATGAGTAGATGTCTGCGTTTTTTTAGAGGATCCATTGCATGGAAACTGGTGGAGTTTGTTTGTACCTTCATTTCCTTATCACATTTTGTTGGCTGGGGCGGGTGGGGGTGGTGGGCATGTATTCAGTCAGCTGGATGTCATTAAGTCAGGGGCAGATGGGAAAAGATGGTCTTTGCTAAGGAGTCTCAGCCAGTTTGCAAAAGGCTGTGCTGAGAGGATGAAAGATAAGCAGACTTAGCAAGTGCAGGGAGAGGAAGCAGCACTTCCTCCAGGCAATTCTCAGAACTGTTTCTAAGCTGTTTACTTCCTATTTTGATACCTAGAGCAACAAGAAACAAGGTCTCTGGACCAGTCTTTGATTGGCCTTGTCCTGAGCTTGTTTATCCACTTTTTCTGTCAGGAAGCAATTGTGATAAGGCCTTTGGCACTGCTCCGGAAGATTTTTTCCATTCTGTGTGTGGCCTTTGATTGATCACGTCGTGAACACAGTGCTCTATTCTTGGGTTGATTTATTAACAAGGTTCAAAGAACCTGTACCATTTAGAGGGATTTTTTACTTTTGCTTTAGGAGTAAGGCATTATTTGTACCTCTAAATAAGGTCATTTTCCAGGCTTTCAGTTCAATAACTGATGAAGATGGAGTAGCTCTGTGGCTAGGGATCAGTGCGCCCACATTGAGATGAATTATATATGTGTACACTTGACATTTAATTTATTGTCCTGGAGTAGATTTGACTTTTTTCTGTCAGGAAATTGGAAGATGAAAGGCTTCTTAAAGAAAATGGTGGTTTAGACAACTCATTTTGAGGCTCTAGGATTTATTCAAAGAGTTTCTATTATTTTATTGTACTGTGGTGGGGGCTCCCTTCTCTTGTTCACACTTAAACTGCTTCCCTTTCTTTAGCCCTCCCTTTGCAGTGGCCCTGAGCTATGCCATGTTTATTTTGAGCCACTGGTTTGATATTGCATTGCGTATGTGTACGGACTTCTCATGCTTTGGACCAGGAATTTGATTTGCTTGGCCCCACTTCAAATATTGTCAGCACCCTGTGCATTTAGGGCTCTATAAAAATATGAAATAATAACCACAACTTTATGAGCTGAAAACAGCTTTTCTAACCACACTTTTCTCAATGAACAATAGCAATCTCCACATTTGAAAAGCAATCAATATTAAACATCTTTCATTATCTCTGTGCTACTCCCAATAAAGCTGACATAATGGGAAATGGAAGCATCTTATTTCTCTATTTTAAGAGGATAAATATCCAATGAATACTTTTCAAAGTCAAACTAAAGAGAATACACATTCTACCCTGTCTTTGAGAATGCTTAGAAAGTTCATATTGTCCAGCAGCAGGTATTACTCATCATGTTTATTTTCCCTTGAATACCTTGACCATTAAGAGGAACAAGGAGAACAGAACACTGATGAGATTAGTTCCTTACCCACCCCTCCACCCCCCCAAAAAAAGTTACCTTCCTGCAACTCAGCTTTGGCTTGTGGGAAATACCATCTCCGATTCTGAGGAGTCATCGGGTAAGGCAACTGTGGCACAATTGATGAAACAAACAAATAGGGCATGAGGGACAGTTGTACAAGGGCTCTGGTAATGACCAATGAGATCCTTTTATGAAGTCATTTATTCAGTGTGGCCAGATGTCCTGTTGGGTCCACAAATGTTAGTCCAAGAACTATTGCTGTTTTGTTTTTAAATTCCTACTGTCTGTGATAAAGAGAGACATGATAGGGTTTTTCAGAAGACTAATTTTTAAGAATTATTTGATTACTTTTTATTAATGAGGGTTAAATTACTTTTATGTAATCATGAGAGTAGGTAGTCGTATAGGTATGTCTTTACTTGAGAAAATAGAAAAAAATATATGACATCCTTGTGTTGGTCACCAAAACTTCTTTTAAAAAGTAAATTTTTACTATTGTCTTAGACCTTTTTCTAAGTCCAACATATATTTACTTGCAAGGAGACAGCAGTAGCTGTTATCAAGCACCTGGGATATTTCCAGTGGAGTCTGGAAAGAATACATTGATTCACTTACGTGAACTAATGCACTGATGAGTCGTAAAGTGTTTGATATGATACCAGCTGAGTAAAACTACAAATACTCACTGGAGTTCATCAGAGATGGAGATGTCAGAGCATTTTCTGGGACCCCAGAGAAGAAAAAAGTTGTCCGTGATTGGGCCTAAGCTGACAATCAGTATTTCTGAAGTGATAGCCTTGGTTATACAATTCCTTCTCACCTCTGGTGTCCATGCCTATAATGTATCATCAGTTGTGAAACAGGGCAGCTGCTCCAAGTTCAGTAGAAGTACAAGCCTCTGTCATATAGTCAGACTTTATCTACAAGAGGCAGCTTCCCTGGATCCATGAGTAGCTCATTGGGTTTAAGAGCAAGGTCTGTCAGCTGAACTGTCCTGGCGTGGCCTTCGTGGGTGATGATACAGTATTTTGAAATGTGATGTGATTTATCATATTTGATATATTTCATGGTGAAGCTGAGGAAGCATCACAGAATAGCAAAAACAGGAAATGTGGGTTCTCATTTAGGTTCTGTTTCTAATTTGCTGGTGTGTCTTCTTTGGGCCTTAGTTTACTCATTTGTGGAACGACACAGTGGCACTGAGGCAGTGTTTCTGATCAGTGTCTGCTCACCACCTGCATCAGTTTCAGAATGATTGTACAAATTCAGGTTTTCTTTTGTAGATGAAACATTTTGGAACTGAGTTATCTCCAGTACTTTAGGTTAGGAAGAGTGCCTACATCAGAGATAAAGTTAAACAATGCCTTTGGGGGAAAAAAACTTCACAAGATTTTGAAAACACAGTATTTTTGTACTACATTCCCCTACAATCACCTTCAAAAGAATCCCTTGAAGGTCCTAACTTACTCTTTGTGGGCTATGGGTCAGTCTTTGCTGAGACCCTGCACCCAGGTGATTCAGTAATTTAGGCTTTGGTTCAACCTCATGAGGATTTAGTTTGTCCTCGATTCTTCAGACTAAATATTTGAGTTACATGCCATGTAAAACCATTTGGTAGGGGCTGTAGCTAGGGGAAGTTAGTTCACAGTCTGGCACCCCATAAAGCCTTATTTTAGAGTTTGTGGGGTTTGGTGTATATAATTTTTTTTTTTTGGTCTTAAGCAAGCACCTGGATGTGGGTTTTTCTCTTTCTGGCTGACAAAAAAAAAGAAGTTCGATTAATTTCTCCCCTTTAAAATGCTTTATGATCATTGTGTCATTTTATTTGGACATAACTGGCTGGCTAGAATCATTGCAAACACAAAGCAGCTAAAGGAGCTTGGGTGCAACCTGGTCTGGATAAAGTGAAGGTTCCTATGGCCAGGATTCTCACCTGGCCCTGGTCAGCTAGCTCACTACACAGGTGTGGGCAATACGTCGTTATTGACTCTAAAAAAAGAGCTCCGCCCAGTGCTCTGGGTGACACGGTGGTATGGCCACAAGGTTTCAGGAGAGCAGAGACGAGACTGGAGTGGTGGCAGCAGCCGAGTACAGAGACTGAGACAGCTGCGGGGGTAGAGAGGCCCAGAGGCAGAGACCGGCTTGCTGCATGCAGACTTGCTCTGAGTGGACAGGATTCTAGTGATTGATGTGCTACTGTGGAAATAAAGTTGGGTATAACCCTTTCACCCCAAGAACATTCTACTGTCATTTCTTTGGTCACATTGAATCCATAGTGAAGTTGTCTGGGGCTGAAACCCATTGGCAAGACACCTATTAAGTTTGAGCTTTGGGTTTCCATTTTCCAGCATATACAGTGGTGCTTCTCAAGCAAGGAAAATTTACCCTCTAGGGGAGGGGACATTTGGTAACATATGGAGATAGTTTTGCTTGTCACAACTGGAGTAGTGTACTGGCATCTGCTGGGTAGAAGTCAGGGATGCTGCCAAACAGCTACAATGCATAGGTCAGCCCTCACTCTCCCAGCAAAGAATTATCTGGTCAGGAATCCCAAGGTTGAAGTCCCTATTATTCAGTAATTAGGGTAATATATATGTTTTGGGACAGGGACACATCCATAAAGCCAGAAGGAATGGAGGATAGAGGAGTAAAGGGATGGTGATTTTGTATCAAACACAGACTGTTTGACAGAACTTAAAATGAAAAAAAAGTCTGACTAATTTCCAGTACAGGTTCTGGCTCAATGAGGTGCTTATTAACAGATTTTGAAAAGGAGCCAGGAGGGAACTATACTGGGTTGAAAATAAAGAGGCAAGGCCATTAATTTTAGGTCAGGTCAGGACACAAGACAAGTTTCATTTGTTAACAGACATATTAAACATCTTAGCACAGTTTATCTTTCTGATGAGAATCATTTTAACAACAAAAAAATTATATTCACTTTTTTCTTTTAATAAAATTTACATTTTGAAGATTCTAGAATATTTCAGATCTAGAATATCTCCCCATCCCTTCAAGTTTTCTTAGGCTGTTAAAAGCATCTTTTCTTTCCATCCTTAATCGGCTCTCTTGAATTCCCTGTGCACCAGGAAACTCCCTTGCTCCCTTGGTTTCTGGGACACTTTGGCTAATGAGAGACACCAGCAAGAAACCAGTGGGCAGAAAGAAAATGAGGTCCAAGTTATTTACGCCAGTCCTCCATCCTCTTTGCTTCTCAGCTCTTCCTCTGAGACCCTAATTTCTTTGGGGTCTACAGCCATTCTTCCTCTTACATTGGCAGCTCCAGAAACCATATTTCTTCCTCTTTAGACCTCTGAGTAGTAAAGCTTTTCACCCTTGTTAGTCCCTAGGTGCCTCACGATCTCTTTAGGATTCCCTTAACTCAGAACGCTATTCTGTAAATAGTCCCTTCATTCAATCCTTTCCAGTTAAGCCCTCTTTAGTGTGCCATCTATTTTGAGCTAGGCCTCTCACTATGCAGTACCTATCAAGTTTTTAGTGGAAGGTTATTGATTTTATATGAAATATTCAAGTAATATTGAACTGAAGGCTAGAAGACTTGGATTCTTGTTTCAGTTCTTCTGGATTAGGGTATTAGAAACTGATACACAACACAAGGCTGGCTGTTTTTATTATTAACATGTTCTAGAGGGGGAAGCCCTTGCAAAATTGGTGTTTTGGCTTTGACATCACTTCACTCCTTTTTTAGTTACTTCCCTGCCTCCTCTCAGCAACCCTCATTCATTGGACAAATACTTATTAAATGTCTACTAAGTTCACATACTGTTTAAGGCAATAAGCATATATCAATGAACAACAGAGACAAAGTGATCTGTGCCTTGAATCTGCATTTTGTTTCTGATAATCTAAATTCTAAAATAAGTCTACCTCATACAAGGCTCATCCCTGACCTGCCCCCTGAAACACAAATCAATATGTTGTCAACTCTGTTTCTTACAGTAACTGGAATAAGTGGAAAGCATGTCAGTTCTGACCAAGAGCAGGCAGACTGAGCATCAGCACCTAATATGATGGCAGCGTTCACTTCTCTCTACTCTAACAATGAACAGGAACATGATGCACTTTGGAAATACACTGTGTATGGACTGAATTGTGTCTCCCATTTCCAGAATTCATACGTTGAAGTCCTAGTCCTACAGAATGTGATTGTATTTGGACACAGGGCCTTTAAAGAGGTAATTAATATAAAATGAGTTCAGGTAGGTAGGCCCTAATCCAATATGACTGGTGTCCTTAAGAGAAGAGATTAGGACACAGGCACCTCCAGAGAGAAGACCATGTGAAGACAGAGAGAAAATACCATCCACAAGCCAAGGGGAGAAGCCTCAGAAGGAAACAACTATTATAAGTATTTTGATCTTGAACTTCTATTCTCTGGAACTATGAGAAAATAAATTTCTGTTGTTTAAGCCACCCAGTCTGTGGTACTTCGTTATGGCAGCCCTAGCAAATATACATGATAAAGGATACTCAGTAGCACATGGTTTCAGAATTTCTTATCATATAGACATGAGGCTGCTATAATTCCATCCACTATTTCCACACCCTCTTCCCCTCATACCTGCTTTACAACAGTGACATTGGAAATCAAAACTTGGAAACTCTATACCCATGTGTTCTCAGACATTCTAGGGGCTGGCATACATATGAGTACAATGTCTGTCCAGCACATCAGTGACTCCCTGAGAAAGAGAGCAGCTGAACAAGAGGAAATTGGTGATTATTATTATATTTTTAAGTTTCCATTTAGAAATATTCTGCTAAGATGTGTGTAAAAAGATCTCATACGTCACTGTGGGCACGTTCCAGCCTTCAGAATGCAAAATATGCTCCTGAATCTAATTAAATATGGGGTCAAAGTAAAGAATTTCCTTCCCCAAATTGACTGTGGGAGTTTTGTATATTTATTTGAGTGAACTGGGTCAGTTGCCAGGACCAGCCAGCCTACAGGCTTAAATTGTGTATATACTTTGGTGGGGAGAAGCAGCAGCTTTGGAAACTCAAACCTCTTCTAAAATACTATATGATTCTGGCTGCAGTTGGCCAGCCACTTCTAAGGCAACATTGTATGGCTGCAATGATTTATGTAGACAAAATCTGCAGCCTGGACATCTTGGCTTGACTCCCTCTCCCCCCACCATGCACACCTTGAGGACTAGATGGCAGAGCCCACCTAACACAATGGCCCCATGAAGAAGTGTTTGTTACCTATTGATTCAAGGTGATGGAAGGTATGTTTGTACTGAAATAGCTATTTTAGAAGCAGAGAAATTGTTTTGTTTGTTTTGTTTTTTAGTTAAAATAAATTGAATAAAAATTTAAAAAAGGAAGAAAGAAAGAAAAGAAAGGGGGAGGGGAAGAGAAGGAAGGAGAAGGGAGAGGAAGGGAGGGGAGGGGAGGGGAGGGAAAGGAGAAACAGCTGAAAGGAAAAGCATTTTCCAGGAAGTTCATCCTAGGTGAAATGCCACTGGGATGTAGAATGAAGAGGAAAAGCGAGAACTGATCAGGAGAGACCTGGATTTAACCCCCACTTCTAGCACAAGAGCACAATGATTGGCCAGGTCATTTAGACACAGTGTCTCCCCATAAGAAATCCAGCCTGCAGAGAATAATAATGGTAAAAATTCACTTACTGCTTGTCATTAGTCAGATACCAAATGTTTTACATTTATTGTAATTCAGTGAGTCTTCCCAAGAGTTCTTGGAAGCTTGTTGTCTTAGAATTCTAAAATGCTTCTCAAGATTCCTGTCCTCTAATTGTGTATCCCCTGTATGATTCCCCCACCCCAGTATGCACACACACATACATGCTTGAGTATGAACAGGATGTATAAGTATGAAGGCTACTACTCCATGATTATTTTGCTTTATAAGGTGACATAATTTTAGATGTTATTAAGGTCTGTAATCGGTTGGCTGTGAGTTAATCAAAAGATAGATCATCCTAGATGGTTCTGACCTTATCAGGTGAGCCCTTAAAAAGGACTGGGTCCATCCTAAAAGAAGAACTTCCAAGTAAGAGGGATTCTTCTGCTAGCCCTGATGTAACAAACTGCTCTCCTGTGGAGAGACCTATGTGTTGGGGAGCCTCTAGAAGCTGAAAATGGCCACTTGATTTACAGTCAACAACAAACTGGGAAACTCCCATCATACAGCTGCAAGGAAATGACCCAAAGGAGCTTAAAAGCAGATCTTTCCTTAGTCAAGACCCCAGATGAGGATGTACCAACACCTTGATTTCAGCCTTGTGAGACTCTGAGCGTAGTATATATAGGTACTAAAATGAGCCTGACTTCTGGCCCACAGTAATCATGAGATAATATATAGGTGTTGTTTTAAGCCACTAAATTTGTGTCCACATAAATTGCTGTTCATTGTAATTGGTTAGGCAGCAATACAAAACTAGTATACCTGTGTATTATTATCTCCATTTTACAATAAGTAAACTAAGATACAAAGTAGATTAACTTACCTATGGTTACAAACTCACGTGGTAGAACCTGGATTTGAACCTGGATTTCTGGCTTCAAAGTGTGTATTTAACCAGTGTGTTACACAAAGCTCCTGCTACCTGCCTTCTCTTTGTTTCCCTCTTCCTGCAAGTTGCTATGGCTAGAGTAGACATAGGTCCCCTCTCTCTGGTATAGTTGGTTGGAAAGCCATTTTGAAAGCGGTAAATCTAGTTTCCTGGCCTCTAGTCATTCCCCCACTCTGTAACAACTCCCTTTTTTCTTAGATGGGAAATCCTAGGCTTCATTTCCAGAGGGTTTTTTTTTTTAACACTCCTCTTAAAAAAATCTGCAGTTTTTGAATTATAGCCCTGTGGTTAAGGGAAAATGACATTTACTGGGGAAGCAACTTCTTACGGTCTTAGGTACTCGGCCAACTGCAATGAAAAGGGGGCTTTTAAATGTCATTTATACATTAAGAAAGATTTAAAGAGACACTGAAGTATATGCCTAGCTAGCACTGCCAAAATCTGTAGACCTTATATCCATAAGTATTCATGACTAAAATTTAATTTATTCTTTTCATGAGTGAATAGAGTATATTCTGCCCCAAGTCTGAACCAAAATGTATAAAAATCACACTTTATATAAAGGGATACATGGAGGCATGTCAGATCTAGAGAAATGCATAGATCTGAAGAGTAGGCAGAAGTCTTCATTGCCTAGATAGTTTCATTTTGGGAGGAAAAATGGTAAAAACAAAACAAACAATATTCTTTAAATACCAGGACTTAACATCAGAAGAGCGTTTTCTTAAACTTTCGGAAAATCCAAACAGAACTTCCCCTAATTTAAATAAAATTGAGGTACAGATAATAATGATGGTCTAGCTGTCAGAAAATAATCAGGTACGTAATCCAAATTACTCAGCAGTGATTGTCAAGTTGAACTGAGTCTTGACTGTGACTGGTTTGATCTGATCCCTGTAGAATGATGAAGGCTGGAAGGAGATTATAAAAATCTTGTGGATAATACTGATAATGGCACCATGGTACCATTGGTACGATGGCCATGAATACACTAGCTTTATATATGTCTGTAATTTTATTTTTGTCATTTATCTTTTCTGGCTTGTAATATGCACTTGAGGATCACTCTCCTGTTAACCTTCAAATATCCTAGATATTTATAGCTCATTTATAGCCTGTGCACATGCTTTGTAAACACTGGCAAATTACCGATATATCACCCACTTTCTGAGGTTAATGGAGCACACTGACACATTAAAGTGGAAAGGGTCTTTATATGTAAAGGAGACATAAGCATCTCAGTATCATGGGCCATGTACATTGAGCTGCTTTCACTGCAGATGATGAATCTGGGCCAAATCATCTAATGGCTTTTACTCTTCTTTGTGACCAAGAGCATGCAGCATTGTACAAGATTTTCACCAGGAGTAAGTGTGCTCTAGAATGAATTTGCTTAGTGATACCAAAGGCCTTCAGAAATAAAATGAAAAATGGTAAATGTGAAGCTATGACTATTTGGTTAAGAAATTTGCAAAGAAATTTTTAAATGATGCTAAGGATTGGATTTTTAAAGAAATCTAATTGGATTTAGTTGTGTTTGTATAGAATAGGGCCTTAATACCAATGCTGCCTGTATACACAGCAAACTCTTGAAGGTGATAGCACCTACTCAGGATTGTTGTGATGAATTTAGGAGGTAATACCTGAGACTGTATATAACACAATACCTGACACCTGGCAGTTATTCAAGTGATAGTGAAATTTAAAAACAAAAAGATTTTATTACTGAGTATCCATAGAATGAATGAATGCAGATAAAAAGCATTTTAGATATTTACTAGCAAGCTTGCATGGTATTTTCGGTAATGTTATTTTTAAAGTATTTTTAAATACTTTTTTAAAATACTATATTTAAAATTTTTATGTTTATATTTTAAAATAGAAAATACTTGTTTAAGAGTGTTCTTGCCATCATCATTTAGAGCCTTGAGACAGCCAAGTCCTTTTAGGTAGAGAGGAACTTTCAGAGAGGGAATGCTGGGTAGTCCAAGAACCTCCTGATAGGATAAATCGGGCTATACTAAATTAGGTCATCTCTATTACGACAAAATATATGATGAAAGTTGTTTCACAAAGATCTACCATGGGTTAAAACTTTCCAGGAGTTCATTCATAATTATATCTAGGTTGATAATGGGTAGTGTTTTATCATGTACAATAGGGGAAATCTGACTCAAGCAGAAGAAAAGCTGAGGGAGAAAGCCCTCTTTCTCTGAGAATGCCTGTGGCCTATGGCCAAGTACCTTGCTTAATACTCTGATCTACTTAAAAAAAAACAAATTAGTTGAAAAACAAAACAAAAAACAAATTAGCTGTGATTTGTTCCCTCTTCTATTCCAGGAGCCCTGACCCTGCCCTAATTGGCAAACAGGTCACAGAAAGCTAATCATATTATGATGTCTGAGTCATCATAAAGTCGAATAGTTTTTATTATTTAATTACTTAATTATTTTTACTGGCTGCTCTTGATATTCCTTCTTCTTTAAATTTTCTTTTTAATGAAAGACTACATTTGTCACTCCTTCTTAGTCTGCCAAGTAGTGTAACTGGGAAAGAGTATGTCAGGTGTTGGGGCCTTTTTGCCAGACTTACTGTCATCTTCATTGTTCTGGGGAAAATGAAAACAAACATTCGGAAATGCTAGTGGATAAGCCGTTTAAGTAGAGGGAGGAAGTATAGTTAGCTTAAGCATAGAGGAAATGTTTCTTAAAGAAACTGGATTGATTCCTTTAAGAAATAAAAGTCAAAATGTTCTGTGGGGAAGGTGAGACACTTGGTAACAGTTTAGCTAGCTGGGTAAGAGGGTCAGAAGAGCGTTCCACCAGAATAACAAGTGGCTGTCATAGGGCCTGCCCTGGGCAAGTAAATAAAAGAAAGTCTTTCTTCAACAACTGCACTCTCAACCCCCACCTCCTCCTCCTACAACCTCTTCTTCAATTCCAGAGTTTATTTTCTCCACTTTCTTTCCAAAAGCTTAAGGTATTTTAATTGTTAAAAGCAGTTCATATGTTTTAAAGTTCTCTAATCAAAGGAGGAAAGTAGTTTGGTAAGCTGAATTCATGCCAAGGTAAATAGAGTGTCAGGGATTTCTTTTTTTTTTTAACTCTTTCTAGGGATCTTTGTACTAATATTTGGAAAAGACTGTGCTTAACCTAGGGGATTTTCAGATACCTGAAGACAGAGTGGAAGAGATGAACAGGCACTTAAGCAAAAGATTAATTGAGTGAATGAAATTGTGAATTGGTTACCAGTAGGACTCAAAGTATTGGACTCTGAATCAGTTTCTGAGTTCTTGAAAAAATATTATTTCTCTTGTGTAATATATAAAAAAGGCTGAATTACTACCTCATTCCATCTCATTTCATTTTGGGGCTTCCCAGAGGAAATTCATACTACTATAAGATTGCATGCCCTATGGAAGTGTGAACTTTTTTTTTTGACAGTGTTTGTCATACACAGCACCCAGCCAGTCTTCCCTCATCTTTTTCAATTTTTGTTTTTGTTGCTGTTCAAATAAGACTTTGTAAAACTTACCATTATACTGAAACTGAACAATATGACCTCAGGGGTTGTGTCTTTTTTGAAGAGCAGAAGATGTACTCACGTACTAAAGAGGGCAGGTTACAAAGTATAGTTTCTGTCCAAGTAGAAAGGATTGCAGAATAAGCATAAGCTATTCTGCATGTCTAGGTGCCATGTCTAGGAAGCTGACCTCTTTTTGGTTACGTCATTTGCTCTCTTAGTTTCTGGTTTATTTTGGTCAATGGGAGGCACCGGCAGGGAAAGGGAGGGTGAGAAGAGGGTCAGGATATTTCTTCTTTGGCTTTACTCCGCGTTGCCACAGTTCTGGAAGTATCTGTGTCCTCCATCCTGTCAGGCAGCCCCTTTCACAGTGGCAGCTGTCACTAGGCTCTGACAACATTGTTCTGTCTTCCTCAGGCCTAAGACTAGTCATGACGTCCTGCTTCTTAGTCCCTGAGTGCGTTACTACCCCTCAATGGCCCCTCACCCCTGCTCTTCAGTCAGTTATTTTCAGTCACACTATTTAGATATGCCATCTGTTTGTTGTCAGGACCCCAACAAATACTTCAGTTTCTTAGACAAGTCAGATCATCTCTCTGACCTTTTATTTTGTTGACTATAAAATTGGATAATACCTATATCGTCTACCTTGAAGGGTCGCCAAGAGGACCAATACTGCATGTGAATTTGTAGTGTCATAAAAATGCAAAATATGGATAACAAATCATATGCTAATGTTGAATCCCTAGTCAGCTTTCCTCAGATACTTATGTTTTTCTTAACCTCTACCCATGAAAAACTGATAGAAGCTTTGGGAACCTAGAGAGAAGCTTTGGCTTGACCAAAGGCAAACAGAAGCAGGAAAAGTAATCCTCTACTGTGTGCATTCCAAGCTAAATATAAGCCATTCTTAGGTTTACTATGTTTCTGCTTACAGTATGTAACTCAGACCTTAGAGCTCAATATAGACATCTTCACATACATTTGTTCCTACCCTGCATTTTTATCATTGATAATGATTTTGTCAGACATTATTTACTCACAGCATATCTTATATATATAAGGAACATTTGTTCCTCTATGATATTGTATAGCTCATTTATAATGTTCCTGAGGATGAGGACTGTATTGCATATATTTTTTTATGACTCATAATAACTCACATACTGTTAAGCACATATTTGATGAAGTAGACTCTTGGGAAATAATGACTAGGTATTCAGTGCACACTTGTTGATTGAGACTTCCCAAGCCTGATAATGAGTATTTACTGGTTTTATACAGAAGTGTGCTGTCCCTGATTAGTGTGACCCTCTCTTTGCATATGGCAAGTATTTATTTAACAAATGAAGATTTTATGAACATCTGTTGTATTTTATGTGTATATCTTATTGTAATTTGGCACATGCAGGACTTAAAATTCAAGAGGAGAAGCTCTTCCTCCTCATTTCCATCTTACTAAGTTGGAGCCTAGTAAAATGAACTTACAAAACAGACTAAGTGTTGATGTTGAAAACAACTAATGGTTTCCCAAAGCCAGTAAAGTAGTGCTACTCCTGAAGACCAGGTAAGCCTAAATCCACGTGTTCAGGGGAAACATTTAAATTTTCAGCATAATACGCCTGGGAATAGTGACTGATGGTTTATCCACTGAACCAGCTCTAGAAAGGGCACTTGGACAATAGTACAAGAGGTATTTGGCTCACTGATCCTTCCTTTCTTTGTTTTCTTACTTCTGAATAGGCACAATGCACTCCAGAGAACCCTTGCTATTTTTTGTTCCCACATTCTCATTCCTTCAAAAATAGGAGAGAGAAAAATAAATTAGGTAATCAGGGATCATAATAAAGGCCCATGGGAGACCCAGACTGATCCTACTAATTTCTCTCAGAGGGAAGCTATGTAAGAACAAAACCAACAGCCTAATGAAAGGGATGGTATAAAAGTCCCTTAACTTGCTGAGGTCACTAAGGTGCTGAAGTAAAGAAATGCTTAAACCCTAATACACTTTTGGTAAATTGAAGAAGTGGCCAGATGCAGAAGATTATAGGAATATATGTGTATATGCATGGTATAAAGATCAGAGAACATAACAGAGGAGTCATGGGAGATTAGCACCTGACCAAGAGTAACACTTAAGTGAAAAAGTACAGAAGGAAGCACAGGACTGCTGGGAAGTTCCAAGAGGAAAAGATAATGTACGAGTGTAGTAAATCTCTAAATTATTTGGTGCAGACAGTAATGCCAGAGAAGTTTAGAAAATGGAGTGATTAAAAAGGGAGGAACCATCAGGGAACCTTCGTTGGAAAAGATGAGCCTAAAACTGGCCTCTGAAAAGTTGGATTGTTGGGAAGCAGAACAATGGGGTGATAAAATGCCTACACCTTCCCATGGGAAGATTTGTATTTTAAAGCAAAGAAAACTATTCAGACAGAATGTCTAGTGAAAACAAATGAAGTGATTTTGGAAAGACTTCTCTCCTTTGTTCCCCTCCTGCTATACACAGACCACTGGGCAAAGAAACTTAGTCCTCCAGATAGTCAATGGTGATGAGGCAGAGGAAGCAACCATTTTCTTAATGGAGAGGATAACAGGAGTGTTTTTGTCTGCTCAGGGTCCCATCACAATGTCATAAACTGGGTGCTATAAAAAGGAATTTATTTCTCACAGTTCTCGAGGCTGGGCAGTCCAAGAACAAGGTACCAGAAAAGTAGGTTTTATTCTGAGGCCTCTTTTCTTGGCTTGTAGACTGTCCCCTCTCCCTTTGTGATCATATGACCTCTTTGTGTGCACTTGCAAAGAGAGTGAGCTAGGTCTCTTTCTCCTCTTCTAAGGGCACAAATCCCATCAGGTGGGCCCCATCATCATGACCTCATCTAAACCTAATTCTCTCTCAAAGGTCCTACTTCCATATACGATCACATTGGGTGGTTAGAGCTTTACCATATGAACTTTGGGGGGACACAAATATTCAGTCCATAACAGGGAATCAGTTGCATGGAAGGGATCTCATTATTCTTTGGGGGGCATCAGGAGAAGCTGTCATGTGAGAGAAGGAAAAAGTAGACACAATGTGGAGAAATAGTGTAGTCTTGACTACATGGCTGTTTAAGAACCTGGGCCCTGAAAAAGAGAAAATGTGACATATGCAAGTGTGTAATTGATCAGCCATAGGAACTAACTAATCAGGGACTGCCTACTCTTAGAAGAGCCAAAATGTGCAAAAGGAAACTGTCTAGGGAAAGAGCAAATGTGGAGTCTGATTTCTGTATCTAGAATTGAGATATAATTAATTTCAGAGAAGGAGGAGATCATAGAGTCACTGCAGGATGTTTTGATTGCCAGGGAAGGAGACTATAGGGTTATATAGGAAACAGCCTTTTTCATATATGCCAGGAACTAATAGCAAAGACAGTTGGGGAGTGAGTGCAGAATGATCTAAATTGAAAGAGGCAGAGACCCAGAGTACAGGAGTGACTATGTTGTACTTAGTGGAAATAGCAGAAATTGTGAAAGATTAACACTCTGGTATGGGGTTAGGGCAAGGATTCTTTACAGAGTGGACTAGGAGTCTTGACCTAACCATAACCCAAATGGCTGGTGAGATATGGAAGGACAGATTGTGACACACACCAAGATGAGACACAGTGAACACATCATAGTCATCCTAGGAGCTCGCTCTTCTAAGCAGTCTCATTATAGGTAGAAGTAGCCTTTCCTGTAACACCTTTGGAACTTGATTACTTTTGAATATACATCTTCTTTCTTTTCTGAGCAAGTTCCTAAAGAGAATAGTGGCAAAATAGAGAGGCAGTTGAACTACTGGGAGTCTAATATGAAAAGGAAGAAATAAATATGTTTGATAGATGAAGTTGACTTATTTCACTTAATAGAATGTCGTATACCTCAAACATTTAACCAGTTCATGCATGATCAGTGCCTACCAGAGCGAACAACCTAGCACCCATACCCTTTTTTGTCCAAATGTGCAGTCATAATACTAAGCATAATCATGATAAAAAGCACTCTAACTGAAAAAGTATACCAACAAAAGAATTGAAACTATATAAACTTATACCAGTGTGAGCTATAAAGCTTAAATTCATATTCTTATTCCTACATCTGAATATGTCATATTTATTGGGATAAATTCCGCAAATAGTTTTTCAAGGCCTTATGACAAATAGTCAAACTCTGTATTCCTGCTGGAGCCATGGAATCTACATCACATTGTAACCTCATTCCACACTAGTAAAACCTGGATGAGTTAAGGTAGTTTGAGTAAATGGAGAAGACATATATATACACATATCCTTTGTGTGTATGTGTTTCTTTTTTCCAACGTATTTTGAACTACTGTTTCTACTCTTTGCCCTACCATTCTCTCCCATTTCTCTATTTGTCTCTGTCTATGTGACAGGAATAAGAGCCTAGTTTAGTGATTGTAGAGTTGTGTTATCTCTGGAACAGCCAGTGTAAATCAGAATTTGAACCCTATCACCAAAAGGCTGACAAACTATCTCAGAATGTTGTGTGTTTCCAATGCCTGTTAACTTAAGACAGATGGATTTGGTTCTGATGTGATCATTTTCTATTGGAAGTAGGGAGCTAGGAAACAAGATATTTGCTTATTTTCACATCAGAAATTCAAGAACTCCTGTATCTAGAGTGATTACTTTGTAAACTAAAAATGAAAACATTATTTAAAAAATAGTACATTTGAATTTTGTAGATGTCCTCAGCTAAAACCTTTCAGCTGTCCCATCAAATGAGTATTACTAAAAAACATACATGAACAGATGATCACAAAGAAAACAGCAGGCCAGATTAAACAAATGTCAGAGGCAAAGTGAATCAGGCCTACAATCACCACCTTCAAGACAGACTGGCTCAGTTTTCCTGATGTTGTTTGTGATGATGAAAACAATGTAAGCAGACCTTGCAGGTTTTAGAACTTGCTCAGGCTATGCTAGGCGAGGCAAGCATTTGACCTCAATTCTTTTATAAATTTTAAAATTTGGACAGAAAAGCCTCAGCCATTTTACTTGAGTGTGCATGAGGGCAAGGAGGTAAACATTTTTTCATGCTAAGGCCTGCCAGTGTTTGAGCCCTGCTGATAGCAACAGGGCTGGTAAATTTGTTTAGTACCAAAATATGTGTCTATAAGTATATGTGTGTGTGTGTGTGTGTGTGTGTGTGTTGATGCTTTGAGTAACAAATTAATGTTACGGTGTAATTTTTGATTTTATAAAGCCCAGCGTTTCCAAGACTATTTCCTTCTGAAATAGTGTCATTTATATAAACTATTATGAAATGTTGGTGGTCCCTATTTGAAGGCCTTGAGTTTTGAATGGTCAGG
This sequence comes from Smutsia gigantea, assembly GCA_032199065.1. Classification (NCBI taxonomy): domain Eukaryota; kingdom Metazoa; phylum Chordata; class Mammalia; order Pholidota; family Manidae; genus Smutsia; species Smutsia gigantea. Next base: position 282,191 of record JAVSCE010004034.1, on the reverse strand, counting down.
CTTCTAAGAAATATAATCAACTGAATTAAGGAGGTTTTTCACTCAATTTCTTTTCTGTCAAAGTGTAAACTATAAACAATGAGCACAACTATTATTAAATATATGTCTAAAACTTGACATTTATCAAATCTACCAAGCACTACCTACTTGGCACTGGTTCTCTTCAGAATATTAATACAGTCAATAAGAAACCTAAAACATATCTCAACTGACTTTGAAATTCTTTGTAGAAAATAAAGAACTTGTACAGAGAAATGGGGAAGTTGGGTGCAGTCAGAAAGAAGTCAGGTATGTGGAGTGGACACTGATTGTGTAGAGGAATGAATACAGAAGTTTGGATTTTCGGGACTGAACCGTAGTATTTGACCAGTCTTGGGAACAGCCAGTGATAAAGTATTTCACTTCTCTGATGACCCAGAAGAAAGTGTTTTCAGAGGATTTGCTAATGTTTTAGAGGCTTTAAACTGATTCTTGAAAGGAGGCCAAATAGAAAAAGATATCAGAAGTGTAACACTGAAAGACCTATCATGGAAATGTTGCCCAGCTATCTCATCCATCACCTGGATTATAGTATCTCCCCGAATGTGTCTCCTACCACTCCTTCAAATACACCTCATCCCCAAACCATACCAAATTACTTAGAGTTCCCTGGAACTAACATTATCAAGTACCTTTTTACCTCATGGTTTCTGTGCTTGGAAGCAAATTTCATCCTAAAGCAAACTCTTCTTATTTTTCAAAACTTTGTTAAAATATCTTTTTTGCCATGAATCTATCCCTGATACCCTGTAGAATTTTACTTCTTTTTGCCCTAATTGTATTGTCAACATGATTTGCTTATGTGTTTTCTCTTCTAGAATGTTCAGAACAAGCAAAGACTATCTTAGTCATTTTTATGTGCCTAACTCACACTAAGTGTTCAATGAATTTCTGTTAAACAAATAAATAAAAATTGAGTATCATGATTGCAGAAAGACATGACTGTTTTTCATATTATTGTGAACAAGATAAAGAACAACAGTAGTTGTTTGGATCAAATAACAGTGAACGAGATAAAGAACAACAGGAGTAGTTTGGACCAAATAACAGTAGACTTTTGTCTGGTTAAATCACTAGCCCAGAAGGTGATGGACAATATGAATGTAAGAAAAGTCTCCAGTAAAAGATTTCAAAGATTTGTCTTTCACTTAATCCTATACTGCATAATCAGTGACTTAAAGAAAGAAAAGAAAATTAGATTTGATTAATCCCATTTATTCAACCTCTGGTACTCTTTTTTTTATTAAGGTATCATTGATATACACTCTTTTAAAGGTTTCACATGAAGAACATTGTGGTTACTACAGTCACCCATATTTATCAAGTCCCCCCCACACACTACTGCAGTCACTGTCGATCAGCGTAGAAAGATGCCACAGAGTCACTGCTTGTCTTCTCTATGCTACACTGTCTTTCCTAAACCATGTATGCCAATCATAATGTCCTTCAATCCTCTTCTCCCTCCCTCCCCACTCACCCTCCCTAACCCCTCCCCTTTGTTAACTGTGAGTCCCTTCTCGGAGTCTGTGAGTCAGCTGCTGTTTTGTTCCTTCAGTTTTGCTTTGTTGTTATACTCCACAAATGAGGGAAATGATTTGGTACTTGTCTTTCTCCACCTGGCTTATTTCACTGAGCATAATACCCTCTAGCTCCATCCATGTTGTTGCAAATGGTAGGATTTGTTTTCTTTTTGTGGCTGAATAACATTCCATTGTGTATATGTACCACCTCTTTATCCATTCATCTACTGATGGACACTTAGGTTGCTTCCATATCTTGGCTTTTGTAAATAGTGCTGAGATAAACATAGGGGTGCATATGTCTTTTTGAATCTGGGGTCTTCTTATCTTTAGGTAAATTCCTAGAAGTGGAATTCCTGGGCCAAATGGTACTTCTATTTTTAGTTTTTTGAGGAACCTCCATATTTCTTTTCACAGTTGGACTAATTTACATTCCCACCAGCAGTGTAGAGGGTTCCCCTTTCTCTGCATCCTTGCAAGCATTTATTCTTCCTTGTCTTTTGGATATTGGCCATCCTAACTGGTGTGAGGTGATATCTTGTTGTAGTTTTAATTTGCATTTCCCTGATAATTACGATGTGGAGCATCTTTTCATGTGCCTGCTGGCCGTCTGAATTTCTTCTTTGGAGAAGTGTCTATTCATATCCTCCACCCATTTTTTAATCAGGTTATTTGCTTTTTGGGTGTTGAGGCATGTAAACTATATATTTTGGATGTTTACCCTTGTTGGATATGTCATTTATGCATATGTTCTCCCCTACTCTAGGTGCCTTTTTGTTCTACTGATGGTGTCCTTTGCTGTACAGAAGCTTTTTAGTTTGATGTAGTCCCATTTGTTCATTTTTGCTTTTGTTTCCCTTCCCAGAACAGATGTGTTCAGGAAAAAGTTGCTCATGTTTATGTTCAAGAGATTTTTGCCAATGTTTTCTTCTAAGACTTTTGTGGTTTCATGATTTACATTCAGTTCTTTGATCCATTTCAAGTTTACTTTTGTTTATGGAGTTAGACAATAATCCAGTTTCATTCTCTTACATGTAGCTGTCCAGTTTTGCCAACACCAGTTGTTGAAGAGGCTGTCATTTCCCCATTGTATATCCATAGCTCCTTTATCATATAGTAATTGGCCATATATGCTTGGGTTTATATCTGGGCTCTCTAGTCTGTTCCATTGGTCTATGGGTCTGTTCTTGTGTCGGTACCAAATTGTCTTGATTACTGTGGCTTTGTAGTAGAGCTTGAAGTTGGGGAGCATAATCCTCCCAGCTTTATTCTTCCTCCTCAGGACTGCTTTGATTATTCGGGGTCTTTTGTGGTTCCATATGAATTTTAGAACTATTTGTTCTAGTTCGTTGAAGAATTCCATTGGTATTTTGATAGGGATTGCATTGAATCTGTAGATTGCTTTAGGCAGGATGACCATTTTGACAATATTAATTCTTCCTATCCATGGGCACAGGATGTATTGCCATTTATTGGTGTCTTCTTTAATTTTTCTCATGAGTGTCTTGTAGTTTCAGAGTATAGGTCTTTCACTTCCTTGGTTAGTTTTATTCCTAGATATTTTTCTTTTTGATGCACTTATGAATGGAATTGTTTCCTGATTTCTTTTTCTGCTAGTTCATCATTAGTATATAGGAATGCAACAAATTTCTGTGTATAAATTTTGAATCCTGCAAATTTGCTGAATTTGGTTATTAGTTCTAGTAGTTTTAGAGTGGATTCCTTATGGTTTTTATGTACAATATCATGTCATCCACAAACAGTGACAATTTAGCTTCTTCCTTACCAATCTGGATGCCTTTATTTCTTTGTGTTGTCTGATGGCCATGGGTAGGACCTCCATTACTATGGTGAATAAAAGTGGGGAGAGTGGGCATCCTTGTCTTCTTCCCAATTAAAAGAAAAGCTTTCAGTTTTTCACTGTTAAGTATGATGTAGGCTGTGGGTTTGTCAGATATGGCCTTTATTATGTTGAGGTATTTGCCATCTATACTGATTTTGTTGAGAGTTTTTATCATGAATGGATGTTGAATTTTGTCAAATGCTTTTTCGGCATCTATGGAGATGATCATTGGTTTTTGTCCTTCTTTTTGTTGTTGTGGTGGATGATGTTGATGGATTTTCTAATATCGTACCATCCTTGCATCTCTGGAATAAATCCTACTTGATCATGATGGATGATCTTTTTGACGCATTTTTTTAATTTGGCTTGCTAATGTTTTGTTGGTTATTTTTGCATCTATGTTCATCAGGGATTTTGGTCTGTAATTTCTTTTTTTGTGTGTGGTGTCTTTGCCTGGTTTTGGTATTAGAGTGATTCTGGCCTCATGGATAGAGTTAGGAAGTATTCCCTCCTCTTCCACATTTTGTAAAACTTTAAAGAAGAATGGGTATTAGATCTTCACCAAATGTTTGATAAAATTCAGCGGTGAAGCCATCTGGTACAGTCTTTTTGTTCTTAGGTAGTTTTTTGATTACCAATTCAATTTCATTGCTGGTAATTGGTCTGTTCAGATTTTGTGCTTCTTCCTTGGTCAGCCTTGGAAGGTTGTATTTTTCTAGAAAGGTGTCCATTTCTTCCAGGTTATCCAGTTTTTTAGCATACAATTTTTCATAGTATTCACTAATAATTCTTTGTATTTCTTTGGTGTCCATAGTGATTTTCCTTTCTCATTTCTGATTGTATTTATATGTGTAGACTCTTTTTTTCTTGATATGTCTGGCTAGAGTTTATCTATTTTGTTAATTTTTTCAAAGAACCAGCTTCTGCTTTCATTGATTCTTTCTATTGTTTTATTCTTCTTGCTTTTATTTATTTTTGCTCTGATCTTTATTATTTCCCTCCTTCTACTGGCCTTGGGCCTCATTTGCTCTTTTTCTAGTTTCATTAATTGTGAATTTAGACTGTTCATATGGGATTGTTCTTCTTTCCTGAGGTAAGCCTGTATTGCAATATACTTCCCTCTTAGCATGGCCTTTGCTGCGTCCCGTAGATTTTGCAGTGTTGAGGTATTGTTTTCATTTGTCTCCATATATTGCTTGATCTCGGTTTTTATTTGGTCATTCATCCATTGATTATTTAGGAGCATGTTGTCATACCTGCACATATTTGTTGGCCTTTTTGTTTTCATTGCATAATTTATTTCTAGTTTCATACCTTTGTGGTCTGAGAAGCAGGTTGGTACCATTTCAATCCTTCTGAATTTACTGAAGCTCTTTTGTGGCCTAGTATATGATCTATTTTTGAAAATGTTCCATGTGCACTTACTTGAGAAGAATGTGCATTCTGCTGCTTTTGGGTGGAGTGTTCTGTAGATGTCTGTTAGGTCCATCTATTCTAATGTGTTGTTCTGTGCCCCTTTCTCCTTACTTATTTTCCGCCTGGTTGATCTGTCCTTTGGAGTGAGTGGTGTGTTGAAGTCTCCTAAAATGAATGCATGACATTCTATTTCCTCCTTTAATTCTGTTAGTGTTTGTTTCACATATTTAGGTTTTCCTTTATTGGGTGCATATATATTTGTAATGGTTCTATTCTTTTGTTGGACTGACCCGTTTATCATTATGTAATGTTCTTCTTTATCTTTTGTTTCTTTCTTTGTTTTGAAGTCTATTTTGTCTAATACAAGTAGTGCAACTCCTGCTTTTTTCTCCCTATTAGTTGCATAAAATATCTTTTTCCATCCCTTCACTTTTAGCCTGTGTATGCCTTTCGGTTTGAAGTGAGTCTCTTGTAGACAGCATTTAGATGGTCTTCTTTTTTTTATCCATTTAGTGACTCTGTCTTTTGAATGGTACATTCAGACCATTTACATTTAGGGTGGTTATTGATAGGTATGTACTTATTGCCATTGCAGGCTTTAGATTCATGGTTACCAAAGGTTCAAGGGCAGCTTCTTTACCATCTGTCTAACTTAACTCACTTTTTATGCTATTACAAACACAATCTAAAGGTTATTTTTTCTCCTCCTTTTTCTTCCTCCTCCATTCTTTATATATTAGGTATCATATTCTGTACTCTTTGTCTATCCCTTGATTGACTTTGCTGTTAGTTGATTTGATTTTTTATCTGCTTAGTAATTAATTGTTCTACTTTCTTTACTGTGGTTTTATTACCTCTGGTGACAGCTATTAAACCTTAGGAGCACTTCCATCTATAACAGTCCCTCCAAAATGCACTGTAGAGATGGTTTGTGGGAGGTAAAATCTCTCAGGTTTTGCTTATCGGGAAATTGTTTAATTCCTGCTTCAAATTTAAATGATAATATTTCTGGGTAGAGTATTCTTGGTTCAAGGCCCTTCTGCTTCATTGCATTAAATATATCATGCCACTCTCTTCTGGCCAGTAAGATTTCTGTTGAGAAGTCTGATGTTAGCCTGATGGGTTTTCCTTTGTATGTGATGTTATTTCTATCTCTGGCTACTTTTAATAGTCTGTCCTTATCCTTGATCTTTGCCATTTTAATTATTATATGTCTTGGTATTGTCTTCCTTGGGTCCCTTGTGTTGGGAGATCTGTGCCCCTCCATGGTCTGAAGACTATTTCCTTTCCCAGATTGGGGAAGTTTTCAACAGTTATTTCCTCAGAGAGTCCTTCTATCCCTTTTTATGTCTTTTCATCTTTTCTTCTGGTACCCCTATAATGTGAATATTGTTCCCTTTGGATTGGTCACAGAGTTCTATTAATATTCTTTCATTCCTAGGAATCATTTTTTCTCTCTGTGCCTCTGCTTCTTTGTATTCCTCTTCTCTAATTTCAATTTCACTTACTCTCTGCTCTAGTTAATCTAATCTCCTTTTAAATCCCTCCATTATATGCTTCACTTCAGATACTGTATTTTTCAAAATTTCTATGTTTTCTTGAATTCCTCCCTAATGTCTTGGCTATTTTATTTTAGCTCCATGAGCATGTTTATGGTTTTCATTTGAAGTCTTTTTCAGGAAGATTGGTGCATTCACTTTCAGTTGGCCCTCTTTCTGGCGTTGTTGGATTTTGGTTGTACCAGGTTCTTTTTATGTTTCATATTTGTAGTTAATAACTTGGTGTAGGTGGCACCCTTTAATAGTCAGAAGCTGTATTCTCTGGAGCTGCTCAGCCCCTGGAGTGATGGCAGGGGTCACAGGTGAGTGGTGCTGGTGCCTGCCACCAAGAAAGAGCTCTTTCCTGCTTCCAGTGCCCGTGGGCCAAGGGCCCAGGGAGGAGTCTTTATGCTATGTCCTTGTAGCCACTGTATGTGGGGCCACTCTCTGGCTTGCCTCGTGCAAAGACGGGGGCAGTAGGTTTGTGAGCCATGTGGGCTGGGAGGAAGGAACAGGCAGGCTGCTTATTGCCATGGGCGGGCCTTGGGCTGCATTGCCAGACAGGGAGATGGAGCATCTAAATCTCCTGAAAGTTCCCAACCTACTGGGCTAAGTGTGTCAGGATGATCTTGTCCACCTTTCCTTTCTCCTGAGAGCAAGCTCTGTGCAATCCTTGCCCCTTTAGCAGCCCACTCACTGTTGGGAAGTCTCTCAGAAAGCCCACCTTTCTTTTGTTACAGAGCGGCCTGTTGTGGTTACCTGTTCTGAACAAGCAGCTAGAATCTCAGTCTCTCCGAGTATTCCATCTGTCTTAGCTTTTCAACCTCACTTACCTCTAGAGCACCATGTAATGTAGGTTCGTGCTCTCAGACCAGATCTCCAGGACTGGGTGTTCAGTAGTCATAGGCCTCCACCTGCTCTCTGCTCCATTTCTCTCCCTTCTGCATTGAGCTGGGTTGGGGGAAGGGCTTGGGTCCCACTGGATTGTGGCTTTGGTACTTTACACTTTTCCATGAGGTCTGCTCTTTCCCCCACATGTAGATAGTCTCTTGCAGCCACCTGTCCTGTTGCTCTTTGAGGATTAATTGTTTATGCTATATTTTCATATTATATGTGGTTTGGGAAGGAGGTTTCTGTCTCACCTCTCACACTGACATCTTTGAGCAGTCTTTAAAGTTTTAAAGTTCTGGAGTTCCTAAGGTATGCTATGCCTCTAACTATATCAACCAATAAATTAGCTTTGCAGTTTATATGTTACTTTTTTTTGAGTTGGGTTATTAGTTTTATTTTCCAGAAGCTGAAAATCCCTATTTGAACTAAAAAGAAAAACTAAAAATGAAGTTTCTTAATTTTTAACAATGAAATGTCTCTCTCCTTGTCTTTGTTGTTTTCTCAACATGTTCTGAGTATCAGTAATGTGTTGAAAACTATATGACACGATTCTAATTTTTGTCTAGTGTATTTTGTTAAATAAGACACCAGATACTGAGTTTCTTCAACATTTTAGATGGCTTTTGGAGTCCAATGGAAAACGTTAGCAGAAGAAAATAATAATAGTAAAGCCTTACCTTGTTGAGAACAGCAAAACTCTTCTGGAAAATATGTCAATTATTTCACTTAAAAAGCCTACTGTTGGAAATAAAGAAAATAAAACCACTCTCTCACATGGTCCTGTTGGCCTAGAATATGGACAGAGCCATTAATTCTGAGGTCTAACTAGTCTTACTATTGCAAGTCTGTTTTCTTCAGGCCCCAGAGAGGAACCCAGTGTCTGGGTCTAAAGACTGATTTGCACAAATAGCAATGGATACAAAAGAGAAAAATGGTTTATTTATGGTTTTAGAGCCAACAGGGATTTGAGACATCATTGAGTTTAGAGATTTCCAGACTGACTGCTCATCAGAATCACTTGGAGGGCTTTGACAATTACAGATTTCTGGTCCTCATCCCCTGATGTTCTGGGAGAAGGACTGAAACATTTAGATTTATGAAAACCTCCAGATAATTTTGATGCCTAGCTAGATTTGGAAACCACTGATCTGGTCAAGCCTCCATGATTTCCAGATGCATAAACTGAGGCACAGAAGGTGAAGTGACGCTCAGCTTGAGGTTGGAAACGTAGCCTCAGAACCCAGTGCTTCCAATGTGCGGTCTTCAGTATTAAACCACAGAAGCACCTATTTTCAGCTGCTTATTTGATATTTTAAGTGACCTTTCATTGTCATAGGAGGCAGTGGAATAGTGAAGGGAAAAATATCTAAATGAAACTGAAGACTTAAGTCTATAAATCTGGTGAAATGATAAGTTAATGTTTCATAAACTGTGAATTGATATATTAATATACATATAATACGTATAATACGGTATATGCAGAGAAGTAGAATTGTCAAGTGAAAAAAATTTTAAGGGGAGAATAAAAACACTTTAAATGAACTTGGTGGTGCATTAATATTGTTCCAACCTTTTTCCATCTCAGAGAGGGATAATGTACAGGTGAGCAAGATGATCTCTAGGTTCCTTTTATCTGTGCTTTGGGTTTTTCTTTTAGAGCAAACATTGAAACTTTAGTTCAAGCTCTTCTGATTATTCTGAATCCCAATTCTATCATTTGTTAAATGAGTTGATTAAACAATAATATAAAATTTTGTTCTGGCTTTAATATTTTGTGATGTTTCTCTCTCTGTTGACTGTGTGAATTCTTTACCATCTTGGTTTCCCCTGTTTTTTTATTCTGCTTTGAGAGTTTCCCCATTTTCATCACATTTCCTATTCATTTTTATTTTTTAATTCAAGAATATGCACTAAGCATCTTTTTATATGTTATTCTGCTATGTACCTGGGATATAAAAATGAAGAGTATGATGTTATTGACTTTAAGGAACTCACATTCTAGCTGGGAAGAGAGCCATGTAATAAGTACATTATGATAAATCATGATAAGGACTACAATGGTGACATAAGCAAAGTGTCATGCAGACATATAAGAGGTAAGGATTAATTCATCCATGGTGATGGAACACACATGGAGATGTTTTTAATTTATAGAGGTAGGGGGATTTGAATTGGATGTAAAGAATGAGTAAGCAATATTGGGAGGAGCGTTCCAGGTGAAGTATGGATAAAAGTGTGAAAGCACTGAGTGTGTTCAGGGAATAACCACTAAATCTAGTGTAGGGACTTCAGTTTGGTATATAGTATGGGGTACTTGGGTTAGGTAAGGAACATTAAAAGGAGGACAGATAAGATGAGAGAAACATGTACTATTTGGATTTTAGAAAGATTGCTGTGACAGCAATGTAGTTGTGTTGAAGAGAGAGAATGGACAGGGAAACTTGTAATTGGCAGGAGGGCTTGTAAATAATTATGGCCATAGAGAAAGAGAATCAGAGGTAAGCCAGTGACCTTAGGGTTAGAGCGATAGGTGGATGTAAGAGAGACGATCAGAGAGACTTAGCAAGTTTCTTCCTTAAATTAAATTAGCATATCCATTAACAACAAAGCAGCAAAGTTACTCTTAGGATTTTTTTCCTTCCTCTTTCTTTTCACCTCCTTTCCTCCTTTGGTTTTACTTTATTTCAAGACTTCCCCTTTTGCAAATGCCAGTTTCTTAAGGGTCACTCATTTCACAGCCTTATGGCTCTGGTTCCCCTTTATCTATTTCCCTTTTTCACTCCTCTTCAGCCAGGCTGGCTCCATTTCTCTTGCTCACATGCACTAATCATGTTCCCACCTAATGGCTCTGCATTTGCTCTTTCTTCTTCATAAAATGCCGTTCCACCATATATCCATGCAGCTCAGCTTCTGCTTCATTCAGGCCTGCCTACTAACTGCAGATAAGAGAGGAGCAGATCCCCTCCCTGGCTAGGATCTGAGGTGCTATCCATTCTCTTTCTTCCTCAGCTAATCTCAGAGCTTCCTATTCCATGTTGGGGTTTGAGTGCCCCTGTAGAGGAAGGGCTTGTTCTATACTCAGTGGATTCCCAGGGGATTTTTCAAAAGGAGCTAAAGGGGCCTGGGGATGGGGTGCCTGAGGTGAAGGTAACAAAAGATACTTTCTTCCCCTTTATTAATAATACTTTTATACTTCATCCTCAACGTCTCAGGCTTTATACATTGAATCCCCTAAATGGGGGGAGGGGTCCTGTTCCTCCCTATAGTGGTTGAGGATGGGAGACAAGTATTATGAATTTAAAGAAAATGAAATTTAACAAGTTTCTTAAAATATATATATATATTTTTTATATATATGCCTTTCTCTAGCCATCCAGTAGATAGAAGAAGCTCTTCTATCCCCTGACCTGCTATGTTTTCCTTTACCTGATCTCTTATATGTATATATTCTTTATTATTGTCTGTTTCCAACTATTATAGAACATGAGCTCTGAAGATACAAGGTCCTTATCCCCAGCTCCTAGAATACTCTGTGGTTCAGAGAAGACATTCAGTACTTTTTAAAGAATGCCTATGTACCTCTTTCGTGTGTGCCCTACTTCCTAGCAGTCAAACAGATGCTCTCTCTCCAGGGTTGCCCCTTGTGAAGTGAAGAACCCTAGAAGTTCTGCAAATTGTTCTTTAAGTTCTCTGAACTCTTTAAAGGTTTCTTGTAGTTGAATATTGGAGGAAAGAGGTCCTAGATTAGGATATTGCTGTCTACTAGGAAAGAAAACTAAAAACCTGGCTAACTGCTTCATGATATGAGGAGCTTGCTGGGTAATTTTAACATTGTCAGGCAGTTCCTGGGAAGGAATTCATGTGGGCCCTGAATCCCTTTGAAGACAGGAAAGCCCGAGGAAGGACATGGGTTTGTTTGGCGTTATTACCACTCCCCCACCCCCACCCCCACTCTTCAGTGTGAGAAAAGGTTATCGCTCCTTGGCTTTCAAGGTTTTCTCTCAGGAAAATCTTTTCCTTTGTTCTATTTATGCCACAGGCCCAGACAAAAGCCCTCAGTACCCAATTTCTGGAACAGTGACACTCCAGCCATAGTGCATAGGCAACTGAGTGAGTCAGCCTGGCATGGACTGGCTTATGGCCTAATTATAGGAAGAAAAGAAAACAAGATTGCTTCAGATTTATAGAAACTGGAAAGTGTTAATGCTGCCCATTGACAGAAACCCTCACATCTGGTAACCTGTGCTCTCATTTTAACATGAAGACAGAAAGTGAGCTGGACTATAAACTTGCCTTTCTAAAGGGAAGAATGCATTCTCTCTTTAACCTTTTGCTTAGTGAGTTAGAGGAATGAGTGAGCCATGAGGGTGTGAAAAAGGAGCTGGGCACAGTGGTGCTGCCTGCTGAATTATTTCCATCTAGAGGGAAGACTGTTGCCTTCGGTATATTCCATAAAGGAAAAAAAAAATGGTAGTGAACTCAGTCAAGTTTAAACATTACCTTGTAGTAGATTTAATGATAAGGAAATAGACTTGAGTCACAGCACTGAGGGCTTGGGCAAGGCCCAGTATACTGGGATGATCTGATGCATTCTGTCCTGAGTTTATCTGAATATTTTCAGATAGAAAAGTGGTTGGAAGCTCATGTTGGTCCTGATAATAGTAAGAAGAAGGAAGAGCATGAGTAATGCGGTATGCATGTGTATGGTGGAGGCAAGCATATCTACATGTGTAGGAGAAGTTTAGCAGACTATTTAAGAGTATAGGTACTAACAACAAACTGCTTGCACTCAAATATTTTCACTTATTACACTAGGCCTTACACAAATTCCTTAGCCTCTTTAAGTTTCTGATAGCCCCTCTAAGTTTACTATTCCTCATCTGTAAAGTTGGGGTAATAATAATACAAATCACATAAGGGTTTTTTAGTATTAAATGAGATAATTCATGTAAAGTACTCAGCCTATAATAAGGTCTTAATAAGTGGGAATCACTATGATGAATAAATATATCTATTGCAGCTGACATTGCTAATAGATGGAAGTAAGGGTGTCAATGTGACCAATGTATTGGTGAGCAGAGCAGTGGAGATACTTATTTTCCTTTATTTCCTTTCCAGTAACTGAAACCACCTTTAATGATAATATAGTTTCCAATAATTTTGAAACTATTAAATGTCAGACAGAGTTATAGAATTTTTTATCAATGGTTTATTTTAGGATGGTTTTAGATTTACAGAAAAGTTGCAGAGAAGGCACATAATTCCCATATACTTCCCTACCACCACCACTCATTTTCCTGTATTAATATTTCATTAGTATGGTGAATTTGTCACAATTAATGAACCAATATTGACATATCATTATTAACTAAAGTCCATATTTTACTGAGGTTTTTTATTTTTACCTAATGTCTTTTTTTTTCTGTTCCAGGATTCCATCCAGGATACTGCTTTACATTTCATTGTGTCCTCTTACACTGCTTCTTGGCTATGACAGCATCTCAGATACTCTGTTCTTGATGACCTTGACAGTTTTGAGGAGTACTGATCAGGTATTTTCTAGGGTATTCCTCAGTTTATGTTTGCGTGATGATTTCTCATGATTAGATTGGGGGTTATGAGTTTTGGGGAGGATGACCAGAAGTGTCATTCTCATCATATATCAAGAGTACATAGTATCAACCTGATTTACCACTGCTGATGTTATCATTAATCTCCTGGCTTCAGTAGTGTTTGTCAGGTTTCTCCACTGTAGTTATTCATCTTTGCTCCCCCCATTCCATTTTTTTTCTCTTTTTAAGGAAGTTACTATGTGCACCCTACACTTAAGGAATGGAAAGTTAAACTTCACCTCCTCGAGGACAGATTGTCTACAAAAATTATTTGGAATTCTTCTGCAAAGGAGATTTGTCTGTCTTCCCCCTATTTACTTATGTTTCCAGTTTTTTATTTATATCAATATGGGCTCATGGATATTTAGTTTATGCTTTGGGTTGTCATCTAATACTACTGTATTTGCTCGAATTGTTTGAGCTTTGGTCATTAGAAGTTCTTTCAGTTGGCTCATGTCCCTTTGACACACCCCATTTTTTTTTTTAGCACTCATTTATTTTCTAGCATTGTTGGATACTCCCAGCTTATCTTGTATATTTCCTGCTCCTGTCCTAAGATCAACCATTTATCTAAGGAGCCTCATTCCTTTTATTGGAGAATGGTATTAGAAGCCAAGATCTGAGTATTATGTATGCTCATTGCTATAGGGGTATTGTTGTTTCTAGGCCTTCTTAGCTAACAGAGCAAGGAAATATATGTGTGTGTATACTAATCTTTGTGTATATACATATCCATACATTTTTCTCTATATATGTATCCATCTATATATTAACATGAGTTCATACTGGTGTCTTCAATTCTTATCCATTATTAATGAATCATTTCATTGCTTATTTGTCATCTGCATATCTTCTTTGATGGGATGTATGTTCAGATACTTTGCACTTTTAAAAACTGGGTTATTTTTCTGTTATTTAGTTGTAAGAGTTCTTTGTAAATTTTGGACACAAGTATTTTATCAAATATTGCACTTTGTGTAGACTAAGATTTTTTATATATCATATTAAGGTTTTCTTATCTAGACCTAGAGTATTCTTATCTTCATTTTATAATGAGGAAAACAAATCTCAGGGATAGGAACTTGCCCAAGTTCACTCCTATGAGTTAAGTTGTCCCCCCAGAAAAGATTCATTGAAATTCTAATCCCCAGTACTTCAGAATATAACTTAAATTAGAAATAGGACCATTGCAGATATAATTTATAAAGTTAAATAAGGTCACCCTGCAGTAGATGGGCTCCTAATTTGGTGTCCTTATAGAAGATGGCCATGTGAAAACAGACACATATACAGAGAATGCCATGTTATATCAAAGGTACAGATTGATGTTATACAGCTATGAACCAAGAAGCACCAAAGAGTACCAGAAAACTGCTAGAACCCTAGGAAGAGGCAAAGCAGGATTTCCCTGTAAGTTTCAAACTTGGGATAGCCCTTCCAATACCTTTCTTTTGGTCTTCTAGCCTGAAGAACTGTGAGTTAAACTTCTGTTGTTTTAAGCCACCCCATTTGTGATATTTTGTTTCAGCAGCCCTAGGATAATAATATTCAGTCACTCAGCAAGTAAGTGACAGTAATAGAATCTGAGACCTAGTCACTGCATACATTTCCCATGCCCTTTTCTAAATGGAGAAATCATTAGAACATTAGCTTGATGTCTGTAAGTATCCCTGACAGTTGAAGTATACGCAGTGACTAATAACCACAGGAATAGATATACTAGGGTTGGAAGTGGGGCTGGATAAAACTTAAAGGATAAAGCTAAAACATATTGTCATTCAGTTTTGCCTAGTTCTGCTAATTGCACTAGCTCTGTTCCTCAGCCTTACTGCCTCCACCAGTGAATAACAAAAACTAAGTAAGTCCATGTTAGGAGGAAGAAAACAGTGTTTTAATTTCAGGGTAGAGGAAAAGGAGAGAGTAGTTGGACATCCTGTATTATTATAATGAGCTCAAGAATTGCTACGTCTGTTACTGGGTTGTCAGAACAAATTGTTATTTCCTTCTTTGGAGATTCCTAAAGTCGTTCATATAGTATGCAGTAAATACTAAATATGTGCTGGGTGCAGTGGAGAGGTAACAACTGGAAAATGAATATCAGATTCAGTCCCTGTAACAAAGGCTGAAATCTGGAAACACAAAAATTTGTGTTTCTGACAGTATTAAAGACAGAATGAAACTGTTGAGGTTCAACTGTGAATGTTATTAATGTTCAGGCAAGGGGTAGCAGAGAAGGACCCTCCTTTAATTTTTTTCCAGATTTATTAAGATATAATTGAAATATAACATTGTGTACATTGTGTACATGTTGACTTGATACACTTACATATTGCAAAGTGATTACCACCACAACTTTAGCTAACACCCCTATCATGTCACATCATTACCATTTATTTTTTGTGGTGAGAATATTTAAGATTTACTCTCTTAGCAACTTTCAAGTATATAATATAATACAGTATTATTAACTATAATCACTGTGTTGTACATTAGATCCCCAGAACTTATTCAATCTTTTAACTGGAAGTTTGTACCCTTTGACCAACACCTCTGAATTTCCCCCACCTCCCAACCTCTGGTAACTACTATTCAAATCTCTGTTTCTATCAGTTCAATTGTTTTAGATTCCACAGATAAGTGATATCATAGTATGTGTCTTTATCTCTGTGACTTATTTCACTTAGCATAATGCCCTCAAGTTTCATCCATGTTGTTGCAAAGAGCATGGCTGAATGGTATTCATGTATGTCTGTCCATGTAAAACATGTTCTTTATCCATGCCTCTGTAGATAGACACTTAAGTTGTTTCTACTTCTTGGCTATTGTAAATAATGCTGCAGTGAACATGGTTATACAAAATCTCTTCAAGACTCTGCTTTCAATTCTTTTGGATATATACCTAGAAGTGGGATTGCTGGACCATATAGTAGTTCTATTTTTAATTTTCTGAGGAACCTCCATACTGTTTTCCATACTGGCTGCACCAATTTATATTCCTATCAATAGTGCACAAGGGTTCTGTTTTTCCACATTCTCACCAACACTTGTTATTTCTTGTCATTTTGGTAATAGCCATTCTAACAGGCGTGAGGTGATATCTCTTTGGCTCTGATTTGCATTTCCCTGATGATTAGTGATGTTGAGCACCTTTTCATGTACCTGTATGACTTCTTTGAAAAAAATGTCTATTCAGTTTTCTACCCATTTTTTAATCATATTGTTTTTTACTGTTGAGTTGTGTGAGTTCTTCATGTATTTTGAATGTTAATCCCATGTCACATATATGATTTGCAAATATTTTCTCCCATTCTGTAGATTGCCTTTTTCATTTTGTTCATGGTTTCCTCTGCTGTGCAGAAGCTTTTTGGTTTGATGTAGTCCCACTCGTTTGTTTTTGCTTTTGCTGTCTTTGTTTTTATGTCAAATCCAAAAGAAAAAGAAAAACATTGCCAAGAGTCATGTAAAGAAGCTTACCCTCTATATTTTCCTCTAGAATTTTATTTATTCAGGTCTTATATTCAAGTCTTTAATCGATTTTGAGTTGATCTATGTGTATAGTATAAAATAGGGGTCCAGTTTCAATCTTTGGCATGTGTCTATTCAGTTTTCCCAGCACCATTACTGAAGAGACTATCTTTTTCCTATTGTATATTCTTGACTCCTTTGCCATAAATTAATTATATATATATGTGGAGGTTTATTTCTGGGCTCTATTCTGTTCCATTGATCTATATATCTGTTTTAATGCCAATACCGTACTGTTTTTGATGACTATAGCTTCATAATATAGCTGGAAATCAGGAAATGTGATGCCTCCAGGTTTGTTCTTTCTCAAGATTTCTGTGGCTATTCAGGGTCTTTTGTGGTTTCATACAAATTTTGGGATTTTTATTCTATTTTCTTTGAAAATTGCCATGGGAATTTTGATAGGAAGTGCATTGAAACTGTAGATTGCTTTGAGTAGCATGGACATTTTAACAATATTAATTGTTCTAATCCATCAACATGGAATATTTTTCCATATGTTTGTGCCTTCTTTAGTTTCTTCCATCAATGTCTTACAGTTTTCAGTGTGCAGTCATTGCCTCTCCTTGGTTAAATTTATTCTGAAGTATTTTATTTGGTGCTCTTGTAAATGAGATATTTCTCTTAATTTCTCTTTCTAATAGTTTGTTGTTAGTGAATGGAGTGCAACTGTTTGCTGTATATTGATTTTGTATCCTGCAACTTTACCAAATTTATTTATTCTAACAGTTTTTTGGTGGAGTCTTTAGGGTTTTCTATATATAATATCATGTCACCTGCAAATATAGACAATTTTAGTTCTTCCTTTCTGATTTGGATATCTTTTATTTCTTTTTCTTGCATAATTGCTTTGTATAGGACTTCCATGACTATGTAGAATAAAAGTGACAAGAGTGGACAACTTTCTCTTGTCCCTGATCTTAGAAGAAAAGCTTTTAGCTTTTCACCATTGAGAATGATGTTAGTTGTGGGCTTGTCATTCCTGTAAATGCCAGTGTTAGGGTCCTTCCTTTAAATGCCAGTGTTTCCTAATGCTCCATATTTCTATACACTTCTTGGGTGATTTCATGATGTCAGTTACTGTGCTTCCTCTGGCTTTGATTTTGTTCTGAGTTTCATATTCTGTTTATAGCTATAACTGGACAGCTCCAGTCTAATTCAGTATCTTTAAAATTGAAATCATTGTCCAAATCTTCTTCCCAACCCCCTCCTATTTTCATTATCTCAGTAATGGGTTTATTTCCCATGTAGTTTCACATATTTAAAAACCAAATGCAATATATAGTCTACCCTTCCTATTACCTTTTATCTATTTCTAATATCTATTGTTTGTAAAATCTTGTAGAGTTTATACTTGAATATTTCTCATTCCAGCCTTATTTGCCATCCTCACATGGGTGTCTATTACAGGTCCCAGTGAAATCTAATAGATCCTAGATAACTGCTGTAGGTTTCTAAATAAAATTCCTGGGTTCAACATCTCCTGCTTTTAATATACCCTGCACACCAATGCCATAGTAATTTTACTAAACCAGAAACCTATGTCTAACTTGTATTTCTAGACTTGTTCAATAGCTTAACTCCAGATATAACATGGCATGAAAGATACTTCCAACTCTGGCTCACATTTGCCATCTCCAAATTTTTCCACTGCCATTTCTTACCTTTCCCCACATCTTAAAATTAAAACTACACAATGTATTTTTATTAGGGAACACATCATACTTGTTAATTGCTTTGAGATATTTGGACATTTCTGGAGAAATTTCTTACTGAGAAATATGTACCTTCCTCCCCTAGGAAAACTATAATTTACTCTTATGACCTTATTTATATACATGTAAACTAGTTTTTACTGACAGCCTATAATGTGCAAAGAACATGTCAACTGGTTTTTACTGAGAACCTATAATGTGCAAAGAAGTTTGCTAGCTTACATAATATAATTTTGGTGCTATCAGTAAGCCTCTTTGTACTAAGCATTTTACCCTTTTTACCTGCTTTAAAAATATAAACATTTCTGGGAAAATAGAATATTAAGTCTTTTATACACTAGTGAGGCTTAATTCATAAAATGGTTTTCCCCAATGACAGAAAGGCCATGTGGGAAGAAGAAATAGTGATGGGAGGGAAGAATGAATCAAAGAAAAAGGAAATAGGAGTGGATACTGAGAATAAATGGCCTGTTAAAATTTTCTTTAGCCTGGCAAAAACGTCATAGTCTACAAGTGGTATATACCCTTAGCTGGGTGTTAGCAAAAGAGGTTGTCAAGGCACAGATAAAGCTGATCATCCCTGAGTTGGATTTGAATAATCTCAGAGATGTGTAGTATGTCAAAAGTAAAAACAAGTTAGAGTTTAAGGTAAAGAAGAGCAAAAATGTATAAAATGTCAAAGTTAGAGCTTTTCTTGGAATACGGTTTTATGGTCAAAATTCCTCTGTGTGTAGGAGGCCCTTTGTCTATATTTCTCTACATTAGGAGGCTAAATGTCAAGGTTAGGGTGAAGAATCAGGCAATTGGGAGGGAACCAGATATCTCTGGAGAGAGTATACAATTTCAGAAGTATTGTGTAGAACACAAGAAGATGTAGGAGGCAGGCTTTTTTCAGTTGGAATGGATTGTAGAGATAATTTAATTCAGCCCCCTCATTTTGCAGATGAAGAAATTAAAACTTTAGAATGGTAGATTAGCAAATCTCAGACCTCCTGCTGCAAGTGAGATAGGCAACTCTTCCAGTATGTTCTATTTTTTCTACAGATCAAATAAATACCAGGATATTGCATAGAAAATGATAACAATAGCTTACATTTGTATAGACCTTTGTTTATAAAATTCTGGGCACAACATTATCAGAGAGCACATACTGTTTCTGCCTTTGAGACACTTACTAATGTGTGACCATATAATTTATTATCCAAACCAGGACACTTTTGAGAATGAAAGGGAATGCTATAAATAATTAAGCAGGAACAATAGGCATAAGCTGGGAGTGTTCCAAGTACCCCTGGATATGTGGACACCTAATTATTACTTCACCTAACTGCAGAATTACTAAGGCCAGCCTCCAGGTTAGGTTACAATGTGAAACAGTTTGTGGGTTGGGGTAGGCCAAAACATCAAAGTCTTGAAGATGGCAGCAGCTAGAATTGTGACCACATAGGAGGGCCAAGGATGAGCTGTCCCTGATTCAGTGAGACCAAAGGTTTATGGTTCTCCAAATGAAGTAGATAATACAAAGACTGAACCCTATAATCAAATCGAGGAGAGAATGTTAAAAAACTGAACTGTGAATGTTAATACTTATTATTTAATTATTATTAAAAACAAAATGTATAAGTATAAACAAAAAAATTCCTATCACTTTAAAGAATTCATTTTTTAAAACATTTTAACCACTAGTGAAGATAATATGTATACACTTATATATACCTCAAAATTTCAAATGAAGTAATTATCATAAGTATATAAATACTTTACATTAAGGGGATCAAATGAGTACAGGATATGTTCCAAGTTAAGGGTTCTGCATTTATTAAATTTTATAACCATGATGTTTCTTACTCTGAGGTTAACTTGGAGGTCAGGCAAAACAATAGATGTTGTGAATAATATGTTTAGGTTTTCTTGGTTCTCATCTCTTTTGACTTAGTATTCAGCTCATATTCATTAAAGACAAACATAGTTTTGTACTAGTTGCTTATAATTCCTATTCTACTATGGGAACAGATCATCAAAAAGTGTGTGTGTTTTTAAGAATGAACTATTCTACATCTGTTATTAACAGTATCTTACATATCTATAGCACTTTACACTACAAATGCTTTCATGTCCATTAGCTCATTCAAATGCCCCACAAAAATCCCTGGAGATAGGCAATATTATCCCCTTTTTAGAGAAGAGGAATCTTAGGCTGAGAGCTCTTGACCCAGGTTTTCACTCAGAATGGGAAGACTGAGTGTTTTTTCTGCCTTTGAGTTTAGCATTTGTGTGTATCCATGCTTGGTAGGATTACATTCAGGCTCTTTCATTCAGTAAATTAAACATTTATTGAGAATCAGGAATATAGTGTTGAGAGATGAAACTATAGAGGTAAGAAGAGATAAAGTCATTGAGCACGATTTAGTCCACATAGTAAGCTTGCACTACTACTTTTGCAGACAAATAGATTGCTCTGAATAGTTAATCCAGTTTAGTCATAATGAACAAACAAAATTAAAATAGTTATTTTCTGTGTTATCAATACACTGAAGTGCCTTTTTCTGGATTTTGATATATTCTTTGTTATTTGGCCCCCATCATGACTGAAAATAAATGTATTTGTTTTTGTTCCCATTGGTATATGGTGTGGACTTGGAGAATAGCTAATTCTAATGTGTTTAAGGACCTAGATCAGTATTTCTCAACTGGGGGTAATTCTGCCTCCCAAGGGACATTTGCCAATTTTGTAGACATTTTTAGTTGTCACAAATGGGGGAAGGGATGTTACTGGCATCTTGTGTTGGATGCTAAGAGTATGGCTAAACATCCTACAAAGCACAGGACAGCCCCCCACACCAAAAAATTATCTATCCCAAAATGTCAGTAGTACTGAGGTTGAGAAACCCTGGATTAAATGAAAAAGTGTTTTTGATTCTATGTAACGCTGCTGTCTTAATTTGGGTTCCTCGAAAGCTGAGACTGAGACAAGGACTTGGGTGCAGGAAGAGAGAGTGAGGGAATAGAGGGAGTGAGACAGAGAAAGGGGAAATGCCAAGGTAAGGGTGCTGTGTGGGTAACAAAGGCTGGATTCCATTAAGACCTGAGGAACATTCACTATGCCTCCCTGAATTGCCTTCTCAAGGTAAAAGGGAGACAGTCACATTTATGCAGCCAAACCCTATCCTGCACTAGCTGATGGATGTTTTGTAGGCTTTAACACCCTCACATAGCCAGGCTGTGCTTACAGGTGAGCTCAGTGCTTTTGCATGGAACTGTCCATCATAGCTGCAACTGAAATCAGAGGTGAACTCTGATTGACAAGGGGCACCAGAGATATTTTCTATAGTTGGTTTAGCAAAAATACAATTGTTTTCTAGGTAGCGTGATTTGTTATAATAACTAACTGTATTTCCCCGATTTGGTAATTCAGTTTATTCTTTTTTGGTTGCCTCTTTATTATGCATCAAAAGAGGTTTACTGAGCAAATTATGACCATAGACAAGATTTGGGGGCATATAATTATTTTAAAAATTTGCTTAAAAGTTTAGCACCTTCTATGAGCAGATAGAGGCCATGGTAATCAGGAAAGTTTGTATTGTGCTTTAAGATGTCTGTTGATATTAGAAACTATATCTTAGATTTGGATCTTAACACAGGCTTATTACACTAATTTGAATTTTCCATTAGCTTTGCATAAAACAGAAGAAAATGTGATCCAAACTTTTATTCCTAATGCAAATCAAGTAAATATTCAGCAGATATTCGAACCTTAAAGGACAGGCCCTTTCTGTATGGATTACAGTTAAATTATAGTTAGCAATTCCAGCTAGGCATAGGCAACCCTACAAGGCCTAAGATTAAGATAGCTGGCTATGAACCCCCTTGTGTCAACAGAACAGCTTCTCATAGAAGAATCTAGAATCAGTCCAGAATCACCATTTCCTGGGGTCATGAAGGGAATTTTGAAGTGATTGCTGTATCCTAGGTCAACTATAAAATATAATAATGGCTGCACCATTTACAAAGAGATCTGTGAGTCATTTGTCTATTTGGCATTAGATCTATTTCCTGTCCTTTCTTAACAACTGACACCTAGCAAGTTTCAGAAAATACAGGGCTGCTAGAAGATTGGAGGGCTGGAGCAAGGGTGTGCCTCCCATCTTTATATGTTTCCAGTGGGATCTCCAGAAATGGCTCTGTCTTTCTTATGGTTCCAGCTTCTTCCAGAAAGTACCAGCTCGTAGGCAGAGTTAAAACTACCTCTTCCCTTTGCCTTACAGTTCTACAAGGTGGCAGAGACTTCCTGCTCCTGGTATTCTCTGGATTGCTTCACCGTCCCCTGTATAACCTTTCGGCACTTCCAATATATTTAAAAATAGATTCCCAGGGATTGGTTTCTCTGCGTGGATCCTGATTGTTTTAAATATTTTACATATATTAACTCTCTAATCTACATAACAATTCTGTGAGGTAGACAACTATTATTTTCTCTGTTTTAGAAATGAAAACACCAAGGTAAATATAGAGATTAAGCTGCTTGTCCCCAGTCTAACAGAAAGTGGTGGAGCCTACACTCCTAAACACTAAATCATATTGCCTCTCATTAAAGTCAAATTATTCACCCTTGACTCCAGGCATTTCTAACTTAAGAATTCTTCCCTGAATTCTGAGCTCAGGGTCATTGGCATCCTGTCAAATGTCTCTGGTGATCGTTCTATTTTTAGTGGGGCAAGTGGCCAAAGGACTGCTTATGTTACCTTCCATAACCCCTAAGATCCATTTTGTTTTCATATATACATATATGTGTGTGTGTGTATGTGTGTGTGTATATAATTTCCTATATATATATGTATATATATTTGCCCTCCATTGTCTCTGCAGGTCTCCTACCAGGATCACTCATTGGTTTCTCTCAGTCCCATTAGTGCACTCAGTGTATCCACAGGTTGTCTCCTGCTCTACCTTTGCGCCCTGTCTCATTTCCGCCCTCTGCCGTTTCCATCAGTGCTTAAGGACAGGTAAGAGATACATAAGAACACACTGATGATTCTAATGATGAATTGAATACTTCTCAGAACAGTTCTGCCATCTCTCCCAATACCACATTTTTATAAATATGTACTGGCTCTCCACCTAGGATTCTGTGAATGTATCATGTGATTTTTTATTTATTATAAATATTTGTTAATTTCTATTTTTTTCCCTTACTGCGTTCTTTGTTTGAAATGCCCTTTCCTTCACTGTTCTCCTGGTGAAATCTTACTCATCTTGAAAGGCAGTCTAGCTTAAATGCTCTCTATCCTGGCAATCTACTATGAATCCACCTGCCTTATGCCTGCCCTAGATAGAATAAGTCATCTCCTACCTTTTATTTAATATCACCTTTTTCAACTCTCTGATCCAGTTCTCAGTGTGTACATCTCTGTCTCCCAAATAAACTTGACAGTAGGGAGTATATATTGCTTCTGTGTTTCCTATCACTTAATACATGTTCAGAAAATTTTTATATTGAATCATAGCAAGCAATTTTGTTAACCTCTGTTCTAGCAAATCCAGGAAGTTTGTTGACAAATAGGAAACATTTAGTGAATGTTAAGCAACTGAAGCTTACATATTCCTTATAGATTTGTTTTTTGCTCTTTAAAACCAGTATGTTATAAAATGGGAGTTTTGGTGGTTTGAATAAGTAATTTGTATCCTAGGTGCAAACTTCTAACCCAAAATTGGTAGGGGAGGGAGCAGTGGACAAATATAAATGCACATCTTCTTTCTTTTTCCTGGTAGACAATCACATCACAGTGTTATTGTGCAAAAAATGACTTAGTGGTAGCAGAATGTTATTTTGGAAATATAAATTACTATGAAATGCTCAGTGATGGAGGATAGGTATTACTGAATCAGCAATAAGTTATAAATTGGTTTATTTTTAATGGGGACTTTTTAATGTGGAGAGAGTTTACAGTTTTGGTGGTAGGGAAAAGTAATCAGAATGTATAATCTTACCCTATGAGTACACAGGTTGGCTATTGTGTGTGTGACTTACTACAAGATGGTTAATTAGTTATGTGGGTGTTATCAGGGCCATTTTCCAAATAGTTAAATGATTTACTGAAGGGCTAATATGAGTTACTTACTCAGAAGTTTGCAATTTCCACTTGAATATGTTCTTACAACTTTTGAATGGTTTATAAAGTTGTTCATTTACCAAAATGGTTTAGCAGCCAGATAGATAGATCCATTGCAGTCCTAAAAAGCACAGTGTATGTGTGTGTGTGTGTGTGTATTTTTCATGAGGATCATCCAATGTAATCCAGAGTGCATAATCAAAGGATTATAGCCAATAAGAGTGACTGGTCCACATTGGTCTCTAGTTTGGGGCCCATAAATTCCTGTGTTCCTTCTCATGCTTTTTCTGGCTGTGTGATAGCCACTGAACCAATTTTTTTCCTTTTTGAATTTCTAAACCTGTTTATTTATCCCAGCGTGGTCTATAGTCTCTGTGCCATTAAGTTATGTTAAGATGAAAACTTTAGGCCCATGATCCCTGATAGACAACATACACATGATTTGGCTAGAAATACAGCAAGAGTGCTAAAGAATTTTTTTACTGGCTGTAGGCAAAAAAGTACTCAAAATGTATGAAAGAAAAGGCTCAGCAGGATTTTAGACATTGGTGGAAGTCCTTTGATATTGCAGAGAGCAATATAAACACTGCTACAACTTGGGAAGACATGAACATCAGTTGCACAAACAAGGGCTACACCGATTATTATCAGTGCATGATGCAACTTTAGGATACCTGAAGAGAATGAAACAACAGCCAATGTGAAAAGTCAGGAATGCAGGAATGCATCTCCATAGGAACTACATATGAAGCATACCCAGAATTGTTTATTTTTATTAAAATGAGGCCACACCATGCACATTACTCTGTAACTTGTTTTCCTCACTTAACAAGATCCTTAACAAATACATAATATATACAGGTAAACTTCATTTAACTTTCAACAAAAGTTCTAAGACAATTCAATAGGGAAAGAGTAGTCTTTTCAACAAATGGACAACTGGATATCCATATACAAAAGAATGAATTTGGACTTGAACCAAAATTAAAGATTTTTGTGCTGCAAAACGCCTATCAGGAATGTGAAAAGATAACATGAAATGGGAGAAAATATTTGCTTATCACATAGTTGGTGAGGGACTTATATCCAGAATACATAAAATATATTTGTAACTCAGCAATAAAAGGTAAATGACCCAATTAAAAATGGGCAAAAGATTTGAATAGACATTGCTTCAAAGAAGATATACAAATGGTCAAGTAAGCACATAGATAGGTGTTCAACATCATTAACCATTAAGGAACTACATATCAAAATCACAATTGAGATTACTACTTCATAACCACTGGGTTGGCTGTGATCAAGAAGACAAATAATAGCAAGTGTTGGTGAGGATGTGCAGAAACTGGAATCTTCATACATTGCTAGTGGAGATGGAAAATGGTGCAGCTTCTTCGGGAAACATTTTGGTGCAGAGTTGTCATATGACTCAGTAACTGTATACCTAGGTTAAACCCTAGAGAGGACTTCCGGGAAGATGGCGGCATGAGCAGGGCGGCAGAAATCTCCTCCCAACACTATATTTATCTACGAAAACACAGCAAAAACATCTATTCCTAAAAGAGAGACCAGAATACACAGGAAAGCGCACAGCATGCAGCTACACCCGAGAGGACTTGGCAACCCAAGAGGCGGGTAAGATACGGAGCCACGACCTGGCGGGACCCGAGCACTCCCCCACCCCAGCACACCAGCGGGAGGAGAGGATTCAGAGCCGGAAGGGAGTGGAAGTACACCCCGCGAAGTAGCCAGCCCCGGTGATCTGCGCAGGGAGCGCTGACCGACATCGTGCAGTGCAGCGGAGATTGGAGAGACAGAGGGGCAGGATCTGAGCACGGAACGTGCCAGGGTGCTTGCAGCCGGTGGGGGAAAAAAAAAGCGCGCGCTTTCTTCAGCGGTCTTAAAGAGACAGGAGCCCAGCAGAGGAGCTGGATCGACCCAGCACACTCAGCCGAGCAGGCTGGGAGTCCTGGGGAGTTTCAGATGCCTTAGCTGGCGACTGGGGAAGCATAGACATACTTACACTTCTCACTGAGATCAAC
The DNA here is from genome assembly GCA_032199065.1 of Smutsia gigantea. NCBI lineage: Eukaryota > Metazoa > Chordata > Mammalia > Pholidota > Manidae > Smutsia > Smutsia gigantea. The sequence goes on along the minus strand of JAVSCE010004034.1, from coordinate 255,940 downwards.
AGCCTCCTATTCGTTCCCACCCCTGCCAGAGCGATAAAGGGCCCTGTGGAGTGGCGTGGCCACGGCTGCGGAATAGTGGGGCAACAGCGCCACCTACAGCATTCCCACAGAATCTTCTCCCGGTGGGCGTTTTTCTTTTTGTTGTTTGTTTTTTTTTTCTTTCTTTCTTTCCTTTTCTTTTTTTCTTTTTTTTTCTCTTCTTAAAGTCTTAAAGAGCCCAGCTGACATACGTGGCAACTACCAGTGACCACTTCTATAGCCATGAAAAGACAGAGGAATATGGTCCAGACTAAAATCAACCACACAACCCCAGAGAGGGAGCCTGAAGGGATGGAAATGCACAGTCTTCCTGAAAAAGAATTCAGAATAAAAGTCATAACCATGCTGATGGATCTACAGAGAAATGTGCAAGAGCTAAGGGAGGAAGTGAGGGAAGTGAGGAAAGACAATGCAGAAATCAGGCAAGCGATCGACGGGCTTAGCAGCAGACTAGATGAGATGCAAGAGACTGTTAATGGAATAGAAATCAGAGAACAGGAATAAAGAGAAGCTAAGGCAGAGAGAGATAAAAGGATTTCTAGGAATGAAAGAATATTAAGAGAACTGTGTGACCAATCCAAACGGAACAATATCCGCATTATAGGAGTACCAGAGGAAGAAGAGAGAGAAAAAGGGATAGAAAGTGTCTTTGAAGAAATAATTGCTGAAAACTTTCCCTCGCTGGGGAAGGAAATAGTCTCACAGTCCACCAAAGCCCACAGATCTCCCAACACAAGGGACCCAAGGAAGACAACACCAAGACACATAATAATTAAGATGGCAAAGATCAAAGATAAAGACAGAGTATTAAAGGCAGCTAGAGAGAGAAAAAAGATCACCTACAAAGTAAAACCCATCAGACTATCATCAGACTTCTCAACAGAAACCTTACAGGCCAGAAGAGAATGGCATGATATATTTAATGTTATGAAACAGGAGGGCCTTGAACCAAGAATATTGTATCCAGCACGATTATCATTTAAATATGATGGAGGGATTAAACAATTTTCAGACAAACAAAAGTTGAGAGAGTTTGTCGCTCATACACCACCACTACAGGATATTTTAAATGGACTGCTCTAGATGGAAGCACTACTAAGGCTAAAAAGATGTCACCAGAGAAAATAAAATCATAGCAAAGAAAGCAGACCATCCAAATACTAACTAAAGGCAAAGAATAAAACACCTAGTATACAAAGAATGGAGGAGGAGGAATAAGAAGGGAGAGAAATAAAGAAACATCAGACAGTGTTTACAATTACTTAACAAGAAAGTTAAGTTAGATTGTTAGATAGTAAAGAAGCAACCCTTGAACCCTTGGTAACCACGAATCTAAAGCCAGCAGTGGCAGTAAGTACATATCTATCAATAATCACCCTAAATGTAAATGGTCTGAATGCACCAATCAAAAGACACAGAGTAGCAGAAAGGATAAAAAAGCAAGACCCATCTATGTGCTGCTTACAAGAGACTCACTTCAAATCCAAAGATATACACAAACTAAAACTGAAGGGATGGAAAAAGATATTTCATGCAAACAACAAGGAGAAAAAAGCAGGTGTTGCAGTACTTGTATCAGACAAAATAGACTTCAAAACGAAGAAAGTAGCAAAAGATAAAGAAGGACATTACATAATGATAAAGGGGTCAGTCCAAAAAGAAGATATAACCATTATAAATATATATGCACCCAACACAGGAGCGCCAGCATATGTGAGACAAATACTAACAGAATTAAAGGAGGAAATAGACAGCAATGCATTCATCTTAGGAGACTTCAACACACCACTCACTCCAGAGGACAGATCAACCAGACAGAAAATAAGTAAAGACACCGAGGCACTGAACAACACACTAGAACAGATGGACCTAACAGACATCTACAGAACTCTACACCCAAAAGCAACAGGATACACATTCTTCGCAAGTGCACATGGAACATTTTCCAGAGTAGACCACATACTAGGCCACAAAAAGAACCTCAGTAAATTCAAAAATATTGAAATCCTACCAACCACCTTCTCAGATCACCAAGGTATAAAACTAGAAATAAATTTTAGAAAGAAATCAAAAAGGCTCACAAATACATGGAGACTTAACAACACTCTGCTAATTAATCAATGGGTTAACGACCAAATCAAAACAGAAATCAAAGAATATATGGAGACTAATGACAACAGCAACACAAAGCCAGAACTTCTGTGGGACACAGCAAAGGCAGTTCTAAGAGGAAAGTATATTGCAATCCAGGCCTATTTAAAGAAGGAGAACATTCCCAAATGAATAGTCTAAAGGCACAATTACTGAAATTGGAAAAAGAAGAACAAAGGAGGCCCAAAGTCACCAGAAAGAGGGACATAATAAAGATTAGAGAAGAAATAAATAAAATTGAGAAGAATAAAACAATAGAAAAAAATCAATGAAACCAAGAGCTGGTTCTTTGAAAAAATAAACAAAATAGATAAACCCCTAGCCAGGCTCATTAAGAGAAAAAGAGAATCTACACACATAAACAGAATCAGAAATGAGAAAGGAAAAATCACGATGGACCCCACAGAAATACAAAGAATTATTAGAGAATACTATGAACATCTATATGGTAACAAGCTGGAAAACCTAGAAGAAATGAACAACTTCTTAGAAAAATACAACCTTCCAAGACTGACCAAGCAAGAAACAGAAAAACTAAACAGACCAATCACCAGCGACGAAATCGAATTGGTAATCAAAAAACTACCCAAGAACAAAACCCCCGGGCCTGACAGATTCACCTCTGAATTCTACCAGACATATAGAGAAGAAATAACACCGATTCTCCTTAAAGTTTTCCAAAAAATAGAAGAGGAGGGAATACTTCCAAACTCATTCTATGAAGCCAGCATCACTCTAATACCAAAACCTGGCAAAGACCTCACCAAAAAGAAAATTACAGACCAATATCCCTGATGAACGTAGATGCAAAAATACTCAACAAAATATTAGCAAACCGAATTCAAAAATACATCAAGAGGATCATACACCATGATCAAGTGGGATTCATCCCAGGGATGCAAGGATGGTACAACATTCGAAAATCCATCAACATCATCCACCACATCAACAAAAAGAAGAACAAAAACCACATGATCATCTCCATAGATGCTGAAAAAGCATTTGACAAAATTCAGCATCCATTCCTGATTAAAACTCTCAACAAAATGGGTATAGACGGCAAGTACCTCAACATCATAAAGGCTATATATGACAAACCCACAGCTAACATCATACTTAACGGCGAGACGCTGAAAGCTTTTCATCTAAGATCGGGAACAAGACAGGGATGCCCACTCTCTCCACTGTTATTCAACATAGTACTGGAGGTCCTAGCCACAGCAATCAGACAAAACAAAGACATACAAGGCATCCAGATTGGTAAAGAAGAAGTCAAATTGTCACTATTTGCAGATGACATGATATTGTACATAAAAAACCCTAAAGACTCCACTCCAAAACTACTAGAACTAATATCTGAATTCAGCAAAGTTGCAGGATACAAAATTAACACACAGAAATCTGTTGCTTTCCTATACACTAATGATGAACTAACAGAAAGAGAAATCAGAAAAACAATTCCATTCACAATTGCATCAAAAAGAATAAAATACCTAGGAATAAACCTAACGAAGGAAGTGAAAGACCTGTACTCTGAAAACTACAAGACACTCCTAAGAGAAATTAAAGAGGACACTAACAAATGGAAATGCATCCCATGCTCTTGGCTAGGAAGAATAAATATTGTCAAAATGGCTATACTACCTAAAGCAATCTACAGATTCAATGCAATCCCTATCAAACTACCAACAGCTTTCTTCAATGAACTGGAACAAATAATTCTAAAATTCATATGGAACCACAAAAGACCCCGAATAGCCAAAGCAATCCTGAGAAGGAGGAATAAAACAGGGGGAATTACACTCCCTGACTTCAAGCTCTACTACAAAGCCACAGTAATCAAGACAATTTGGTATTGGCACAAAAACAGACCCACAGACCAGTGGAACAGAATAGAAAATCCAAACATTAACCCAAACATATACAGTCAATTAATATTTGATAAAAGTGCCTTGGATATACAATGGGGAGATGACAGCCTGTTCAGCAGCCGGTGCTGGAAAAACTGGACAGCTACATGTAAGAGAATGAAACTGGACTACTGTCTAGCCCCATACACAAAGGTAAACTCAAGGTGGATCAAAGACCTGAATGTAAGTCATGAAACCATAAAACTCTTAGAAAAAAACATAGGCAAAAATCTCTTGGACATAAACATGAGCAACTTCTTCATGAACATATCTCCCCGGGCAAGGGAAACAAAAGCAAAAATGAACAAGTGGGACTATATCAAGCTGAAAAGCTTCTGTACAGCAAAGGACACCATCAGTAGAACAAAAAGACATCCTACAGTATGGGAGAATATATTCATAAAAAACGTATCTGATAAAGGGTTGACATCCAAAATATATAAAGAACTCATGCACCTTAACAAACAGAAAGCAAATAATCCAATTAAGAAATGGGCAGAGGACATGAATAGACACTTCTCCAAAGAAGAAATTCAGATGGCCAACAGGCACATGAAAAGATGCTCCACATCGCTAATCATCAGAGAAATGCAGATTAAAACCACAATGAGATATCACCTCACACCAGTGAGGATGGCCAACATCCAAAACACAAACAACAACAAATGTTGGCGAGGATGTGGAGAAAAGGGAACCCTCCTACACTGCTGGTGGGACTGCAAATTAGTTCAACCATTGTGGAAAGCAGTATGGAGGTTCCTCAAAAAACTCAAAATAGAAATACCATTTGACCCAGGAATTCCACTCCTAGGAATTTACCCTAAGAATGCAGCAGCCCAGTTTGAAAAGGACAGATGCACCCCTATGTTTATTGCAGCACTATTTACAATAGCCAAGAAATGGAAGCAACCTAAGTGTCCATCAGTAGATGAATGGATAAAGAAGATGTGGTACATATACACAATGGAATATTATTCAGCCATAAGAAGAAAACAAATCCTACCATTTGCAACAACATGGATGGAGCTAGAGGGTATTATGCTCAGTGAAATAAGCCAAGCCGAAAAAGACAAGTATCAAATGATTTCACTCATATGTGGAGTATAAGAACAAAGAAAAAAACTGAAGGAACAAAACAGCAGCAGACTCACAGAACCCAAGAACGGACTGATAGTTGCCAAAGGGAAAGGGACTGGGGAAAATGGGCGGGAAGTGAGGGATAAGAGGGAAAAAGGGGCATTACGATTAGCAAATGTAATGTTGGGGGGGCACGGGGAGGGCAGTACAACTCAGAGAAGACAAGTAGTGATTCTATAGCATCTCACTACACTGATGGACAGTGACTGTAATGGGGTTGGTGGGGGACCTGATGAAGGGGTAGTTTAATAATCGTAATATTGCACATGTAATTGTAAATTAATGATAATAAAATAAATTATATTAAAAAAAAAAGTATGGATACTTGATTCTAAAAATAATAAGAAAATGCAAAGAACCAAGAATAATAAAGACAACTTTGAAGACAAAGTTGGAAAACTTACATTATCACATTTTAGGACTTCTTTTAGATCCACAAAGATTAAGAGAACATGGAATTGGTGAAAATTTAGATAAACAGAGCAATATAACAATAGATTCTGGAAATAAATTCACATATACATTGCCACTTGATTTGTAGCAAAGGCACCACTGCAGTTCAGTGAGGGGAAAATAGTGTTTAACAAACAGTGTTAGAGGAATAATATGTCAAAATGGGAAAAATATCCACATCCGCACCTCAAACAATATATAAAAATTAACTCAAGATGGATCACAGAGTTACCTATAAAAGCTAGATCAATCAGGTTTCTAGAAGAAAACACAGGTCTCTGCTTCTGCACTAGGCAAAGGTTTCCTTAATGGGACACATAAAGCAGTAACCATTTTTTTTAATGATTAATTGGATTTCATTAAAATGAACAACTTCTGTTCACTGAAATGAATCACTAGAAAAGTCAGTAGGTGAGCACCAAACTAGAAAACTATGCTTCTGGTACATGTGGCTAAAAAAAAAGTCATTTATTTAGAATATATCAAGAACTACAAAGTAGTAAGAAAATAAATGGACAAACTTGATGTTTGAAGAGCTATTTCATATCCAAATGACTAATAAGCATATTTAAAAGCATACTTACATTTCTTATCTGGAAAACACACATTAAAACCATGTTGTTGTACCATTACACACCTACCAGAATGTCTTTAAAAAAAATAAAAGGAAACAATACCAAGAGCTGGCAAAGATATCTAGCAACTGGTATATATATATATTGCCGATATAGTGATCACTTTTGGCAGTGTGTTCTAAAGCTAAACACATACTCACCCCACTCAGCATTTCCACTGCTAGGTAGTCCCAAGATAAACCAGTGCATTTATCCACCAAAAATATATACTAGAATGTTTATGGCATCTTTATTCATAAAGCCAAAATCCAGAAGCAATCCAAGTGCCCACCAGTTAGAGAAAGGGTAAATGATGGTATATTCATACAATGGAACACTACTCCACAGTGAGGGATAAGTCATTAATGCATGCAATGACATGGATGAATCTCAAAACATAGTTGAGCCAAAAGAGCCAGAAAAAAGCACATATTATATGATTCCATTTAAATAAAGTTTAAGGACAAGCAAAACAAATTAGTTTTAGAAGGCATGAGAATGATTACCTCATTAAGGAGATGGGGTGTGGACTGAGAGAAGCAAGTAATCTTCTGAGTTGACAGCTATCCTCTATCTTGATCCAGGTGTTGCTTACATGGGTGAATACATATGCAAAATTTTATTGAGCTGTACACTTAAGATTTCTGCACTTTAATGTGTTTAAGTTATCTGCTGACTTTCTAAAATCCTTTAGAAGAAAAATGTCAGATGACATCACTTCTCTGTTTAATCCTTCCACTGGCTGGCTTCCCATCTCACTCCTAATAAAAGCCCAAGTCTTTTCTATTTACCATGGCCTACACAATCTGCTTCCCACTACATTCCAATCACCCTGTACCTCACTATTTCTCAAATACATACAGCATGCATTCTTCTTTCTCAGAGCCATTACCTCTTGCCTGAAAAGCTTTTTGCACAATCATTGCTATCCGGCTCACCATGTATTTTATGCATTATTTATGGTCAGTCACCTACACTTGATTGTAAGCTTTATGGGGACTGAGATTTGTGTCAGTTCACTGTCATATCCTTAGCATCTAGAAGAAAGTCTGACATGTGATAGGTGCTCCATCAACATTTCATAATAAATGAATAAACCATCTTATCATTTTCATTAAATATTGGACATCTTTTGTGCACATTTCATAATCTCTCATCCAGCCTTTACTCCAAACATCCTATAGCCTGCAATTCCACATAGATTTCAAACAGATCATCCGGCTCTCATATGATAACAATTCATCTTGGACCATGTGATGGGTCTTTCACTTCTTGCACTGAGGCTTCTCTAATGGCAAAGTATGAGAGTCTGCTTACTACATGGCGGCAACCCACAAAGGGGAGAAAATTAACTCCATTGAGGCAATCCTTGACCACTGGGGAGGAAAGCTAATTGATACATGCTTTCTCCTTTTATCCTTTATGGCAGAGGTAGGCACATTTTTCTGTAAAGGGCCAGATAGAAAATAATTTGGGCTTTGCAGGTCACGGTGTCTGTTGCAACTGCTTAACTCTGCCATCACAGCCTGAAAGCAGCTGTAGAAAATACATAAATGAATGGCATGGCTGTGTTCCAATAAAACTTTATTACAAAAGGAGCTGGCCAACCCCAAAGGCCATGGTTTGCTAACTCCTATTCTAGGCAACAGTCTGAGCGACATTTCAAAAGGCTCATCAGAAGTTCCCAGCAGGATCAAGCTACAGTTTCCTACAGTGATTTTCAAATCAATAATGCATCCTTGTATGACTTTCCCTTCTCTGTTTCACACCCCTTGCCTTCCCAGAACCACTTCCCAAATAAACTGCCTGCAAACATGCCTTAGTCTCAGGCTTTGCTTCCAGAGGAACCCAGGCTATATCATTATCCTTAAAGACATACTCGCATTCTTATTGTAGGTCAAATATCGATTCCTGGTAGTAAGTACAAGCAGTCTTTAACCTCATAATAGGCTATTTTACTGGGAAATATACCTTAAATAAAAATTATGTGAGCCAAACCTGATTTTTCTAGGAAAAAGTGTAATGCTAGCTCTTCTGGTTTCAAAGACTAGGTGCCATTTTTTTCTGTAGAAAGTATTTTAAATGAACATTATAGTGCTGGCCAAAAGAGTAAACAAAATATATAATATTATTTAAACTTAGATGATCAAACTGTGCAAAACTTTTGTTTTGTGACTCCTGCCTCAATTTTATTCAACACATTAGAAGAACATCTTCTGTGAGGAAATTCTGACAGACACTGATGAGGAAATGTCAAATCATTTTAATGGCAGCTAAAACCTAATCCAGGAATGTTAAGCTTCCTGCTGTTATATTTTCATGTGGCAACACAGGCTTGAGAACCATTTGTTAAATTTTCTGCTTTCTCCAGATGTACAGTTTTCAAGATTTTCCTCAAAAATGTCTGGGTTTTCCTGCTATAACTTTGACAAGTGGTAACGTGGTTCTATCTGATATAAAGAGCTGATAACATGACATTCACTAAGTTGAGTCACTGTAATAATTGGGGACATGAAGTGTCCATGTAGCAACCTGCTGTTGCAAGCAAACATAAAAACATTGCTACTTGCAATCTATACATTTGTAACCATAGGCAGCCATTTCACAAGATTTGACGTTGTCCGCAAAGAAACATTATAGAGACGTGTGTTGTGGTATTACTGTCAGAGAAACAGCCAGAAAACAAGTTATTCCAGTGGTGCATTTTCCAACCTGCACAGGCTCATTCTCACTTCTATGGAGAATTGAGTCCTTTCCTCAAGTTAGGATGCCAGAGTTCAATTTCTGCCTGCTCTGTTTCCTAGCCCTGCAACCTTAAACAATTTACTTCCCTTCTCTAAGGCTCAGGATTTTTTAAATCTGAAAAGTGGACATAATAATCATAGTACCAATTTCAAAGAGTTGTTGTGGGGATTAAATCATGTATGAACAGGATTCAACACAGTGACTGGTACCCAGCAAATACCCGGTAACTGTTGACGGCTGCCCACCATCGTCAGCATCACCCGCAGACCATCACCACCATCACCATTTCTTCCAGCAGACCATTTGAACTTACTTCATCCTTTCTGGAACACTTAACTCCTTTTTTTTCTTCCATAAGGTTTGCATCCCAAGATCTGAAGCAATGTTTCTCAACCCCTTTCAACTCCATTTCTGTAAGCATAAAACTTCATGCAGCACACTCCACATTCTAACAGGCTACCAATAGCATCATTGGAAATCTTCCTAAGCTAATGAATATTTCTTTTGAATTTTTATTTGGCTTTAGTCCCTGCAGCTGATGTTATGAAATTATTTATTGTCTTACTCCTGCAGGCCTCTATGTCCCTACTACCCCGTATTATTCCATGTTGCATTCCCACAGCCCCCTCCTGTGTCTTCTGGTTTCCTGTCTTCAAGGGGTTCACTGGGGGTGGGGCGGGTGACAAACAAACAAACCGGTAACCTTAACACAGTTTTTAGAATCTTTCTAGTGCATGAAGTAGGAGAATAAAGGAGAGAGCATTCTACTCAACCTGGGATGGAGAGCAGCTGCCCTTCTATGCAATTCTTTTGCTTTCTAACGGTCTCCAACTCCTTATGAAAGCATTTTTCACTGTTCAGTTCCCCCATTCACTTGAAAATTTTCCTTGGCTTATCATTACCTCCCCCCGCCCAGATTTTCAACTGTTATCTCTTTCCCCATTAGCTCAAAAATAGGATTTCAATGGACTATCTTAAAAGTGAAGAGTAGATCAAATTAGTTCACACTAAAAAGAAAAAGTGAATGCTGCCTTAATTACTACATCATTCTATTTTCTCTTTATACTGAAATTTCCCCCCTTACTTTGAAAATAAAATGTAAGGAGAGAATATCAAGAAATGTGTCCTTCTAGGGGATCTACATGAAAATCTTGAACTGGTTATCCCTAAGGGCTACATTTCCAAAGGTGGAATTTCAGTGTCACTGGCCCGTGTGTATGTGTGTGTGTTTGGAGCAGGGGGGAGGTGGAAAGGTTTGCCTGGATGTGAACAATTGCCCCTTACATAGCTCTTTGGAAAGTATGAATTTTTTGCATATTAAGTGATCTTAGAGTAGGCCCTATCTATGAAGAGAAAATTTCAAACCTGATGCATTTATTGCTGAGGAAAATAAATGGTCCTTTGCAAATGTATAAGTATCCTTTTTACAGTAAGTAGCTTATGTAAGGGAGAGACATAATTTAAAATGAAATGTAAGAGTATGAAATGACTGTGAAGTTTCAAGGTAGATTCCTATGCTGTTGGCATCTGTGAGAAATAAAGCTTAATCCAAGATGATTTGAGAAGATGAATCAGAGGTTAAAGAACACTACACAAATACTTCTGCTGCCTAAAGCTAAATTGCTCTTAGGCATTCCTCCATCTGTAAAGAGACAGGAGACAAGATTAATGTTTGTTTGACATTCTAGCCATTAGGTATATAATTTAGTCTTCAGTGAGGAAAGGGAATCACTTGTAGTTTCAAAAAATGGGAGACAAAAAGCCTTCAGCTAAGGAAAGAAGAGTGTAGACTAGATATTAGGAAAAAGAATGTTCTTAAGAACAAGAGCCATGGAGTATTAGAGTAGGTTCCCAAAAGAGGTCAAAGGAGCTTCTGTGCAAAAAAGAATAGTTTCATTAAGTTGCTATTGGAATAAAAGGAGGGAATGGCTTGAAAAATGCCAGTAGAGGTGAGGCCTTTTTCTGATTCTATGGCCTAATAGGTCAGAAGGCAGGACTATCAATAGCAAGCTATGTTCGAGGCCACAGGGAAAACAGTAAGTCTTGGAAGAATGACACTCCACTAGGGAAAACTATAGAGACTAAAGAATCTTCTCCTTTATACTGACATATTAAAAAAGTCTTTCAGAAATCCACTAAGATTAGCATGTCAGGTCAGTGAGGAGAGTGTCAAAGGTGAGCATGAAGCCCAGAACTTCAAGAGAATTTCAAACAAATGAACACATACATTTTTAATTCCCTGAAATCTAGGAGCAGAACAATATTTTGTGAACAGCCAGATCATTTCATATGAAGGCCAGAAGTCATGCATTTTTTTATATACATAATAGGTCAGTTTTTTCAGTAATAGGAACATCTTCAAGAAAGACATCTGAAATTTACCAAAAGTGACACACTGTGTTCCTGTTACGAGATTCATCACCATGTGTCTCATTAAAGTCAGCCGAAATCATTCCAAGCTTCACTTCTAAAAACCCAACATAAATTGTAAAATTGGGATTCCCCTCCCTAGACCAGAAAATCTAGCTAATGAGTTTGAGCTTTAATATTTGAGCATGTGAACTTCTTACATGTCGGCCAGTAGTTCTAAACTGAAAATTTTCATTCAATCAGCCACTTGTATCGGCACAGCTCCCAACGTTTAATTTGACATACTCTACTGAATTGATTTATTATTTTTAATACAGCTTTATGATTACTGTGGTTTTTCCAGGCCACAAAATAAAAGGATATGTGATGAGCTGAGATGTCTGTCACTCCAGAAATGAGCAAAGTTGATTTAGTTCATCTAAGTGGCTAAGGTCAAGACCTCTATATTTCTCCAATTCTCATTCAAAGAAGGTGAACATTCTTGGAAGTAGAAAGCTCTTGGAAATTTTAAGACATCTCAATGTCAGTACAGCTGCGTAAGAAATCATCCCAAAATTTTGTGCCTTAAAACAGTATTAATCATTTATTACTTCTCACAGTTTCTATAGATCAAAAATTCAGAATCTGTTCAAGTGATTCTGGCTCAGAGTCTCTCATGAGGTTGCAGTCTTCTGAAGGCTTGACTAGGACTGGAAGACAAACTCCCGTTTGCTCGCTCTGTGTGCTGGCAAGTCAGTACTGGCCTTTGGCTGGGGCCTCAGTGCCTGTCCTTGTGGACATCTCCACGGAGCTGCTGAGTGTCCTCATGGCATGGAAGCTGGCTTCCTTCAGAGCTGGCGATCCAAGAGAGCAAAGGGTACACTGCAATGCCTTTTATGACCTACCTTTGGGACTCATAAACCATCAATTGTGCAGTTACATTGGTCACACAGGGCCAGCCCTGATCCACTGTGAAGAGGGACCACACAAGTACATGAACAACAGGAGGCTAAGATTATTAGGGCCCATCTCAGCAGCTGATTACCACACTCACAGGTAAGCAGAGTACTGACCAGACATTTGTGGATACATAAATTATTCACTGAATTCAAAGTTTGCCTCCACCACCTGGAATAATTGATCTTTTATCACTGCTTTTGCTGTTTCACACCTAAGCTGGGTAGCTCTTTCTTCTCTGTGGTCTTGTGGATACCACATCTTCTCTTTCTTACTTCCAGGTATGGCTTAGGCTCATGCTGAAAATGACTATTTTTACAAACACTAGAGCACCGCCATTGGTGATTCTGGCCTCCAAAGGATTCTGTTCAGCCCCTTTTGAATTCATTCATTTAACAAACGTGTTAAATACCTATTATGTACCAGGGATTCAATGTTAAACAAGACAATCAAGGTCCCTATTCTCTCAGAACATATTCTAGTGGAGGGACACAAACAATGAAAAGGAGACCAATAAATATGGAAATATCAGATAATGAAAAATGCTAGGATGAAAATAAGATAAAATAGCCGGATGGCAGGGCTTAGGGAGTGTGGCTTATTTAGGCATGTCCAAGAAAGGCTTCTCTGAGGAGATAATAGCAGAGCCCTGGATGATAAGTGCAAATATTTAAGGGAATAGCATTTCAGATAGGTCAAGGCAAAGTCCCTTAGGTAAGAACAAGCTTGACATCTGGGAGGAACAGAAGAAGGTCTGAAAACTGCAGCAGCACAGACAAGTGTGAGATGAGTTCATATCAGAGGGCAGGGGTCAGATCTTGTACAGACCTGTAGACCAGAGTAAGGGGTTTGGATATTATCCCAAGGGTGATTGTGAGACATTCATTTTCCAATTCCATTCTCTTAAATTAATGCTTCCTTTCTTTCCTTCATTTCTTTTTATTCCCATCTCAACTACAGTGGACTTTCTCTGTATCAAGTTCTCCTCTCCTTCCAGACATACAGGAGAATTACATTTCCCTACTTTCTCATTGACAGGTGGGGCCACTGACTAGTTCTGACCAACAGATTGGCAGTAGAAGTGACGTGTCACTCCTAAGTCAAAGCCTTTGTCAGTGAAAGGCCTGCAGTTCTCCCTTCTTCTGTTGTAGCAGCCTGGAAGGTGGCACTGCTCCCTGATACCCAGGCCGGAAGACAGAGGGGCCCCCATCAGACCGGGTCCATGAGGGACTGCGTAACGCAGAGACCCCACTAACCCACACTGACGTAAAATGGAGGCAAACAAAACTTTTACAGGTGTCTTAAACCACAGAGATTTGGGGGTTCTTAGTTAATAGAATATAGACTAGATTATTCTGATTAATATGCCTCCAAAATGTTCTTTAGTGAAAAATAAGTTCCAAACTGAATTGTTGCCTGTTAGCCCAAACCATTCTTTCATAGTCACAGTTCCCTCCATGTAAGTTAAATCATCATCCTTTCTGATCTTCAATATCTCTAAACAGTTCCCTTTATTCTCCATTTCTGCTCCTACCTTTAGTCATTAGGAGGCACAAAGTGTTGTCCCCCCTTGTTACTAAATCACAAAATTAACATTTATAAAGCTCAGGTTTTCTGGTTAAGAGAAGGGAATGGGTTTCATTATTTCAGTTTTTTAAGAATTATCTTGCTCACAAATTGCTACCATCCAGGTGCTGGGAAGAATTTCAGAAGGGGAAGTAAAGCATTGAGACACCAACTCTATTTCTATGTTTAAGACAGTACATGGCACCCAAGGGGAAAACAGCGTTGCTTAACTTTTATATTTTCCCTCTTAAAGCCATACATAAAACACATTTAAATTTTGCTAACTTACCTTTGAGGTTCATTACAGTCTTTTGATTTGTTTAGAAAGCCCCTATCAATTAAGAAAACCTTCTTCTATGTTACATGGCAGCTTGATGTTCCTGCCAGGCACATGTTGTAAATGGGAATTCCAAGCAACACAAATAAGCTTAGCAAGACCTAATTTCTTTCAAATGACCTCTTGGCTCACATCACTTCATCCAGGCACAGCATTCTTTAAGCTATTTCCAATTTCTCTGATCAAGCTGGCCGGACTAATATTATCTGGGACTTTGACTCCATCCAAGAGATCTGCTTTAACAAACCGTCTGTTAAAGCTCCTGAATGCCTGCTACCTAGAGAGGCTCACATGTCTAACGGTATGCACCTTTGCCCTCTGACAACTCATCTCAATCACACACAATCTTTTCAAAGACATTTTCTTTTTCTTAAACATAAAACAAGAGTGCCTTCTTTTCTTCCCCCTCCGGTTTGGGTTTCATGGACTAAAGGGTATGGAGAGGATGGTGGGTAATCAAAAAACATACCAGTTATTAAATGTTTAAGGTAAAACCAACTTGGAATCAGCCAAGATCACAGACAGGTATCAAGGGGCTTCTGAGGTATCCAGTTAGCCATGTGCTTACATGAAAATGTCTCAGACCCCTAGAAGGTCTCCCCCTTTACCATAATTAGAACAAACCACCAGGCATCTCAGTTTGTGAGAGCAGTAATAATGGAATCAGGACTAGAATCCTGATCTCTGTTCAGGCCAGTTAACTTTCCTGGGTTCCATGGTCATAAAACAGGAAACCTGACCCCTCATTAATCATGTGGAAAGTAGTATTTGTTCAGTACATACTTTATGTATAGCATAGGCATATTACATACTTGCTTTTGGTCCCAAAGTTACACTTGAGAGAATGAACAGGTAAATATATATATATATTTTATACACACACACACACACACAATAATAACAGGGTAAATCTCTCAAAAGCTCTCCATTTTTATTGAAGGTACCAGGCATTTTCACAGAAGATTGCCCATTTAATCCACAGAACCCTGTAAAGTAGTTTTTGTTTTTCCCATTTGCAGATGAGAAAAACTGAGGCTCAGATTCATGAAATGACCTATGTAGCTGAGACAATGAAGTTCAGAGTTAGAACCTGAACCCAGATCCTGAGCTTCCCCCCTTCATATCTGCTGCTTCTCAAAGCCTAGAGGCAGAGTAGGGTCCCAGTTAATACTGAAAGACATCTTTAAATATCAAGGGTAACAAATGCAGTGTGAAAACTGTTTCCCTGGTCATTCACTTTGCTAGTTCTTAGCAGAGTATATATTATTTAACCCGGTTAAGTTTTCATTGTCCATCAATAGTAACAAATATAATATTCTAAATAGTGTATTGGTTATATTTTCAGAATCCAGAAATGTATAATTAAGTGTAAATTATTACAATATTGAGTAGAATTCTCTTATACAATGTGATCTATTAGGGTGGTTGAATGGTTAGTTGAAAATCTATTTAGAGTAGATGATCATTTAACATTTTATTTACTTACCTTAAACATTTACCTTAACTGAAATATAATGAATGTTTATTCACAAATCTGTTCATGTATGTCCAAAGTTTTTTTCAAAATGGGAGTTCCTATACACTAGTAATGAATAATCTAAAAAGGAAATTAACAGTAAACATTTACCTTAACTAAAATATAACGAATTTTTTTTCACAAATCTGTTCATGTATGTCCAAAGCTTTATTCAAAGTGGGAGTTATTTTACACTAGCAGTGAATGATCCAAAAAGTAAATTAACATTAAACCTGGGTAAACAAAAAGTGAATAAAGAAAAAAATCCATTTATAATAGCATCAAAAAGAATAAAATATTTAGGAATAAATTAACCAGAAAAATGCAAGACTTGGTACACTGAAAACTACAAAACATTGCTGAAAGAAACTAAAGACATATAAGTGGAAAAACACTCCATGTTCATGGATTTAATATTATTAAGCTGGCAACATAAATGCTGAAACTATAAAATTCTTAGAAGAAAACTTGGGGCAAATCTTCGTGAAATTGGATTTGACAATGGCTTCTTATATATGACACCTGAAGTATAAAGAAAAAAATAGATAAATTGAACTTCACCAAAATTAAGACCTTTTGTGCATCAAGGAACACTAACAGGAAAGTAAAAAAGACAGCAAAAAGAAAATATTTGCAAATCATAAATTTGATAATGGTCTAGTATCCAGAATATTAAAAATATAAATTCCCTAATTAGAATCCTACAGTTTCCCTGTAATAAAACATCCTCCCAATAAATCACTGATGATTTCTAGTTTTAGCTTTTCTAAAGTAGAAATATGAGTGTAGATTTCTTCTATATTGTATAATCTTTGCCAATAACTTTCAAGTTGTCTTGCTCATACTGATTTAATAGTATTTGTCTTGTAAGCTCATTCTCACCAGGTTTTTCTCTTTTCACCCTCCTACTCATCCATTTATATAGTATCTAACTTGTGTAATAACACTGACAATCAGCCTAGGAAGGCTGCTTGGTGGGCATCAGCTCGGCTGGTGAGAGGAGTTCCATGGTACTAGAGTGTAACCTGGCAGTCTGGAGCAGTCTGGGAAGAGGCAGAGGCTGATGCAGTGAGATGATATATGAAAGTTGGTTAACAGAGCCTCTACTATGTCTGTATAGACATAAACATTTATTTTTAATTGCTGATAGATATTTGAAGTAATTTCTGATCATACAACTTTTGACAAATTAAACATACTCCAAATCACAGAGGCAGCCTCAAACTGACATGATTTGGAAAAATGGCATGATATGAAAGAGCCTCTAGGACATGAGAAGTATTTATGGGACTCGGCTCACTTTGGCACTGGTGTGAGGGTTCTGCAGAACCAACAGGATCAGGTCTGGGGGACCCAGCAACAAGGCTCACCCAAGTGAAGGAGGCAGGTTCTGTGGCTCAGGAGCAAAAGGACGTGTTTTGTAGCTCAGAAAAAGTAGCAGAGGTCAATACGGTGATCAAGCTGCCCAGACTCAGTAGAGAACGGTTGTTGCTTAAAGGATTTCAGAAGGTGGTTCCTGGTTATTTGAAAAGAGGAATTTTCTGTGGTTCAAGAAGAGAAGATCTAAGAAGTCCTTTAGTGACCTCAGCAGTTTCATCTTCAGAGATGCTGCATCCAAAGGCCACAGTCCTCTCAGGATTTAACTTGGCCTAAAATACCCAGGTTTCCTATCTGCCTTCCCTCAGATGGGAATTAACAAGGCTCTTTCTCTCTTTCTGGGAAAGGAAGAGAAATACTTCCAGGCATTTTCAAACGGAAAGCTACATGGAATAAGGAGGCTTGGGATAGGATTACCACTTGGCATTCAAAGCTTTCCACTAAGAATTTGTAGCTATGTGGATGTTACTATCATGCCTAAATACCTACTCGTGCAATATTTTATTATAAATTTTTATTTTATTTTATTTTTATTATAATTTTATTTTAAATATATTTTATTATAATTACTTTTATTTTATTATAAATAATTTTTATATTTTATTTTATTATAAATAGTTGTCTTATTTTATTTTGTTAGAAATAATTATCTTCTCCCACTTCTAGTAACATGAAGTAAAGCAAAATTTGTTTTTTTTCCCCTCTTCTGTCATGTATTAGAGATATGTCAGGGTTCAACTTCGAAATATATTCCAGTCTGGATTCAAACAGATTTTAACTGTCATGGCCTTCGAGGTCATCCTTTCTGCTTTTATGAATGAGAAACCCGAACACTGAAATGTTGAGTATCACACAATATAATGGCAGAACTAGAGCTGGAGCCTGGATTTCTCACCTTTCCACCACTAAATTTTTTTCTACTCTCAGTTTTTAATTTATTCCCAGATTGAGAAAAAAATCATCAAATTCCAAATTCAAGATTGATGGATGACCTTTAGGAGTCCACAAACCTTCAGAAATTATCAGCAAAATTTTGTGTATTTATGTTCATTTTTCTAAAAGAAAATATTCTCAAAGGTTTCCACAATCTTAAAAAGGCTAAAACGTATTGCAAAATACTTACATTGTGGGGGGAAATGACCTAATATCTCCAGTTGATCATTTTCCTCTTCTCCTCCTACCACTTCTGTAGTTGTGAATTTCTACTTGAATCATTTTCCTTCATAGGAGTGTCCAAGAACCAAGTTGTGAATTGGGCTATATATTTGGCCACATTTAGCTTCCAAAAGTCAGACGTATTTTAATGGTTTGGGGAAAATATTTCCATGCTCATATAAAACACAGGATATCATAGATCTCAGGAGAAAATAGGGAATTATATCACTCTCTTGATCCCGTTGTATAGGGATTTTGTGTTAACAGTGATTCCTCTCTATGAGAAGCAGATGCTATTTAACTTCCTCATTAGCGTCCAAGCAGCAAGGAAGCACTAAACAAACAAAAGCTTGCCACTTCATACTCAGGAAGAAAAGTTTTGTAGCCTTCTCCTCAAGCAAGAGAGACCCCCTCAATGATATTCAAAAGGCAGTGTAGTCTTGTGCAAAGACCCCTAGAATTGGGTCTGAAAATCTGGTCCAGTCCCAAATATGCCACTTACTGGCTGTATAAGTTTAGACTTATTACTTAACACTTCTGAATTTCAATTTCATCACCCTGTAAAATAAGTACAAAAATACTATGTGACTTGCTGATACATAGTATTGTTTTGATTACTGAAATGTCTGTTATGGGTTGAACTGTTTTTCCCCCAAAATTCACATGTTGAAGCCCTATCCCTACTACCTCAAAATGTGACTATATTTGGACTTGAGGCCATTAGGGTGAGCCCTAATTCATTCTGACTGGTGCCCTTTTAAAAAGAAGAAATTTGAACATGCAAGATATACCAGGGATCATGCACACAGAAGAAAGACCTCACTGTGTGAGGACACAGGGAGAAAGTGGCCATCTTCAAGCCAAGGAGAGAGGCCCCGGGAGAAATCAAACCTGCCAGGGCCTTAATCTTGGACTGTGAGAAACTTAATTGCTGCTGTTTAAGCCACCCATCTGTGGTATTTTGTTATGTCAGCCCTAGCAAACTAATACAATGTCAAGCCCCTCTATAAAAACTACAGTTACTAAAGATGTATAAAAAGTTGCTTTTGAGAGTAGGGTTGATTTTATCTACATTTGGAAAATGGTTGCAAGTTATTTAGATCACTCTTTTTTTCCTCCTAGTTGATTCTTTCCAACTTCCAGAAAGTAACTTGTTTTTACTCTTTTAAAACTTAAAACCTAGTTAAATATTAGAAATGGAAGGTATTTTTTAGTCATTCTATTCCAATCCCTTATTTTACAGAGGGGAAATCGAGTCTCAAATCCACACAATGAATTATTTCTGTAAAAGAGAGAACTGGAGTATAGCTGAGTGCCCTTGTGATGGGGCTGATAGGGAGAAAGACCTGGGTGATGCCAGTAGAGCGCTCGGCACGATGCTTGCAGGTAGCAGATGCTCCGTATGAAGTAGCTTCGTTTGAGAGAAAGGCCAAATACCTTGAGCTGGGCTGAGCTACATTCCTAAATTGACAATTCCAGATTTCTAATGCTTTGGGTACTGAAATGCTCAGATTTCCCCCAAATCCAAGCCCAGCAAGTTTTCCCAATAGCGATGAACCGTACTGATTTACAGTAAATTTGGCAAGAGTCCGATGAGTTCTCCAGTGGAATTCCTCAGTGGAAACCTGTGGATAAAGTGAAGGTTCCTATGGCCAGGATTCTCACCTGGTCCTGGTTGACTAGCTCACTACACACATGTGGGCAATACGTTGCTACTGACTCTTCCCAGTGCTCTGGGCGACATGGTGGCACAGCCGCACAGGTGCGTGGCTGCAGGAGAGCAGAGATTAGAGTGGTGGCAGTGCGGAGGACAGACACTGAGATGGCTGTGGGGGCAGGGAGGCCCAGAGGCAGAGACCGGCTTGCTGCATGCAGACTTGCTCTCAGTGGACGGGATTCTAGTGACTGATCTGCCACCGTGGGAATAAAGTTGGGTATAAACCCTTTCATCCCAAGAACATTCCACTGTCATTCCTCTGTCTCACTGAATCCATAGTGAACTTGTCCAGGGCTGAAACCTGTTGGCACAAGAAAACCACAGTGAACTTGGGGCGCTAAAGTGTGCACACTGCTCAAAAACTTCGCTTGGTCCTTGGACTCAATCAAAGCCACACTAAACTATCGGACCTGCAAGTTAACAGCCTGGGATCCCTTTCCCCCGGAAGAAAAGCAGAGGCACAAAAGGCAGACCAGTGAAGGCCAGCAGGCCCACCAGCTCATCTGACCATCACCAAGGGTAATGATCAGTAGCCTGAGTTTGATGTGAACCAATCCTCAGCGTCCACCATCCCCCCCAACGTGATACACCCCTAATCCTTAAAGAAATAGGCTCTGGGTTTCCCTTGGACCTTGTCCTTAGCTATCTACATGGATTCTTTCCAGCTGTATTGAATCATTCCTTTCTACCTTTTAATTTTTGCTTTCCCAGCATTTTCTCGCTAAGTAGCACAGGCAGATGCCCAGACTCAAAGCTATTTCCAGGTTTGCAGTGTGGATTTCAGTGGAATATTCTTTCATGTTAAGCACTGAAGGTTATAGTAAAGATTGCATTAGAGACAGTTACCTGCCAGTTATTAACCATTGCCTCTGGTCTGACCTGAATTCACAGAGGGCATGGTCACCCCACAACTTAATCAATGAGCCCCTTTGGCTTTAGGGTGGCAGGGTCCAAGAGCTCCATCAAAGAAGCCTATGTACTTTTAGCAACTCAGAAGATTGTAGTTGTTTTCAGCAGGCCTGAGAGGTTAAAATAAACAAATATGTAAATGCCAGATTGACCTCTCATTTCTTCTCATACCTGGTGCCAGCCAGGGCCAGTGCCGAACAGACTGCCCCCAAAGAGCTGCGCCTGTACCCATGAGACCGAGCACCCGGCCGGAGCTGTCACTGCACTAAGTGCCTGCCTTCCTCTCCTCACCCCACTCTCCATTTCTAAAAATGCATGAAACACCCATTGCTGGGTAATTACCAAGTGAATAAAAGGCCTTCCAACCCCTCTCTCCTGGCACAGATTTCACCCCGTTGGAGGCTGCAGTTGGCAGCCTTTGACCACATGAACACTTTCAGCAGTGTTTGAACATAACGCTTTGTGCAGAAAAGACTTGCAATTGTTTGCGTTTGCAGCTATCATTGGTTAGGATTTTCCTGCCCCATAGCACTGTGGCCAGAGACAAGAGTGAGCTCTCCATGATGGCATTACAGGGCAAAACACAACCTCTCTGTATGCCCTCAGCCTTTATGCCTTTGCAGTTCTTTTTTAAAAGCTCATAAACATGTTTGGATGCCAGACAGCTCACAGAAAAGAGGCTGCTGAGTGATTGTTCAAGCTGAGGGTCCTACTTACGGAGCAGCTTCTACCCAGTAGTTTGGGTCCCTCGTTCAGGTGTATATATTTTCTAAATTGGAATGGAACTGAAAGAATTTTTAACTGTTTCATGGTTAAAGTTTTAAATGCCATCATTCAATCTTTAGACACTGAATTCAAGAGCACTGTGTGTCCCTTTTACCTATGATGAGAAAAAAAAATTGTATAAAACATTTGTAAGTGTCCATCTACTGTATGCATTGACACTGAATCTGTCATGTGTATGCATTGGCTTTGTTATGTGAATGCACGTGTATATACCCAAGAGTGGGAGCTGGTTGAAATAGGACATCCTGTAAGGATGATTCAGTCTCTCCCCATAACTGATAATCCTCTCAAAATCACCAGTGATTTCCTAATGATCAAATCCGCTTCTCAGTCCTCAGTCTCCTTGATGTCCTGGTAGCAGTCAATACCCTTGATCACCTTCCCCCTCTTTCTTGAAACTCTTTTTGCAAAAACATATAAAACCCTGCCCCATCATGACTCTTTCTGATCTCTCTGATCACTTCCTCCCTGCTCCTCATTCTCTTTTGCTCCTGAAACAGCAGAATTCCCCACTCAGTATGGGCATGTCTTCAGCTGTCTTCTCTTCTTTTTCTAATCTCCCTTGGGGAACTTTATTCCTTCCCAAGACTGCAAATGTTGCCACTGTGTGAATGATTCCCAAGCAAATATATCTGGCCCTACCTCTCCTTTCAAATCTTATTTCTTTCTCAGCTCAACCTAGATATCATAATCATACATCAAACTCAGCATGTGCACAACAGAATTTAGTATGTCCACCCAACTCTCCTCCTAAACCCAGCTTACTGCTCCTGCTCTTGCATTCCCTATTTGGTTTAAATCACCACCATCTGTCTAACCACCCCAGAATTATCTGTGATTCTCTCTCCCATTGCTTCTTCATGGAATAGTTCATGAATCTACCCATCCAGTGCCCTAAATGTCCTGTGTAGTTTTTCCTTCTCCATCCCCTCTCTACCACTACACTGGTCAAGCTTTTATTATTCTTACCAAGAGTATTACTAGGATCTCTAAGAATTCCATGGCTCTCTACCCCTATCTTCCATTCCTTCCTATGCATTACACTCAGATTAATCATCCCACAACACAGTTTTTATTATATTACTACTCACCCCCAAATCAACGCCAATATAATAAAGTCCAAATTCCTTAGTATAAAATTAAGATCACTCCAGGATCTGGCCAGTGGCTATCCTGTATTCAGCCAAATGGAACTTTCCAATATTGCCTATAAATATTTCCCACTAACATTTATGGCTTTGTTCATGCTGTTCCAACTGTCTGGAATCTCCCGGTCATCTCTTTATGGTCAAATTTACAGACTTTTGAGACTTGGCATAAAAACCACCTTCTCCTTGAGTATTCTCCAGGTATCTCCTTCCTCTCGCCCAGCACAAGAGATTACTTCTAGATTCACAGTGGTTTATCTGTAGCTTCTTGTATATAGCATGTTCTACCAAAGATTCAAACACACAAAAATATATATATATTATCTAATTTTCCTCTGTAGACTCAACATCCTGTTAAAGTTCATATCTTACTTATTACTGTAGACTAAACATGTCCCCCAAATTCATATGTTGAAGTCCTAACCCTGATATTAGGAGATGGAGCCTCTGAGAGGTAATTAGGGTTCAATGACATCATGAGGATGGGGCCCTCATCATGGTATTAGTGCCTTATAAGAAGAGTTACCAGAGAGCTAGTTCTCTCTTTCTGCCCCCTCTCTCTGCCCCTTCCTCCTTCCCTGCCTCCGTCTTTCTCTCTCTCTGTTGCACATGCAGGTATGACATGCACAAGTTGAGGTCGTGTGAACACACAGCAAGAAGGCCGCTATCTGCAAGCCAGAAAAAGAGCCTTCACCAGAACTCAGCCATGCTAGCACCCTGACCTCAGACTTCCAGACTCCAGTACAGTGTGAAAATAAATGTGTTATTTAAGTCATCCAGTCTGTGTATTTTGTTATGGCAGCCCAAGCTAAGACACTCATTATACATCCCCATTGCTTTATGCAGTGCCTGACATCACAGGAACTCCTACTGTCAAATGAACGAATCAAATGAATGAATGTCTACAAAATTGTCTTTGATCCATTAAAGGTAATGGGCCTTCTGACATCCAGCAGGGCCTGTCCTTCAGGCTCCTCCATATTATTTCTCCTCCCTACTGCTCCTACTACACCCCTGCCATAGCTTCACTTCAGCCCAACTAGGGCAAGTTCATCCCTCCAAGTCAGAGATGATAAACTGGCAACCCTGAGGCCAGATATTGCCCACAATTGCTTTTTTTTCCCTAACATAATAGTGTTTTTCCAATTTTGACTTAGTTGCTGATATTTTTAAATTGGGAGGTTTCATGTGAAAATGTGGATTGAGGCAATGGTGGATCCTCAGTGACAATTGGCTGTCATTTGTAAATGAGGCTTACAGTTGTCCAGCCATAGCCACAGCTAATTTTTGTTATTTTCTTGGCCTTTGTATAACTATATGGGTTTGAGACCTATGCTCTGTATCTTTTCCCCTCTCCCTTGGCTCTAGAACTGAAAAATATAGAAATATACTTATTTTCTATATTTAATTTTGCCCTTCCTATATCTGGAAGAATTTACCAACTACCATAGCCTGAAATTGCCTATTCCTCTCCTCTTTGAATTTCTGTAACACAACAGAATTAGCATAAGTCTCCTGGAAATTAGGGCATATCAACATATCTTCTTTTCTTATTTCCTCAGATAAGGAAGGTTAAGAATAGGTAACCAACAGTATTCTCACAAACGGTGATTGATAGAACTGGTATCCAACCGTCTCATGACTTCATGTTTTGTTCTTTTTCTTAATGATAAGTACTTTCTTTACCTGTGTGCTGTCTTCCACAGTTCAGTTTCATTCAGCAAGTATTTATTGAATACTGAATATGTTAAAGGAACTTACTGCTCTCTAACCTGACATGAGTAAACATTTTCATTCTAATTATAGAGAATTCTCATTCTTTGATTGGATACCCAGCCCATAGGCAGAAGACAGCCACTACTGATGAATTTTCTCCTTCACTGAATACATAGCAAACATCTACTTTGTTTAAGCACCATGCTGCATCCTAGACATACAATGGTAAATAAACCCAACATTTCCTTGCCCTCTGTCTTGCCAATGGGTTTCAGCCCCAGGAAAGTACACTATGGATTCAGTGAGACCAAGAAATGACAATGGAACATTCTTGGAGTAAAAGGGTTTATTACTGGCTTTGTTCTCCTAGGGATAGGTCAAGCACTAGAATTAAGTCTGCATCCAACAGTCTGCAGGTCTATAATCCACCTCCGTCTCTGCCTCCACCCAGAGCACTTTATGTAGTGACTCAGTCAATAATAGCTTACTGCCTACAGGTGTGGAAGCACAAGCCTAGCAGTAGCCCAATTGCATCATCAAGTAGTTGAGGGTCAGGTGAGGATCCTGGCCATAGGAACTTTCATTTCCCCCACAGTTGCCAATATAACTTTAATGTTAACACCAAGATTTTGCCAATAGGCTCCTCTTCAGTATGTATTCAGTCCTGCTCAGATGCAGTAAAACAGCAAAGCCATAGTTTGAAAGACATCTTCATATCTGAAGTTGTTTATATTCCATGGCATATTACAGAGTGCTACATTTTAAGATCCAATAGAAATAACAATGAGTAAGATAATAACATCATGTTTGTTCACCTAGTCTACTAGCATCTTTAGGTTCAGTATGTCAATAGTTCCTAAAGTGGGAGCCCCAGACCAGCAGCCATCAGTATTACTGGGGAACTTGTTAGAAATGCAGATCTTGGGCACCACCCCAAACTTAATGAATCAGAAATTCTAAAGGTGAGTTCCAGCTATCTGTGTCTTAAGAAGCCCCTCAGACAATTCTGATGTATGCTGAAAATTTACAACCACTGGTTTGTGGCATTTTCAGCACCTTGAGGACACTGTCTGCATCTCCTACCACTCAGCCAGGTGGAGATTATTTAACCCACTTAAAGGCCAACTGGGAGATATTTGGCCTTAGAAAACTTTGCTTTAATGAGTTAATAAAGGGGAAAACAGCAGAACTGATTTTTTTTTTCTTGGGCAATGGATTTGTTTATTCTGCTCCTTTGAAGTCAGAGCCAATAATGTAGAAGGTTTAGTGGCTACAGCTTGACATCTGAGTGAAGTAGAGAAGCCTTCTTTCAGTTGCTCTCTTGCACAGACACATTTTGGGGATAACACCATGAGTCCTATTGTTGAAAGTAGCCTTAATCATAGGGCCCCATCCCCATATTTTACAAATAAGAAAATCAAGGCCCAGAGAGATGAACTAACTTGCTAGAGGTCAACCAAGTCTCCCTTCGGCATTCACTGAGAGAGCAAGGTTTATTGCAGTCAAAGCCAGAATCACCTTGCTGATCTTTTGGTGTCTTTCACGACTGGGCACTTAGGAAAGCAGCCACCCTATCCAGAAGCTCTATTAATTGATTTGCCATTGAGCATTTATTTCCTCCCTGTCAACTTTAAGGTGGTTTGATTTCAAAACACACGCAGATTTTTAGAGACAGCCTTCACGAGGTCCTCTATTTCAAATGTTAGGTTTTTCCTTTACTGTTGTACATCTCATCTCAAGAAGATGGGTCAGTGGCTGAATGTCTTGCCCATGGGTTTCAGCCCCAGGCAAGTTTACTGTGGATTCAGTGAGACCAAGGAATGACAATGGAACATTCTTGCAGTGAAAGGGTTTATTACCCGGCTTGTTTTCCCAGCAATAGGTCAAGCACTAGAATTATGTCTGCATCCAAGAGTCTGCAGGTCTGCAATCCTCCTTGATCTCTGCCTCCACCCATAGCACTGGGCAGAGCTCTTTATATCGTGACTCAGTCAATAATAGTTTATTGCCTAGGGTGTGGAAGCAATAGCCTAGCAGTAAACCAATTACATCATCAAGTAGTTTAGGTTCAGGTGAGGATTCTGGCCATAGGAGCCTTCACTTTATCCACACTGCGCCATGCAGTTGATGACCAACTCTCACCCTTTGGGAGGAAGATGAGCCCTGCCTGTAGGTGGCCATGCTAAACTCCAAGCTTCTTTTCTCCCCAGCTGGTTCTAATTTGTAACACCAAAAGCATTTCATGCTTTTTAAGCATCATCCGGTCCCAATTTTTAAACCACAAGTTTGGCTTGGTTTGTTTTTAATAAGCGGTTATACAACGGAGTCCACCTTTTCAGTGTGATGATGTCTTTTAAACCTAGCTATTGGCATCTCAGAGTTTAGATTAATATGGCTGTTATAGGAAGTAAAAACATGAAGGACATAAATCCTGAAATTTCTGACTTTATCCTGCCTGGATATGACACAGATTTATTTTATATTTGAAGAAAAGGATGATCATGTTTAAAGGAAATTGTGTAATGGTCTTTTGCATGGTAGTCCACATCTCTATTTTTCTTCCCCAGTTTTGAATTTAAAGAATTCCAAGATTTTTTTGCAAAATTATATCGGGAAATAAATTCAACAGAATGTTTTATCATTGCTCAGTTTCTGTTTCTCAGTATTTTGAGATTGGTATCAGTTTTTGATGGCCAGTGGTTCTTCATGCGGCATTTTGTCACTGCATTTGGCCAACATGAGAGAGTGGAGTTGAGACATTCATCTTCTTTTAGGAAGAGAGAGTTAGGAGTCTTTAAGTTCCAAGTCAAATATAATAGTGAGGTCACAAGATTTAAAAAGAATATGTAAGTGAAAGTTAAATTTTAACAGGATTTTCCAGCTTGCTTTATGACGCATTTTTAAACACCCATTGCCTGGTATTAAACACTTAACGCCATTTAGGGATATTAAATCTAGCATGTGAAGTTCCTTGATGTTGGTTTTAGTGTCACAGGTTTGGCCCAGAATGGTACGAGTCTGAAGCCATCTCAATTCTCTTCCAACCAAACTGGATTGATGGAAATGTTTACTTTTTCTTCTAAAATAAATGCAATGGGTATTTTCAAGTTCTCCTATACTTTCAGGAAAAACAGCCCTCATAGAATGATCAGTAACTAGGTCCTATGTGATTTCAAAAGTTTAGTCCTTTATGTAAGTATTTCCTAGACACTCTAAAACATGCTTATATTTCACAGCTCTGTCCTACTGCAACCTTTACTCTGGCCCTACTGTTTGGATTTGTCTGTTGTCATCAGGTGTAAACTACAATATGTCAAAGTCCTTTTCATCTCTTCACCATTGTATCCTCAAGGCCTAAACCAGTGTCTCTGGCACATGATAGATGCTAGATTAATCTCATGGATAATGGATCGAATGAGGGACTAAATGAATCAGTGAACACATTGAAAACATATCCATTATGGTGATCTGTCCATAAAATTCAAAATTTAGCTTTTATAGGAGAATGAGAGAAAAGTAGGGAAATCACTTGAATAGTAACCTAAATATAGTATTCCTAGAAACTGTTCCTAAACTGATAATTACCATGCGATAATGATATATTAATTGAATTTATTAATTAGGTTATACGGTCTAAATATCAATTGCAGTAATTCCTACAGATAGGGGATTTTTTTCCTTCAAATGTTTATGAATTGTGTGTGATATTTTTTTCACAGCCAATCTCTTAATATATTTTTCTTATAAGCAACATAGAAATTGTAGTTTCCTTTCCCAATGGGTTGTTTAAATTAGTGAAGCAATGTAAGCACTTTACAAATGTTCAATAGCGTGTTCACATTTTTGTTCTCTTTGGAAATCTGAGTTAATGACTTAAAGTGATCACAAAGAAATTGCTTTTTTGTATCTGTCCATCCTCTTATATTTCAAAATTTCAGATTAGCAAATCAGAAGAGACCTAAGAAAGAGTATTACTATTAATGATCACATTTTGTAATAGACTTCTCTGTCAGTGCTGTCAATAATTACCCAACAGTATGAGTCAAACTCTTGAGTTTGAATAAAATGTATTTCTGCTACTCTCCCCTTATTCCTTTAGCAACTGGCATGCAAAGCATTTATTTCTGGGGTGTATACATATTTTCAAAACTGCTTTTTCTTTCAATATTCACCATATCCCAATGTGATTTTTAATCCCAGTAAGAAATGGAATTGCTCTTCTTTGGGAAAATTCAGATTCTAGATGTCGGATCTTGTAAATTCTGCTCTCTTCTACATCTAATGTATCTTTCAGGAAAATCCTAATCTTTATGTATCTCACATATCAAAGTAAAAGCACGTTGAGTCAGTTCACAATGACCAAATATCTTTATTTAACCTAGAAAGAATCAGATTTTCAATAGAGCACCAAAAAAACTGTTACAACATCTTTTCAAACACTATGACGACTTCCCACTCACAAACTCGACTTTTCTTATTACTGACCCTTCTTGATGTCTTACATTCTTTTTTTTTTGGTTTTTTAATTTTATTGAGAAATAATTCACATGTATCAATAAATTTAAGGTATACAGCATGTTGGTTTTATTTACATGTATTGTGAAATGATTACCACAAACATGTTCAGCTAACATCCATCTTCTCATATAGATAGAGTAAAAAGAAAAGAAGAAATGAAAAAAGGTAAAAAAATTTCTCCTTGTGATGAGAACTCTTAGGATTTACTCTCTTAACTTTCCTATATATCATACAGCAGTCAAAGTCATAGCTAGAGTCATTATGGTGTACATTATATCTCTAGTACTTATTTATCTTAAAACTGGAAGTTCATACCTTTTGACCACCTTCCTCCAATTTCTTCTCCCCCCTCTACCTTCTGCCTCTGGTAACCGCAAGTGATCCTTTTTCTATGAGTTGGTTTTTTTGTTTGTTTTAATATTCCACATACAAGTGAGTTCATGCAGTACTTGTCTTTTTCCATCTGACTTATTTCGCTTAGTGTAATGCCTTAAAGGAGGTCCATTCATGTTGTCTCAGTGGTAGGATTTCCTCATTTTTTATGGCTGAATAATATTCCATTGTATGTTTATGTATATATCTTTATATATATATATATATTTATAATCACAACTTCTTTATCCACTGATCCATCAATAGACATTAAGGTTGTTTCCCTGTCTTGACTATTGTAAGTAATGCTGCTATGAACATGGGGGTGCAAATATCTTTTCAAGTTCATATTTGGTTTCCTTTGGATATATTCCCAGAAATGGAATTGTTGGATCATACAGTAGCTCTATATTTAATTTTTTTGAGGATCCTCCATACTGTTTTTCATAGTGGTCATACCAATTTACAATCCCACCAAGGCATAGCAGTTCCCTTTTCTCTACATCCATGCCAGCATTTGTTATCTGTTATCTTTTTTACAGTGGTCATTCTAACAGGCATGAGGTGATATCTCACTGTGGTTTCAATCTGCATTTCCCTAATGACTAGAGATGACGAGCATCCTTTCATGTACTTATTGGCCATTTGTATGTCTTCCTTGGAGAAATGTCTATTCAAGTCCTTTGCTTACTTTTGAATTAGGTAGTTTGTTTTTTTTGTGGTTGAGTTTTAGGAGTTCTCTATGTATTCTGGATATTTTTTCCACAATCTTTTTCTTGCCTTTTGAATTTGCCTATGATAAATTTTTGATTTATGATTAATTTTCATTTTGACTTAGTCAAATGTATCATTTTCTTATAAGTAGTTCATTTTGTTTCTTGGTTCAGAAAACCTTTTTACACCCAGATAAAAATATATTCTCCTGTATTTTCTGCTTACAGTTTTAGATGGGTCTTTTTTTTCCTATTTGCATCTTTAATGGATCTTGAATTTATTTTTTGGAAAGATAGAATTAGGAGTCTAGTTTATTTTTTTCCAAATAGACAGCCAAAAATCAACTACTCTTCCTTTCTTCACTAATTTGAATGCCATATTTAGCATATTGTAAATTCTCAGAGATGTATTTTAATTATTTCTGGATTTTGTAAATGTTCCATTGATATGTGACTCCTTTTTTTACCAATATCACAGTTTTATTCATTACATTTTTATAAGCAGTAGAGAAAGTAAGCTGTCCTTTTTCTGTTTTTCAAACTTGTCTTTGATATTGTAATAGTTTTAATTAGTGACAGATGGCAACTACACTTACTGTGAGCATTTCATAAGGTATAAAATTGCCAAATCACTATAATATACCTGAAACCGATGTAATATTACATATCAACTGTACTTCAATAAAATAAATTGTCTTGTACTCTCATGATTTTTAGAATCAGTTTGTCAAATAGAATAAAAATTTTTGAGGGGGTTTTGATTGGGGTCCCATTGATTTTGTTGCATTTTTTTTTAATTAGTGCCTTTAAGATATTGAATCATTCCATCTGCAAATCTAACATACAGCTTTTTTTCAGTTCTTTCATGTTCTTAAATAAAGTTTTACGATTATTTCCATAAAGCTTGGCACTCTCATTGTTAGATTTATCCCTAGGCACTTTAGAGTTGTTGCTATTATGAATGAGATCTCTTTTTCTATTATACTTTCTAATTGATTATTGCTAGTGCATACCATTTTTTATGTTTAACTTGTTTTATGGCTAATTCATTATATTCCCTTATTTTAATCCTAACAGTTTGTTCATTAATTATCTTGGTTTTTCTAGATGGCTGATAATATCAAAGGTCTCACAAGACTGCAGTCAAGGTGTCAGCTAGGCTAGGCTGCATTCCTCTTGGAAGCTTAACTGGAGAAGACTCTTCTTCTGATATCACTACGGTTGGCAAAATTCATTTCCTTGTGGTTGTAGGACTGGGGTCTCAGCTTCTTGTTTGCTGTCAGATAAAGGGTCCTCCATTCCTAGGGGCTGCCTGCAGTTCCTATAGGCTGTCCACAGGTCTTTGCCAAGTGGGCTTTTCCATCACAGTCACTCCCTTTATCAAGCCAGCAAGAATGTCTAGAGCAAATCTGCTAGTAAGAGACAGTCATGTATAATGTAACATAATTATAGAGTGACATCCATTTACTTTTGCTATATTCTATTAGTTAGAAACAAGTCACAGATCCTGCCCACATTCAAGAAGAGGTATTACACAAAGGCATGAACACCAAACATCAGGGATATTATAAAGGGACCACATTAGACTCTCTCTGCCATAGCTTGTATATGATATCAAATTATTAGAAGATATTAAGATTCCCTATTTAGGCCAGTATTTAGATAATATTTTGTAAATATGTAATGTGTATTTATAAATAATGTATATTAAGTTTGAAATTCTATATCCAATTATCAGATCAAGTTTATTCAAATCCCCTCATCCTTACTTATCTTGTTTTCTTGATCTGTGATTTTTTTGAGAAGTTTTATAGAGGTGTCTAATTATTATTTTAAAATTTATTATTGAATTTAAAAAATTATTATTGTAGTTCTTTTCTTGATAAATACTTTTAAGTTATGTGGCTAGGTATATAATTTAGGATGGCTATACATTCTTGGTAAATTATTCCTTTTATTAGAACTTACTCTCTGTCTTTTAATTCCCTTAACCCATGTATTTGCTTTTGCCTGGTGTTACTATTACTGTACTGAGTTTTTATTCCTGTCGTTACACAGAAATATGGGTATGTTAATTTTTTAGTAATTCTATTTTAGTTGTTTTTCATCAAAGATGTATTTGCATATTTTCAAAGAGACTAATAGTTCCACAATACTTACAATAATGAAAATGTGAAGTTCACTAGATTTCCAATTACACACACACTCTCTTACAGTCCCAAGAGGCGACTTCTTTTAAATTACTCAACATTCAATGGCATGCTTATAATGCTACTTTTTGATTTTTCAATTTTAGTCATAACACTGAAAATACTTACACACATACACAGATACATACCTCATGTGACCACTTTTATACATGCTTACATCCTCTTCTCCCTATATAGGTAAATCATAATATTGGTTGAATCAGTATTTAATGTTTACATTATTCTGACAATGTAAATACTACTAGAGCTGAGATACATATGATGCTATAAGGAGCTTTTCTTAATTGAACTGCTTTTGATTTTTCCTGGAGTTAATAATTGTCTTGTGTTTTCATTTATTTATTTTCCATCTACTTATTACTTATCACCAAACTCTTTTCCAATATGATAAACCCCTCTGGATGCATTTACAGCCTTTATTCCATTTTTATTCTTGGAACATTCTCTCCCAGAGCTTCTGACATACTCTAATTTGGATTTTTGAATATTTAGGCCTGTTGCAAGTCTATCCCCATAAAGATGACTTCTTGATGTATCACTCCCTTCACCATCCTTGAGATTACCTTCACTTTTCTCTTATATAGGGTCCTTACTCCCTGTAACACATTCTTCTGCTTTCTTACTTATTCCCACACATCAGTGGAACATATTCTCTTCTAGCTTCCTTACAAAAAATGTTAAGTAGTAAAATTTTTTAATCTTTGAGTGTCTAGAAAAGGTTGAAGAGGGACTGTGCAAGACAGTATGTTAGTAAGAATTCTAGCCTTGGGTCAGAAGCCTTGCTCTCTGGTACTATATTCACTATCTCTATAATCTTGGGAAAACCACAGAACTCTAGGCTTCAACTTCTCTTTCTGAAACGGATAATAATTCAAATTGTGCCTGCTCAGAGGGTGCATGAGAAGGTGCTTTAGAGGGTGAAAGGTCTATACAAATAGCATGTGCTGGAGCCAACTCACAAGAGCCAATTGTTAAACCATTCATTCATAGCTTGAAATCAGCCACGGTAGGAGTATTTACACCATGGAATCTGGCAAATGCTATAAGAGGGGTTTTTTTTTTCTCCTTTTTTTAGGAGACCCCATTTATGGTCACATCACTTACTTACAAATGGGAGTGATTTTTACAACTGTTTTCATGTTGTGCCCTCCTTGTCATTGCCATGGCCTAATGCATAGCTTAATTGTAGCACTGATGACATTGTAACTTTATTATATAATGGGCCGCAAACTCCTTGAGACAAAGGGCTGTGTCTTATTCGTGGAGACATGTCTCCCCTGCATACTACCTCCCCCAGTAGCTAACATATTGACTGGCACTTAGTTGAAGTTTACCTCCGTATTTGTTGAATGAGTGGCAAAATTTTTTGTTTATTTTTATGAGCTGGAGACAAACATAAGGAAAGAAGAGTTGAGGGAAGGCGTTAGGGAAGGTATAGCACATGAAAGACTTTTTGAGAGGAGTGCCCTGGGTAGCTGTCCTAGGTATTGTCCCCATTTCACAGATGAGAAGATGTCCAGAGTCAAGTAGAGTGCCCTCCACCACACGAACTGAAGTTCAAATCTGACTGATGCCTGTGTGGCTTAACCCTGTTCCCACACTGTGCAGTAACAGACCCCAATATCTATGGGCTGGTAGATTTTTTTATAATTTAAGTGAAACATGTCCATTTAACTTAAAAGGAAGGAGTAAGGACCAAAGCAAATTCAGGAGCCCAGATCCCACCTGAAGGGATTTTAAGGCATGAGGCAGTGTGATCTGCTGAGGCTAGAACTTTGGAATTTTTTCATAAGAAGCTGAGAATCAGAAACTTTGCCTTCTGAATTTCATATGTTGGTAACTAGTTCTAATTAAAAATTTAGAGTCTTGAGATAAAACATCTGTAAACAGGCTCTGTAATGCACTGCCTCCTCCAAAATAAGTTTCAAGCAGCCTGGGGGCAGCATGAGGGTGTGAAGTGTTGGAGGAGGCAATGGATAAGCTGTAAGGCAAGTCTCCTCCACTTCTCAGCTTTGCCCAGAGTGCAGTCACAGGGGGCACGGTGGTCCAGCCATTACACTGCACAACAAGGGCCACAGAGCCTGGAGGAGGATGAGGTAAGGCTCACTGCTGGTGCACATTCCATCTTCTCCAGGCCTCCCCTGGGAGGGCACATTCTTAATGGTCAAGTGGCAGAGCTGTTGATTTAAAAAATTCTTAGAATATTCTGTCCAATCCTCCGGTGGACTTTTCTTGCACTGGAAACAATATATGGGGGTTGTGCCTTGGACTGTGAGGCCTCCTAAAAGTGAGTGGGAAGATTGTCATGACTCTAGGCTCCAAAGCAGAGTTTTCTGGCGCCTGACAGGTCCCTTCAGGTCCTGTACCCATTGACTCCTTCTTCCCTTCCCATGGAAGAATCCTGGTGACACACCAAGTCTCAAGCTGATTCTCCATTCTTTCCAGTAAATCTTAGCTTCTGAATGGAAGACTGACTATTGTCGTATAGTGAATCTGCAGTGTCTTTTTCAATGAAATTTTAAGAGTTACAGTGTTACTTAACAATTACTTCTTGAAAATGTAAGAAGCTTACCAATAAGCCCATCCTTACGTGAATGCCACTGGCTGCTTGAGATTATTTAGGGAGTTTGACTTCAGAACCAGATGAGAGATGATGAGGACTGCAAAGAGGGGGTGTCTGCAGGTCCATGTAGAAGAAAAAAGCTACCAGATTCAGACATTTTCACTGCAGGATATGAAGGGAGAGCTGGCCTGGATGTAATCAGCTCTGTCCCTCAAAGGGACCAGCTACTTCGGCCCACATAGACAGGCTGCAGGCGTGTGTATTTTCAAAATGCTCCTCTGCTGTTTCATCTGCTATATCATCTCCCCTCCACCTTCAACAAAACCCAGCTGCAAATCCCTGTGGTAAAAAGAAGAGACATGAAAGTAATTCTGGGATAGTAAGACTGGATTGGCCAAGCTGGACCCAAGGCAAAGAGTGAAAGGGCCACTGAGGAAGATGTGAACAGTTTCTCTCTGTTCACTGCAGCCTCACTGTGATCTGGCTGCCTTCTGACAGTCCCCTGTGGAGCCAAGAAATAGAGACAGTGCTTTGCGGAGCAATACTCCTGTTTTTCCCCACAGCATAGGTTTCCTCGGAGATGGTGCCCTGGAGCTGTAGCCATAATTTCTTTTTAACATTCACAACCAGCCCAATCCTGCTAGCAGATAAAGACCCCAGAGATGGTGCTACTGTCAATGAAAAAGAAGAACTGAGGCTATGCTGACTTGCCCTGCAGAACAGAGCACAGTATATATAATACAGTCATCATGCATTTATTCCCTCCACTGGGGGCATGAAAATAGGAATAGTGCCAGCATGTGTATGCTTTTGTCTTCTGCTAGCTCTCTCCATGCCCTCTCTCACCACCCTTTCCTGCTCCAGGGCAGTCTAGGCAATAACCAGCCAACGCTCTGTCCCTCCTCCCCTGTGCATCTACGGTGAGTCCAAGCACACGGGTAGGTGCCTCAGTTTGCTAGGGCTGCCATAACAAACACGGCAC
The DNA here is from genome assembly GCA_032199065.1 of Smutsia gigantea. Classification (NCBI taxonomy): domain Eukaryota; kingdom Metazoa; phylum Chordata; class Mammalia; order Pholidota; family Manidae; genus Smutsia; species Smutsia gigantea. The sequence continues at coordinate 220,000 of JAVSCE010004034.1, read as the reverse complement.
ACAGGGTGGCTTAAACAACAGGAATTTTTCTTTACAGATCTAGAAGCTAGACATCTACTCTCAAGGTGCGGGACAATTTAGTTCCTGATGAGGACTCTCTTCCAAATGTAGATAGCCACCTTCTCACTGTGCGCGCTCGTGGCCTTTCCATGCATAAGCAATGATAGGAGAGAGAGAGTTCGCTGTTTTCTTATAGGAACTAATCCTCTGGCATCAGCGTCCCACCCTTATGACCCATTTAATCTTCATTAATTCCTTAGAGACCCCATCTCCAAATATAGCTACACTTGGTAATAGGGTTTCAACATATCAATCTGGCAGGGGGACACAAATATTCAGCCCATAACAGTAGGATTCGACCAAAAAGTGTGGGGGAAAGTGGAGATGAAGAACAGCATTAGAGAAAATGAGAAGGTGGGGAAAATGTGTATGTGAGGGCGTGTGTCTGTGTGCCTGTGAGTGCGTGTGAGGGTGTTAATTATTTCCGAACGATACTTATTCTGCACCTGCTCTGGGCCGGGCACTGTCACAGGCATGCAGGCTGCCCTCACGGAGTTATTTCTAGCAGGCAAAGACACACGTACAGATAGTAAATCACTTGTTTAGTGAATGTTATCAGGTGTGCAAAAGTGATGCATACTATGGAAATAGGAAGAAAGTAAACAGGAGATGGAGGTCAGGAGTAGAAATGGCGAGGGGAGAGGTTAAGAAGTGTAATTAGAGTGGTCAGCACAGGCCTCACTGAAAAGAAGAAACCTAAGCAAGCACTTGAGGGAGTTAGTGAAGCAGATAAGTTGGAGAAAGCAACAGAGGGAATATAAAGCCAAGCCTATGAGGCAGAAAAATTGTGACATGCAAGAAATAATGACGGAGGCAGTGTGGCTGGAGGGGTGTGAGTGAGGGTGGGAGCTGCGGGAAAGGTCAGAGTGGGCCTCAAAGGCCACTGTAAGGATTTTGGCAGTTACTCTGCAAGAACTGGGAGCCAATACAGGTTTTGAACAAAGGAGTGACAAGATCTGACTTTTTGAAGTTTCACTCTAGCTGATGTGTCGAGTTAGGGGCTGGGAGGCCGTTAAATGTTAACTGCAACAAACCAGACAGGATGTGATGGTGGTCCAGAGCAGGGTGGTAGCAAGGGAGGTGGGAGCAGTGGTCTGATTCCGGATATATGTGGACAGCAGAACCAAGAAAATACTGACAGATCATGAAAGAACATGAGGAGTCAGCGATGAGTGTGAGTATGATGTTTACATATTATACCAGATCACTTCGCTATAGTCAGAGCCTTGCTACCTTCTCTGCCCTGCTTCACCTCTGTTACTTTGTAGGTGAGAAGTGAGGACTCCGTGACCTCTTTATGTTAAGGGACTTAGAACTAAAATTGTTTCTGTTTGTAACACATAGCATAACTTCATTTTACACTGGTTTGGTGTTATCTGTATTACTAAATATGAACATTCCTTGATTACGCTTAGAAAAATTGTAACTCAACTCCCCCTGTATTTTTTTCCCAAGCAGTTGCCAACATCTAATATGCTATATATTTTATTGTCTGTATCCCCCACCAGAAAATAAGCAGCAATCTCTCAATTTGTTCATTACTGAAGCTCTACTGTCTAGAAAAGTGCTGTACATGGTATGTTTTCAGCAAATATATTTCAAATGAATGCATGTGTACATGAATGTGTGAAGGAAAGGAAAGAAGAGATGAGGGAGAGGAAGGAGAAAAGGAAATTAAACAGTGAAGCTTCTTTAGGAGCACACATGGCACAGTGCCCTTTGCTAAGAACACAAGAAATCCAAACTCTCCAGCTTTTTAAGCCTATGTATATATACCCATACACATGTACACAAACAAAATCGTAGAATGAAAATTAAAAAGGAATAGAAAGTAAATTGAGTGAAAGAACTGTTAGTTTTTAAAAGCTAAATTCAACTTTTATGAATGAATTTCCCACAAATGATATTGAGTCTGGGCACACTATTTACTCCAGAAGATTTGAAATCCTACCAATTTCCACTGGGTGCGAGATGGAGGCTATGGTAGGAGGTGGAAAGGCTGTGGTATAGATTTTTTTAATGACACCATTCTTCCAAAGAATGCTAAACTGTATCAGCAGCATTTAGTGACTCAATTCTAAGACCCCTCACAGAAGGAAATGTGCTGTGGGCTTCTGTATGAACTGAAGAGGAGCTGAAATTTCAGGTCACAGGGTCGTGACTCGGAAAGCTGGCCTTTGCAACCCCCAGGCCCCATTAATCAAATTGCAGTATAGCCAGCAGGCATGGCAGCGATTTCCTGTAACACTGTCTGCTCTAACGCTTCCTGGGTTTGGAAAGGGGTTGAATTGTTTGAAGACCTACCCTTGGAAACAGTAAGTGAATATTTTCAATTAAGCCATATGTAACACATGTATTTCAGTTGGCAGTTAACAAAGTATGTTTTATGTATCTTGCCCCTGGAGCTCCCTTCCCCAGGTAATAGGCAAATCACTTAAACTCTTGAGTCTTCCCATGGTCCCCGTGCTGGGGAGCTTCCTTTTGCCACTCTAGACCCATTCTCCTCCCTTCTCCATCCTTTCCTCCTTCTTTCCCTCTGTGCCTGGGAAGCCATTGGCCTGCAGCAAGGACCCCCTGGGCTTCTGGCTTCTCACTGTCAGCCAACAGGAGACACTGGTAGGAGAGGGGAGGCTAGTGGAGAGTAAGCCCTGAGCCTTATTTTCCCCTGCTCCCTTTCTACTAGGTCTCAGCAAATGCGCTGCCTCCCTAGGCAAGCCATGGCTCACTCTGGAGGCCCCTCTGGGTTCCAGATTCAGCCCTTTCCCCTGCTCCTGCAGGCCTAGAGATGGTAACATGTCAGTAGCCCCAAATAATGCACTATTTGTTGGTTTCCTTGAACTCAGCCTTTACTTTGTAAATAGTCCCTTTATTAAATTCTACGCAAATCACCTAGTTGAATGTGCCCTTTGTTTCCTGCTAGAATCCAGCAATACACACACTTAATAAGTAAGGGGAATAACAAGACTCGCACCCAGACCTGTCAACCCTGAGTCCAAATAGTTGAGGCCCTCAGATGATGGAACTACATGCCTCCTAAAGGACACCAGATTACCCCCTTTATTTTTGACAATACCAAATGCCTGTCTCACTTTGAATCCCATTTATCCAACCTCTCCATCAACATTTATTGAGACACTCTGGGGTAGACTCTTTGCTGGGCGCTGGAAACACAAAGATGAATAAGGCACAGTCCCTCTTCTCAATTTGCTCAGATTATATGGAGGTAAACGTTGCACATTTGGATCCCTGGAAGCCAATTCTGAGATGGAAATCAGCGTGCAGGATCTCCTGTGTGAGGGACCTCTTGGAATCAACACCCACGAAAAAAGCAGGAAGGAGAGAAGTGGAGCTGCAGAGAGTTCCAGGGCTCAAGTGAGCTCCTTACAACCCACCTGGCGGTAAGGGCTGAGCCTTTCCACCTCTGTGTTGATTAGACCTTGGAGGCTGACCACCCTGGAAAGGGGACGTGTCTTGGCTCAGATGTCTCTTTTCAACAAGGGCAACTCCCACAGAGAACTACAACTGAGGGTAATCTCCAGTGTCACTTCCAGCATCTAAAGGCATGTGTTCTTCATTCCTGAAGGGAGGTCAGTGTCTCTCGCAGTGGAGATGGATAATCATACAAAGAAGTCATTAGGTCAGCCATGGATATATGCACAGAGTATTATGGGTGCCCAGAAACGGAACCCAATCCAGTCTTGCACGTCTTAAAGAAACTTCCTAAACAAGATGATGCTTAATTTGAATCTTAAAGGCTGAAGAGGACATTAGCCAAAGGAGATACGCTAATGCAAGCATGAAGGGCACTGTGGGTGTTATGGACAAAGGTAGAACCCAAATGTGACATGGTGCTTCTAGAAGAAGAAGCGTTGCCAGAACACAAAGTCTGAAGCTGGCAAGGCAAAAAATTAAGCTGTAAAAGCAAGCAAGGCCATGTTAGGGAGGCTTTGAATGCTCTGTCAAAGGACTAGGGCTTTAGACTGTAGTGAGAAGAGTTACTGTGGAGGGAGAGGAGGTCCTCTCCAGGACATTGCCTTCCTTCAGAAGGTTTAGAGTAGCCAGGAAGACCCTGGTTAGTATGAGTCTCAAGTTCTCCTCAGTCTGGTCCCTATTTATGTATGATCACACGCAGCTTTTTCCCTTTGCTTACCTCTTTTTTTCTCTACTTTGAAGGATGTCCTCATTGATAAAGCATCTGCCCAGTGGAAGGCTGTTCACTAAATATCGCATTTCCAGAGGCAGATCTAGTTCAGCCCTAGGTGGGTGGATGCAGGCTGAGGCACAAATACAGTCTAGTGGAAGCTTAGCAAAATTGATAATTCTGGAGGAACCTCGATTCCATTCTGTTCAATGCCATGTTCGTCAATCAGTCCCACCTGAGATGCCCAGAAGGAAAGGATTCCTGATTCTTTTGCCTTTGCTCTTCCACCACGAGCCACACCCAACGAATCATAGTCTCCTCTACATGAAGCCAAACTGGAGTAAGACAATTTCACCAGCTATGAGGAACCAGAAGGATGTGAGGGGCCTATGCAGTAACAACTGTCAAACACTGAAAGATCTCTGAGAAGACCAGGGGTGCAGGCACAGTCCTGTGCTATGACAAATTCAATCACAGCCACGAAGAACACAGCTGAACATGTCCATGCCTGACATGAATTTTGTTCCTTGATAAACATTCCTGTCATGTCAGGTTGGCCTGTGGAAAGAGCATTGCTCTAGACAACCATGTCTTCTCATGAGTCTATTCAGATGACAGCTTAGAAATATTAAGGACAGTTGACTATGGCCTTTAGTTCTGGTTAACAGGCTTTATTTTAATTGCACTATATAGAATTTATTTGTCAAAACATGATTTTTCCTAAATTAGAGGCTCCAGGTTCAGTGTCTTGATTTAGACTGAGGTAGGGGAAGGATATAGAATAAGCTTCATGATTAACTTTTCTTGCTTATAATGAAAAATGCTCAGATATAAACAAGAACAGGAGAGATTCTATCTTAAGGCTAAGATTCTATTTTTAAAAGCAGAGAGTTGAGAAGTAAGATTTTTAACATATTCTTTGGTAATCAGACAATAACTTACTCAATCTTAAGGCAGGGCAAATGTCCACTGCTTGAGGATAATTACTATATTGGAGAAAAACAGAATCAATGAATCTCTTGTGTTAAGTTTATCTTACAGAATTATCTAGAAGACTGGCTGTAGCGTCCTTCACTAGAGAGACATCATGATGTTAGGCAGGCAAATAGGTGTGAGCAGGGTGGAGAGAGAATTAAGGCCAGTAAATCCCACTACAAGGGACTCAGAGTTAACCAGTTAAACTAGAGAGCCAGAAAAGACCCAGAGTTAATGAGTTAATCAGTTAAAGCTCAGAAGGCCAGGAGCAACCTGGCCTGGAATGCTTGAATATTCCCCAGATAAAGAAAAGTATCTGAGCACAGCCTTTACTTTAGCCTGCTAAAAGGCCCAGCTAACAGCATAATAACGAGGAAGTAAAATTCGTAACATACTCTTTAGCAAACGGACAATAACTCAGCCCACCTTGGAGGCAGGGCAGGCAGTCTTGATTGATATGCTTCCAGACCAGGAAGCTGCTATCCTGGGAGAGAATCAGAGCAGTAAATTTGTGTTAAGCTAATTTTGCAGAATTACCCTGAGAACTGATAAACTTAATGCCTCATCAAAGATAAGTATCTTGAGACCACTTAACAAGTCCACACCCCCAGCCCTTTGTCACATTCCTGAAAAATCCTTAAGAGGGGGAACCCCCAATCTTTCAGGGTGCCTCTCTCTCTGAGGTAGCCCACACTGCCCTTTCTCTGAATGTGCACTTTCTCTCTTTAAATGAAACTTCAACCTTTCAGTGTGCACCTCTCTCTGAGGTCGCCTGCACTTTCTAAGTGCTTAACCTTTTTACCTTAAGACTTTTTCCCAATCTTTCAGGGCACCTCTCCTCCCTGAAGTTGCCTGTACTTTTCTCTCTTTAAGTAACTTTAAATAAAACTTTTACTCTGCTTCATTACTGTGTCTCTGCCCTTCGATTTTTTGTTGCAGTGAGGAAAAGAACCAAGGAAAATAAACAATGCCCTCCTAACAATAAAACCACAAGTCAAGCTTACGCTCAACTACCACCCCTGCCCTGCTCTTTGCCCCTTCTTGAAAGCCTTAAAAAGACAAGAGTACCCAGCTTTTCAGCGCTCCTCCTCTCTGAGAACACCCGCAGTTTCCTGTTTTTAAGTGTGTACTTTTAAATAAAGCTCTCTCACTGCTCAAATTATTGTATTCTGTCTCTTTGTTATTTCATTCTATTTCCAAGTCTTCACTCTGTCTCCACTTTACTCCTGATAAGTAGGGAGGCGCTGCTGAGAGCTCAGATTTGGGCCTGCAAGTTCCTGTCACCTGGGTGACCTGGACGGAACTGCAGCTGCAGGAGCCTGCCTGACAATCTCCCTTCTTTGGGAAGTTCTCAGAACATAATCTCACCCCACCCTGTGCTCCGTGACTCCCCAAATCCCGGGGTGGTAGCGGCCAGTCCCTACGCCCTGCAGATCCAAACAGGCGCAGGACACCAGGTGACCCTGGCTTCAGGAGTTGGCAAGGGAATCTGCCCTAGGCCGAGAATTTTCCCTCTTTCCCTCTGCACTGCCATTCCCTGCTGCTCTTGCTTTAATAAATTCCTTCCTTACCTACACTCCTCTGACCTGTTCGAGAATTCTTTCTCATTCAGAGTCAAGAACCCTCCCCCGTGCAAGCTGAAGTTTCATGGAGTATGCAAAAAAAAGCCTCCCCAGACACAGCTGCCCAGCAACAAGACGATTAAAGTATAAAACATGACGCGGTGAAAAAATGTACACCTGGATCCTTCCATTTTTCTGAGACATGCCCTTGGGCTCTCCTCATTGGCCACAGAAATTTAAAGATAAAATTCCATGTAGAACATTTTGCTCTTTCTCAGGGAGCGAAATGAGAATACTGCCAGGAAAGGAAAGCAGCTTTGGCCAGGGAGGAGCTGTGAGGGTCAGAGTTGAGAACAACCTTAATTTGTCTGAGCTGTTGCTATAGATTTCAAATATATAACCATGCAATGTTTTTGGCTGATTTCCCAGGGGCATATATGCTCCAAATTCCTAGCTCATCTATCAAGAGCTGTAAGTTGTTTAATATTGCTTAAGACACTTTGGGTGTTGCCAACACAGTCTTCCCTTCAGGGAACGTTTTTCCCTTTTAATGTTTTCATCTTGGCTTGTTTGAGGCAAAGGCCTTAAAAACACACCAAGTGCTTTTCTCTGGGTACTACCACACCCCGACTGCTCCTTCTTACACCTCCTAACATATAGAAACAGTCTTTTCACTCATTCTTTCCTTCACTAAGCCTTTAAGGATTATATTTGTTCCAAATACTAAACTTAGAGGATTTACGCAAGTGGGAGAGATCAACAAGTCAACACAAAAACCATAATCCAGGGTGATTATTGCTAAGAGATTAAGAACAAAGTGCTTTTGGAATATTTTTCAACAATCTTGTCCTCACCAAATTATGAGCTCATCTCAGTGATTTTTGCCTTCTTAGACTCTTCACTGTGCCCCCAATATAAATATCTCTCCTTTAGCTCAGTCCTTTCCAAAAGAGAGCATTATTCTCTCTTCTTTCCAATGGATGGCTCTAGAAAGCCTAAGGATGTTTTACACAAAGTGATTAACTCTTTATTCTGTCGGTCCCTATATCACAAAATCACTGGGAGATTTTTGGCCCTCTTCTCCAAGGTCCATGCCATTCCAAATATTAGCTAAGAAGCACGCGGGCTTTTGTGCCACAGAATTCATTCAAGAGAGACCTTCCTCTGAAGAATTTTATGCAGAATACTGAGGACGTGAATTCAGTCATTGGCTTCCTAAGTAGAGGATTCTATCAAAACAGGAAGGAATGGCAGCGAAATGTTCTTCCAGTTAAATCGTCTGACAGCATAAACACAGAAAGTCCACTTCCTTATCAATGTATTTATCTCCAGGGCCTCTGACAGATAAAAGAGATGATCTCATATTGTTGTTTTGGATGGGTAACTATTCCACTTGAGCTCTCTTGCAACCAGGCATCATTTGGAATATGTTAGAGGAAAGAAAATGTAATGCCAATTCTTCAGAACAATTATGGAGACACTGCCAATGGAACTGGCATTTCTTTATAAAAGGCTGGCTTCAAAAGGTCCAGAGATTAATGGACTTGAGGCAGGAATGGCCTCTTTTACCTTGACATCATGAAACTACTATTGCTTGCATTTCCCTCTGTCAAACAAAAGGGCTCAAAGCTCTCACTGAGTTCATAGCCCTATTCCCATCACCGAAAGCCCTCTGCATTTAAATGTCAATGCCTCTGTAAAGGGACCTCAGCCCTGCAGAACCAGGAAGGGGGAAAGCAAACAGATGCTTATCTGCAGGGCCAGAGGAACAAACTGCTCCTGGTCTGAACCTGAGGCTGCAGCTGAGCCAGGCACCGCGAGGATACTGTCTGGCAGCAGGCCATCGTGCGGCCCTCTGTGGAGGCCCGAAGCCCTGAAAGAGTTCATTCACTCTACATGGGTGAGCAATTTCCTCCCAAGTGGCTACTCACTAATGGCAGACCCAATTACAGAGAAGATTGATGGGTCTGCCTGGCATGCTGAATCTACCTTAGTTCATTTCTTCTCTTTAAAAAAAAAAAATCTTCACATACAAGAACTAAAACTCTGGGACAAATCTCATCTCAAATAATGGGATAATTTCTTTAAATGGAGGAAAAAAAGGAAACAGAGGAAAGCCACAAGAAATATTACAGAGAGTGACTCAGGAAGCACTGGCTTGCGCACCTCCCTCCTACGCGCACACACACACACACACACACCCCAGAAAGGCAATAATTCTCAGGGCCAAGAGTTGAAGACACTTTCTTACCAGTGTGGGAAAAGCCGTAAGCTCTGCCCACGGGAATGCCCCGGGCTCAGCATGCATTTTCTCACTTTCTGGCTGGATTCCTGCAGCCTGGGCCTGATGCTCAGGGGATGAGTTTGCCCTTGTCCCATTTTATCTAGGATAAAGTTGTAAGGGAGCTTCAAGCCCTCTGAATTTCACCTACAGGCATTTTTCTGTAGGTTTTCACAGTCAGCTACATAATTTACGGGGCAAAATGCAAATGTGGTCCCCTGTCCACAAAAGCAGGAAACTAAGGTTTTCCTTTGTTTTGTGGTTTCTCTCTCAGCCTGTCAAGGTATTTTTTTATTTGCTATTTAATATTGCACTCCCTTCAGGGCAACTAGGAACTTCAGGGCAAGTAGAGACACTCACAGGTATCCAGGGCAGTGCCCTGCCATGCTTGAACCCAACCCTCTCTCCACCCAAGGCTATACCCCCACCGGAGAAGACAGCAGCTGTAACTGGGCAGTCTCAGAGACTGGGAGGCCAAGAACCCAGCCAACAGAGGTGCGCACATAAATCACGGCTCCAAAGCCGCTTGTGCACGCTCCATTGTCCCATCAGGCTCCGCTTTCCAAGCACAGATTCAAAGTAAAATTATTAAAAATTCCAAGATCACAATCATAGAGCATCACATCCCTTTCTCAGTGTGGGACGTGGGCAACTGCACTGGTGGCCCGCTCATGAAGCCAGCCTATTTTTTTCTCATACAGGAAGTATGGGTATGAAAGCAAAAATTACAAGAGTTCCCCAAACATACAGATTTAGATCAACAGCACACATGCATTTATGTGTGTGTAACCAGATCTTCCTGTATTGTTTTCTTAAACTAGTTGCTCAGATGGAGGATTACTGAGACAAAGGCATGAACATTGTTGGGGCTCCTGAGGCACATTGAGAAATTACACTGATGAAGGGCATGGTGACTTCCAGTGCCACCAGCAAATCCCAACAGGACAGGTTGACCATACCCACTTAGGCACTGGGGGGTACTGTGTGCTAGTAAACAGTTCTGTTCATTTACTACAAGGGAAAAAATGAAGTTAGCTTAATTTCCTTTTCATTGGGTTAAAATTATTATTTTATGTACTTTTTGTATGTCCAAAATATTTTTCAATTTTTTTAAACCATCGAATTGCTTTAAAATTAAAGCATGCTGTTTAGTGATGTCATGCAGCAGACACTCTGAAAAATGTCACCTTTCCTGTTGATCTTAATAGGCAGCCTCTGTCCAGCAGAAAAGGAAAGGAAAAGAGAAAAAGAAAAGGAAAGGGAAAATTAAACTTCAGTGGGAACGTTATCTTACCTTAAAGTCATCATCGTCAAATGTGGCAGCTGGATCCGTCACTTGTCGTCATGATAGGACAAGCACCTCTGGTCCCACAACACAAGTTATCAGTGTTCATTATAAACCCTTTACCACATGCTGCTTTTACTATGGTTATTTTTATGTATGTTTTATTCTCCATCCTTCCTCCCTCAAACAAATCATAAACCTCTTGGGTTTTGTGCAGCTTTGTGTGATTCCACAATGCTTAGCACCGTGATGGATGCATAGTCATCACCAGTCTCTCTAGAAGTTTCAGGAAATTCAAACAGCTTATGCATGCTGAGATCCCTCATCTTATCTCCTCACCCTCATGTGTAGCAATTAGTTTTATATAGTAACCATGAGTTAACAGATAAGCAGGCAAATCCAGAAACACTTGTTTTGTATGCATGTGTGTGTGCAAGAATGTGCATACAGACCAGCGCACACAAAAAAATGGCACTTTGTGAAACTGCAGTACTGACACTAGTCAGAGCACACAATGGTTCTCTTTCTACCTAAATGATATTCTAATTAATATCTAAATTAATGAAATGTAGGATGTAATGAGAGAATAGTTTTAATTCAGCAAATGAAACTATATATATATAACAAGTTTATAATATACACTAAAAATTTACAAATACTATGATGAAGCTATCAAAAAAGTGAAGTTAAACAAATCTATATACAAATATTTTAAAACTGATTATTTATCTTTTTCTTAAACCAGGTTGAAACCAATAATAAATATAGACAACTTAATATAAAACATTCTACAAATGGAGAAATATATTTTTGAAGGAGATATTTTAAAATATTTCTAAAGAATATAAACCAGACAATGCAGTTGCTAGTTACAAATGTCCTGGCCAGTAAGAAACTCCACATGTAGATAAAAATATAGATCTAGACATAGATATAGATATAGATATAGGTAGATGATATAGATACAGATACAGATATAGATATAGATATAGGTAGATGTAGATATAGATACAGATATAGGTATAGGTAGATATAGATATAGACATATAGATGTATATATACACAGAGAGTTCGAAGGATTATCGTCACTGTGTTCTCTGGGAAGAGGAAGTACTATGTGAAAACACTAACGTAAAAACAGTTTATTAAGCAGTTATCACATAAAAGGTATTCTGGACCACTTTACTTAATTCTCACAACAATCCTAAGGAATAGAGACTTTTATTTATCTGCAGTTTTGTCGAGGAGGGAACTGAAACTCAGGAAGATGAAGTAAGCCAGAACATGAACCCAAGCAACAAAGTCCAGCTTTAGCCTCTGCATTTGTCTGCCTCCCATGGTGTTATTAGTGGATTCACTAACCTTAAAGCTTGGACCAGGCCACCAGCTGCTTCTTGCTTAGGAAGTGGGTTTATAGGATTGCCAGATTTAGCAAATTAAAAATATGGTATGCCCAGTTAAATTTGAATTTCAGATAAACAATGAATCATTTTTAGTATAAGTATGTCCTATAATACACTTATACTAAAAAATGATTCATTGTTTATCTGAAGTTCAATTTTAACTGGGTTTCCTATAGTTTTATCTGGCAATCCTACTGGCTTGCCATATCCCAGTACCTCCGAATGACCAGCAGAGTTTCTGAAATGACAGCAATGTGGTTTTTTGAGAAAAATAGAAGAGTAATTCTAGGTTGAAGTTGGCGTGAGAGACAAGGAGATACCCTGTTTCCATAGACAAAATCTGCTTAATAGCAGCCGAAATGGAAACCTCTCCTATAGATTGGGCCAAACAGCCCCACTGAACCTTGCCTCTCCTAGGCCCTGTAAACCTTAATATTTACAGATAAGGGCCTTCTGACCCTCTCACACTGTAAATAATGATAATATTCCACTGGGTTCTAAAGGTCAAGTGAGGTTATGTATGTAAACATTTACTGTAATGCTGTTTTGGGACATGTGAAATTAAGTTATGTCATTTTCCTCTAAGAACCAAGAATAAATGCTGTTAATCTGAGCCACTTTCAGTGAACATATAAAACAGGAAGCCTAATATTTAAACAGATTAAGATAAAAACTAATATACTTGAAAGTATATATATTTTTTAAAAGATTTATATTTTGAAAGCAGCTGTAAAAATCACTTAACATCTGTTCAGGCAGTTATATGCAAGTAAAAATAACCCTTTTTATTCTTTATTTCCATTATTATTCAGTGTCAACTATTTTTAAATGATACATCAAAAGCAAGTAACATTATTAAAGATTATCTTTTTTTCATCTTTCTTCCTTCTAGCTGAAAAGCTACCAAAAACATTTACATAGGATGAAGATTTCATAAAAACTGCTAGTAGCCAGAAGAAATATGGGAGAGGAAGAGTAAATTATACATACAGGATGATAATTAAACAGTGGTGTTTGAGTGAATATTTTTATTTACCAACATTTTTCAGATATTCGCTCAAGTCTCATTTTTTAGGAAAATCTTGACTTTTTTTTTTTTTTAGAAACCTTCCCTGTCCCACAAATGGGAATTTCAATTCCTTTCTGTTAAGACAAAAACATTTGTCTTTAAAAAAAGAAAACACTTCTGAAGAGAAGTTAACTGAACAAAAGTCTCAGATATTCAAGTTGGACTGATACGCTGAAGCAATTTGCTTCCCCAAATCCTGTAAACTGGCATCCAGTCCTCAGTGTGACTAGGGTCAGAGTACCTGAAATATAATTACTACTACTAGAAACTTCTGAGTTTGAAGAAACTTTTCAGGAGTTTGAAGAGAAAGGACAGAGATACAGAGCAGAGAGAAAAAGTTGAAGCTGGGGGAACTGAATATATTCCTGTGGCTTCAAAGAGCAGGCAGCTGAGGAGATACAGATGGAAGGAAAGGAATATAGATCTTGCAAGGCAGGGTAATCTGCATTTCTGTCCTACCTCCACTACTAATTTACTGTGTGACCCTGTGCAAATCATTCAATTCCCCTGAGCCTCCATTTTCCCATCTTCAAAATGAAGACAGTAATACCTCGCAGGAATATTGTGAGGAGAAAATGAGGTAATTCATCAAAAATGTACTTATTTAAAGTAAATAAATAGTTGTCATAAGCAATGTTCTTACAGTATTTATAAGGCAGTAGAGCCCTAAAGTTGCTCACGAAAGGGGATTCAGGAATGGGAGATATCATAGGCAGAATTCAAGAGCTTTATTCAGTGGAGTTCATTTGGGCACAGAAAGAAGAAACTGGGAATGGAAACATAGATATAGAGTCCAGAAAAAGAAGTACAGTTCCACAAAATTCTGATGTTAGCTGAGACATAGACCTGGAAATTACTGTAAAGACTTCCACTGTTTGTGCACTCATAGCTTGCGTCGTTGTACTTATAACAGGTCCTACAAAATCTCTTCACATGCAACAACCACCTCATTAGTGCTGTACCTGAGTCTGCTGCGTGGAGACAACCCAGGTTGGGAGCAATGACTCAGGAGAGTGCAAAAGGAAGGTCATGGGTTTAGAGGAGAAATCCATGATTGGATATATGATACAGGCAGGTTTCCCAAGTGTCAACCAAACCAGATAGGTGCATTCTACGTGGATGATTTCAGGTCTTGCAACAGTTCCAAATTGGGAACAGTTGGCGGACAGTCAGAGAGGAAATTAAATCAAATCAAATCAAATTATGAGTTCAGTCTCATCTCTACCCTCCTCTGCCCTGCAGGCAGGAGCATAGGATGAATGAGGTACCAGGTACCACATCTCCCAAATTCCTGGAGATGCGTAAAAGATCCTCTGAGTGACTTTATTGAAATCTCCTCCCCACTTGGCTTAGGGTAAAAGGGAAGTGTTCTCTGCCCCCATTCCAGGATGGGACTTATCTCCACCATGCCAGAAATGTTCTCCAGACTTGTGCTCTTATTGGCCTTGTCAATCTCCTCATTAATTCATAGCCTTGTATTTTAAATATAACCTCTCATATGAACTAATAAAGGCAGACCTGGATCACTCACTTTGCAAACCCTATGTAAACTGTCTGATAACCTCACTCTAGTATGTGGGTGCTGGTATCTACTGTTTTATCCTTGATTTTTATGGGCCTTTAGGAAAACCAAGACATTAAGAAAAGTCTCAGTAAGCATCACATTGCATTGTTATGTTGATAGAAAAATCTAAGTGAATGTGCACAAAACTAATACATTGATATTCAGGAAAGTGGAGGTTATTATAAGGAACTTTAACATTCTACATTTTAAGTCCAAAGTTGTATGTGCATTTCTTACTTTTGCAATAAGGAAAGAATCGTTAATATGAATGTCTCTAGGACCCCAAATTAAGATGTTCCAGGGAATGTTGAACTGAATATGAAATCCAAGAAGAGAGCAGACTCTGGCTTCAATGCATGGTGAAGCTGCAGATTCAACAGATGACATCAGCTCAATGCCCCCTCTCCCTCCGAAAGCTGGTTGCCTGCCTCTGAGTTGGCTTTATTCCCAGGTAGACTATCTCCAGGTGGAAGCAAATGTGCCTGCCCCCTAAAAAAGTTTCAAGTTCACCTAGTTTCTTGGGGCTCACAAAGTCTGATACAGGGAGAGTTTCTCCCTCTTGGAGTTCATATTGATCTCTCCCACCTCAAGGGGTCTCAGTGACCTTCCTGGGACCTCTGAACCAACTGCTGTGTCTGGGGAGTGGAGTACTTTGATTGGCCAGTCTGAGTTAACTGGCTACCAAATGGCAGGTCAGATAAGATCCACCTAACTGTCAACCCCACCTAATATATACATTGGTGTAGGATGTAAGGCAGATAAAAAAAAAAAAAGAAAGAAGGCAGAAGGAAAGGAATGGAAGGAGTGCAGAAGAGAGGGAGGGAGGGAGGAAGGGAAAAAAGTAAAAGACTCAACTCAGAGATGAAGCTTCTATAAGGAACATTATTGACTGCCTTCTACATGCATGGTACTGATGATCCTGGGAAATCCAGAATTTAACATTAAAAGTTTTAGCTATAAGAGACTTTAAATATCCAAGATATGATGGCATATAATCAATTCTTTGGTAATAATGTTTGCTACATCAGTGGTTCCCACACTTCAGTGTACATCAGAAGCACTTGGAGGACTTGCTAGAACACAGATTGCTGGCCCAGTAAGTCTGGGTGGCGCCCAAGGATGGACGTTTCTAGCAAGTTCTCAGGGGATGCTGATACTGTGAGGACCGTACCTGAAGAACCACTGTCCCGCATCAAGGGGTTTCATGGAGACAAATTAGATAAAATATGTGAAGTGGCTGCTACTATTCTAAAACTCTGGTTCAGCAAGAGTGGTATAACCTTATTTCATGAACAAGTCAATTCAACTTATACATCTCAGTTGGTGCTGTTCTTGAGTTTAGGAGAACCATAAAACCTATGAATGTATTTTTCACAATTATCAAGGATTTGGTGTCCAAAGAAGTATAATCAAGAGTAAACCCTGGAGGAGAGTGAAATTCAATGCCAGATGCTGGTTCTCCGACTGAAGCAAAAGCCTGAAGCAAATGGCCCATCCTGACCTCTCCCCACCGCTGCTCCATCCTGTGAAAAATAATGCAAAGCCTGGCCAAGTCAGAAGGAAGCCAGCAAGACAGGCAGAAAAGACACCAAGAGCCTTCAACTCAAGACGCTTTCATCTGTGAACAGCGTGTTCTTTCTCTGGTTCACCCGGTGTTTCTGACAGAAGTGAGGTTCTTCTCTGGCGTCCAGGAAAGGTTTACGACTGAAAAAGAACAGATTTTACCTGGCAGTGGGTGCGTGCGAGGTTTGTTCTCTTTCATAGCAGGCCCAATTGCTCTTTATTTTGTAGATGCTAATATTAGACTCAGTTAATCATCGCACATTCCTTTTATTAGGTGAGGAGCTACATTCTTGAAACCACTCTCAGGAAAACAATCCTTCACTTCCAGACCACCCTGAGTTGTAGACTTGGGGTTTCAGCAGCGGCAGTATTGCTGGGTCGTTAGGCAGACATCTGGGCAGCCCAGAGACATCTGTTCTTCAGCCTCACCCCTTTGCAAGTGCTTCAGGAACTTCCTCTTTTCTTGTTCACTTGGCCCCAAGTTGTTCCTTTTATAAACATCCAGAAACGGTTAGCCCCACAGATAGCCAACTTTATGGCCTCTTTCCATATGGGCGAATTGGCCTGTACTGAGGGCAGGCCTGCTGGAGTAGGATGTGTTCAATCTACTTCATTTCAAGGCCAAGTTAGATCCATCGGAGTTTTGTGCAAAGTGTGAAATAGTTAGACCATCTTAGTCTGTTAGTTCAGTGAATATGGCTTGATTTTAATAGTCTTTTCTTAGTTAATTATTACCAATTCATAGCAATTTGCCATATAAACACTGTGGTTAGATGCTGAGCCAACCCCAGTGCTTCCTTAACCCATTTACTGTGAAATCTCATTGCCACTTTCAACTCTGCTTTTGAAATTAAACTATCCCAAGTTCCAATCAGGACTTCAAGGCCTAGTTGCCCAGACACTGCATTCTCTTCCATTCCAGCCATGGTTGTCTGCAGAACTCCCAGCAAGCAGTGAGATGGGGATCCCAGAAGCAGACAGCGGAGGCTAGGGGGAGACTTAGGGTGATGGCAGCGGAGGAAGTCCAGGACTCCAGGGAACATTGGCGAGCAATAGCCGTCGTCCACGTTTCTGTGGTGGTCCCAGGCCTTGCTGAGTGACAGTGGTGGTGGAAATGGGGAATGAGCAAGCAGGAGGAGGAAAAGGTGGCCCCTCACAGAAGCTGTGATGCCTGCAGGGAGATAGGCCTCTGGCACATCAATTAGAAACGTAAATGCTTGAAACCAATATGCCTGAAAATAATTGATTCCCTTAAATCTTTCTCTGCTCAGCATTGTTAGGGCCCATTATCAGACCTCACCCACCAATTATTTACTGAGTACCTCCTCTGTGCCAAAACCAGCCTCCTGTATCTACTATTAGTTTGCACAACTCGCAAAGCATTTGCCATGTATCAGAAATAAACTCACTTGCCTCATTCTTCTCCACATAACACCTGCGGGGCCCCTCCTTCTCTCCCTATTTGCTCCTTCTTTTACCTCTCTCAAATTCATTCAGTCTGACTAGCTCTCCTAGGGGCCTTGTGGGTACTGCTCATTCTAGAACCCCACCTGTGGTCTTATCCCAAGCCCCAGTAGACAAGACCCACCTCACCCCCACCCCGCTCCCAGGAAGCGGACTGACTTCCTGACGTCGGTCGGTCGGTCCTGGCTGCAGCCTGACTGTGAAAAATGGAGAAGCGAAGCCTTGCCTGTTTCTACCTGTGTTCTCTTTCCTAGGCTCTAGTAGGACTTGTTTTTCTTTCATTTCCCTCCTTCTATTTTCCCCTGCTTTCCTTTCCCTTCTCTTTCATTCATTCTTCCTTCCTTCCTTCCAACCTTTATCTGTGAAACTCTTGCATCCTGCTCAGCAGTATGGAGAATGAGAGCAGATGTTAAGTACACACATGCCCAACACAGAGGTTAAATGCATATAAGAGGCTTCAAATGATGAAAACAGGAATTCAGAATTACATTCCCAAAAGAATTCTACTTGGGAGGGACTCCTGGCAAGCATTCATGGTGGGCTTTAGCCTCCTAGACTTCATTTACATTTCATAGCTTTTGCTGAATTTTCTTCAACTGTCTCCCCAAACATACTCCTCTGGTCCACACACTGTTCCCAGTGAAACTTGGATCATATCTGATATAACTCCTGTACCTTTGTGAAAATATGAGACAGACCATTCACTTTGAGGCAAACCTCTCTATAGACATGATCACGTTTGCCATTCCTCAGTCAGTGTTGTCAGCAGCACCCCCCTCCCTCCTCCTCAAAGTCATGGTGTCCGTATCTCCCTAGAGCTGTGGCTACTGGGACCCTGCTTGCCACTTCTGATCTCATTGCTTCTTCACAGACACTTACATATTAAACTATAAACAAGTCTGCTCAAATTACAAAGGGCCAAATGTGAGAGAAAGGCTAATAACATTTGACATTCCCAGTCTTTTCCTTTTAAGTAAAAAATAGGTCATACTAAAATTTGGATAACAGATCAGATTTAGAGGTGACTTCTTCCAGTATATTGTAGTTTATATTACATTTAGGGGCTAATGTAATGAGGAATCTCAAGGAAGGAGCTTCAAGGCTCTGTTCTGAAGTTCTTGACATATTAGATCATTAAGGTAACCACTTACTCCTGTGGTCTGAAGGGATGCTCGCTGGCTCACTGCTTCCTGGAATTTCACTTTTAAAATGATCCCATTGTAATTAGAGGCAGCCTGATCCAGAAAGACCACCTGAGACAGGGAACTTCATCTGTCAGAGAGGCGTGAGCAGCTCTGCCTTCCCCTCTCCTGGAATATGGAGAGCACACAAAGGCAAGTTCGTCCTTCGCTAAGCCACCTCGGATAAACAGTCTCTCTCCTGGGAGTCTAGCCAAGGAAAAGAATATTTTGTTAATCATTACTCATTATCAATCTGGTCAAAGAATTATGGGGTTTGGTTGGGCTGGGTTTTTCCATCTAGGTGGCATAGACTGGGCAAATTTCATCACATAAACAATCAGTGTACAATTCTGGGTGGTTTCCCGAGGGCAGAAACTCTCACAGTCGTCCGTCTAAACCTCCAGTGAGATCTCATTCTCCTTACACCTAATAGACTTGGCATTTTCAGTCATCCTCTTGCCTTGGTGAAATGGAATTCCCCATACAGTGCTTCAGAGCTCAGGAGGCATCTCTAGGGAAAAAAAAAAATTATTTCTACAGATTATCATTTTCACATGCTTTTATCTAAAAATGGGATAATCATTGAAAACACTTCTGTTCTTTCTTCTGCTCCCATCACCTGGTCTACCTTTTCTTCCTCAAGATTAGTTATTCAAACAGTGGCCTTATTTGATTTAAACAAGCCATGGTGGTTCTTCTGCCCTCAACAAATGGAAAAGTCTAGTAGGAAATCCACATTTATGCTTGTGGATGGCAGATAGGCATTATTAATGACTTGAAGCCTCAAGGGCACTTAGAAACACTGAGTCAAGTTTTTGTCTTATGATGGTGTCTGGGAAAATCTGAGGTAAAAATCATTTGCTTAGGTAAGCAGGAAACAGTTGTTAGTATTTCATTTTGTTTTATTTCCTGTGAGGACTTAGGAAAACTGAGAGACTTTCACTCCTCTGATACGGGACATAAAACAAAATCAAAATATTCTGCTCAAAACCCACCACAGTGCAAGCTTAACTAGCCAAGATTTTTCCAGTTCTAAGAAAAAGCCAACTCATTCAGGCAAAATCAAATTACACTTTTCTAAAAGGGAAATTTGAAGCAGTATTTTTCAAACTTTTGATTTTACAACCCATAGCAATAAATATATTTTACATCCTTTACATACACATATATACTTAACTAAAATATGTTTTGTGAAATATAATTTACCCTATGTGCTATAAACTCTGATATTTTCATCTCTTCTATTCCATTCTATTCAAGTCTAGTTCACTCTTTTAAAAATGCTAGCTGTAACCCCCAATATTGATTTCCTAATCCATGACCCACAGTGTGAAAAAAACTCTTGGGCCCGGGGGCAAGAAATTAATCCTCTAAATCCTCCCACTTCTACTGGAAATGCTCAAAATTTCCCACTGAGGAGATCATTGCTTTGGCTAAAAATGTTTTCTCCCATTAAAATGTAAATGAACCCTGAATGGATAAGATTAAACCTGGCCTATCATTCACACCTTTATGATTCTAAGTATTACATTACATCCCATCACAACAAAAAAAGGAGGTCAGGCTGGATAGGTGAGGGGTGGGAATGAGAAAACAAATGTGCCAGATGGACTGGCTAAAGGGCTTCTTCTGAGGAGGTAAGGGCATGTTGGTGATTCCAGGCCTTTGCCCCCTCCCCGGTGAAGGGGGAAGGAGCCTAGGCTGAAGGCAACCCTCAGCACACCTGGAGTTCCCCGGCTGCCCCTCTGCTCCAGCACCTGGTGGGGCGGGAAGGGGACGTACAGCCCAGAAATGGGAAAAACAGAACCAGAGCACTATGGGGCCTGCAGTGGGGCGTCCATCAGGCAGGTGAGTGACCCGGGAACGGGAGGCCCCACCTCTATCCCTTCACTACACTCTTTCTACCTCTAGGAATGTTCTTCTCATTCTTCCCCACCCTGCTCACCTTTTCCAATAACAAGTTTCCATCTCCGCCAGCCTGTCTCTGAGCCCGAGGAGCACTTCCTGCCACTCCCACTCTTTTGTCCTTCCAGAGCAACTTGTGCACACGTCCTTCAGAGCACCACACACGGAGCATCACCACTGATCAACTGCCTGTCATTAGACTGTCAGTTCCCCGAGGGCCTGTGGTCATGTCTAGTACCCAGCAGTGACCACACCCTCTCGCTCTGTCATATACTCTTTCATTCATTTAACAAATATGAATCTAGCGCTCGTACACTGAACCAGGTGTAGGGCCGTGTTGTGCCAGCTGCTCTTGCAGAGCTTTGTTAATGTTGTCTACTAATGAGTGAGTATTTGCCGAGTGGATGAGGGATGAAGGAATGAATAAGTGAACGCTATATGCCACATATGCTATCTCACTGCTTCATCATACATGCCCATCCATCCCAGGACAGCTTTGATGGCAAGGAAGTCCTTATACTGAATCAAAGTGTGTTGCCCTGAAGCTCCTATGTATTAGTCCATAAGAGTAGGAACAGCTGACAGCATTGACATCTGCTGTGTCCCCGGACCTTCTTCTCTCCAGTCTCAATATATTCAAGATCGCTACATCAGCAATAACATGAAATGGTTTGAATTGCCCCACCAGCCTATTGCTTCCTCAAAACACCCGCCATTTGGCCTGTAATCTCCTCCCCACACGACCCCATAATGAAACCCCCATCTCCAGGTGTGCTTCCTGCTACGCCCAAACTCCACATCCACAGACCTGCCTCCCGCCAGAGCAGCAACTCTGAAAACCATATTCTCTCACTGACTTAATATTAACAACAGTGAACACACACTTCTACTTGAACTATATGGGGTTATTTACCCAGCAACTCCCTTTACTTCTTGAAATTTTGGACTGGCCCTGCTCCCTCCCCATCCACATAGGCACATTTAAATGGCTATTTTGAGAACTGACCTTTATTTTCACATGATTCCGTCCGTTTCCCTGGCTACCGGAGAACCCTAACCAGTTTTCCCATCAGAAGACTTCCACAGAATTTTCTGAGCCTCTCTCAAGCCCAGTAACAAAAGTCAGAAGAGGTAATACTCCCAAGCATTTAAGGGTCATAACCTAGTACGGAAGGATGGTCTTTAACAATAGAGACGAAAACCCAAAGGAGAAAATGCCCCCCAAAGAGAACCTGGACTAGAATGGAGAACCCCAGGGCTTTGGTGTCCCTTGCCCCTTTTATCCCTGAAACCCAGCAGCCTCTCTTCTTTCCCTCAGTCTGGTTGTTCTTGGATTCTGAGAGCCCATAAATTCCCTTTTTGCCCTTTTGCCTAATTCCAGTTGGGTTTCTGTAAGTTGCAACCAAAAAATTCCTGACTAATACAACCCCTAATTTTTAATTCCTACGCTGCTGTGCCCTTCCTAAACCAAACACTCCCATCCTGTACTTACATGTTCTTGAACTCAAAGGCTGGATCTTACATTCACTGCCGTTGAACATCATCTTGTTTTATTTGATTCCTAATTCCAGTGCAGCTGGTCACAGGTCTGTACGCACTACTGTCAAACTAACAAAATATGGCTTTTGTACACTTTCGGTGACAGAACCGCTCACCCTCATAAGGCCAGGCTGGGTAGCAAGAAAATAATTCATTGTCCTGTAATAGGGTCTTGCCTAAAAATGACTTTTAAGCTGGAGGAAACAGAGTCATTCTTTTGAATGAATTTTCAATCCTTTGGAGCGCTCCAGCCCCTCTACTGTCAAGATGTTGACTGGCTGAAGGACAGAATCACGAGACATGATGACAGCGGAAAAGGGGCCCCACATCCTCTGGGGCTCACTGGTCGGTGCTGGAGAGCAACGTGTCCAGCCTCATCCCTGAGGTGTCGATGGCCCCGACCGAGCCTTGGCTCGTCACACTGGCGTCCACAGCTGGGGCAGAGGCACATGCTCTTGCAAATAAGAACAAATCCAGACTTAGTAAAGAGAGACTTTAATCAAAATGATGATTGCAAAAGGAGGAAGGGCTATTAAGGAGGAGGAGGGGCTGTTATAATAGGCAAGACATGGTGACTATAAGGTCTGCAGGTTTCTCAAGCGCTCAGCAGAAAGAGTTTTTTTTTTAGAGAGAGGAGTAAATGAGGCTAAAAAGACCCAGATATGGGGAAGTGGGATGAAAGGGTGGTGTGACAGAAAGTAGACTAGAGAATATTTTATCCTAAGGCCAGCCTGTTCTTAGGAGGTGTTGTTTGCTGGCTTAGGCTGACCTTGGGCCAAAGTTCAGAGACCTAGGGGAAAGAGAGAGACCTAACTGCAAAGTGTGACAAACAAGCATTTTGTTCCAGTTGTTCAGCAGACACGAGTAGTTCAGTGAATCATTTATGAGGAAAAAATGGGCATTTGGAGGATGTGTGTCTAGCCTTGTCATAGGTAACCCACGTGGCATGGGAGAATCCTGCCTAGATCAAGTGGGGGACGGTGATTCTTTGCAGCGAGCAATTTCCTGGAACACAAAAAGGTGGGTCACAGGGCCCAGGAAAGGTCCAACCCTGTCACTGGGAACGCTTGTTTTCACTCCCAGCCCTGTCAGCATCTCCACGTGCCCTCCCCAGGGCATGTGAGTTTCTGGGCTCCAAGAATGGCACAAACAGGAGGACAGAAGTGGTGTCTCAGATCCATGTATCCAGCTACCTCTCTGTCAGCGACACACCACATTGGAAATTATGGCTGCCCAGCCATGCTGGGGCCAAGTCCAGAAGTTTGCAGTTATCTCAGGCCACCCCTAAGGAAACTGACAATCACCCCAACGTGACTGTCTTTCCATAAACCTATCTGGATATTTCTGCAGCCCCTGAATTTCTGGCCTTGATCAAGGTCCCTAAGGGCCCTAACATCTGACCTCCATATCCTACCCTTTCCTTTCTCCTCCCCACAGTCATCTGAGATGCAAGGGGTGAGCTTCCTTCTTTCCTTAATTGCAGAGGTACCTAAGCTCCCTCTGCCCTACCACTTATATTAAAACTCAGTGATTAGAAATGTTACCGGGAGCTAAAGAAGTTCAGGAAATCCCGTCTCTCTCACCACAGCCTGCCTTCCACTGTATTGTTAGTCTGCAGACTGACAGCTTCCATTCTGGAATTTATAAATTCAGCCCTGCCTTTGACCTTGCATTCCTGCTGCAAAAATCCCAACTTTCCCCACAGTGAATGGGTACGTCTGGCAGAATAGGAGGTCACATACAAGGAAATTCAAATATAAAAATCACTCTATAAGTCAAAAATATTATCCCTTTACACTAGCATGGAAATAAAAATGGAAGCTAATTGTGTTATCCAAATTATTTGCTAACATGCTGATCTCATTCACTCATAAATTTGAAAAACTTATCTTTTGTAAGTCATTGATAAAAAGGATAAAATTATTGAATGAGAGAATAGAGCTTAGAGACATAACACTAAAAATAAACACATGCTTTCAAATTGATAAAATACTGCCTGCTTGGCATTCACTCCTCTGTTAGCCCAAGTAAGTCATTTGTTTGGGGCTGTGGCGGACAAACCTTAAGGCAACCCCAGTGATCTCACCTCCTGGTATTCATCCACTTGTACGACCTCCTCCCCTTGACTTGGATGCTCCTTGTGAGTAGCTGCTGACCAGTAGAATATGGCAGTGGTGATGCAATGTCCCTCCTTGTTGATTACATTAAGGCTTTATCTTGTTGGCTTTGAAGAAGTAAGTTGACATGTTGGAAGGCCCACATGTCAAGGGGGTGAGGATGACCTCTAGGAGCTGATATCAGCCACAAGGAAGCTAGGGCCCTCAGTCTCATAGCTACAAGGGAATAAACTTCCAACAACCTGAGAGTTTGACTACTTCTCCGGTCATGCCTCCAAATGAGGACACAGCCTGGCTGAGGCTTTGATTATTGCAGCCGGAACCCAGAGAATCCAGCTAAGCTGTGATCAGATTCCTGACCCACAGAAATAGTAAGATATATATATATATATATATATAGTATGATAGATAGATAGATGATAGATACATAGAGATATAGATAGATATAGATAGAGAGAGATGATAGAACTACATATATAGCATATAACAGATAGTAAATGTTTATTGTTTTAAGACACTATTCTTGTGTCAGTTTGTTACACAGCATAGAAAACTAATACAGGGTCACGTAGGGAGGGAACAAACTATTCAGACATGTGCCTTGGTGTTGATCCTGCTTCAGATTATATCGCCTCTTTAGGCAGACGACTGAACCAGGACTCAGAAGAGCTAGGATCTGAGACAAATCCCACTAAATTATGACCAACAATTCCCTACCTTCTCTGTGCCTCATTTTTCTCATTTGTAAAATGAGGATATCATAGTGAGTGAAGCTAAGGGACCTTTCAGCTCAAAGACTTCATGTCCTGTGGCCCAAAAGAAAGGAAGATACCTTTGAAATGCATTTGAATTGAGATGATGCACAAAAGAATGAGTTTGGAAGTAATGGAACAGAGATGAGCAAATATTGAAACTAAAAGAAATTCTGCTCTAAATAGAAAGTAAACAAACAAACAAAAAGCCCTTATACTGATAGCCCCATAGAAGTTAAAGAAATAAAATGGCCCAGACCAGTTTATACACGTGATGCTGGCACATCCAGCCAAGTGGGTGATGGGACCGTTAGTGCTTCCCGGCTTGGATTTATAGGCTTCATTCTCAAGACATCTATGGTTTTTGTTTTTTTTTATCTAGCTCAAATCTTTTCTAGTGAAAGAAAAAAGAAATTATGTTCAGCCCAACTCTGAGAAAGAGTGGACATCCTCTTGACATTCTCCCCCCTTAATAACACACATTTCTCAGTTATTAGACCACTCTCATGACTTCTGGTTAGTTGAGAGAGCAGAGCCAAAGTTCTTAGAAGTAAACCAGAGCAGCAATCTCAGTGAAATAGCTTTGCGTGTCTCTATTTTCCAATGCTACAGAAAGAAAAGCTTTGAATAGCACTGGATTCTAAGAAGAACCATGGTGGGTATTTTCTAAGATTTCAAAGTCAATGGGGGATATAACTGAGAACATAAATTCTAAAACCATCATAAGCTGAATGTTGGAAAAAGAGAAGCAAGCGTCTTTTCAGGGTTAAAAAAAAAAAACCCTGCTCATTAAAGCCTTAGAATGAATCTACTCTTACAAGTCTAATCCATGAATAAACTAAGAAATAGAACTTTGCTGAAAAATTCCTCATGGGTTTACAAGTTGCTATAAGTCCCCAAGGACTGGGGTTTGAGCTATAAAGTTGCCTAAGGTACACAGGTCATACAGTGTAGTAAGAATTTGAAAACTGCCATCTTTCCACAACAAAGACACTAGTGATACCAAAAACCAGACCTATCTGGCCTCTGTCCCCTGTGCTAAATAGTACTTAGTGTGGGTTTCAGAGTAACTTAATGGTTACTGGTTTAAGGAAGGGAATTTTGAGGGACAACTGGATATATGAAAGCAAAAGAGCCAATCTAGATTTCTTAAAAATCTAGGAGTTGAAATTATTTAATTTAATTTTTAATCTTAAACTGATCATTATAAGTGGTCTAATAATATTCAAAATTCTTAATTAGACATATGCAAAACTAGAAAACAAATGTACATATACCTTTATTCCTCTTGTCAAATGAAATAATGATGTTAAGAAGCCTAGCAAATAGAAGTTATCAATAAACATAGGTTTCATTTCATCTTCCATTCTGTGCTTTATTCAATTGCCACATAATAAGGGACCAATTCTTTGCCACGCTTAGATTTTGAATGAACTCAACTGAATAGTAAATGTGTTGTTTTGAATGGACAATTAAAAACACAGTCACAAAACTGTACCATAGTAAGACTAAGCTGATAATACTATCTTGAAGATTATACCAATCTCTGATGCCAAATCCATTTTTGAAGCCTGCTTTGGCCAAATGCAACATTCCTTTATTCCTCAACTGAGAAAGTATCCAATTTGGAAGTACTGTAGGATATAGGAAAATTGTCAACTTGGTGGACGTAAGAATTCCTGATCAGAGGAAGGGTTATTTTTTTCTTCTGTATGTGTTGACCACTAGACTGAATCAGAAATCGGGAAGTTGGTGAATGGAAGTGATCTTACCACCTTAAACAGCTGAATGCAGCTGGAAGGTTTCAGGGGAATGTCCATGGCCCATAGATCTCTTCAGGATGGGCTTTTTATTTACCTTTGAATTCAGTCAGACTTTCTAGCTCATGTTCAAGAATTCAATAAAAGAAAATTTTAACAATTTCAATCTGTATTTTAATTACTTACTCATTTTAATTTTAAGTATTCTAATTAAATACTCATTCCCAGAAGAATGTACTGGTGTCCAGCTATATTCAAAACACCTTGTCATTTAGGGAGCAGGTTGAGAGAGATAAAATAAATAAATAAAGCATAATTCCTGGCCTCTGAGAACACCTTGTCTAATAGGAAAAATGAGACAGTCACACACAACCACAATACAAGGAAAGGTGTGCCGTAAGAGGAGTACAGATAATATATAACGTGAATTCAAGGAAGAGACATTATTTGGGATGGTCAGGATTCAAAAAAAAAAAAGATTCAACAGTATTTATCATTGGTGTCACAATATGAAGCAACCAGAATTACATTAGAATCGAGGATCCCAGAAGTAGGAGAATTCTGAGGAATCATGAAGTCCAATTCTCTATCACATGGGTTTTTAAGTGGAAATCCATGGACTGACTTAAAGGTGTTCATACTTTCTACATTGCCTACAATTCTCTCTCTCCTTTGGAGGTTCATCCTCTTCTATCCTGTCATTAAATATGAAGTTCCTCAAGTATTCATCCCAGGCTCATCCATTCCATGCCCATGAGTCCAGTAGCAATGTATATCAATGACTCTTAAATTTATCTCTCCAGACAGGATCTCATTTCTATGTTCCCTATATTTCAGTGCTTATGTGGCATCTCCATTAGGAAAAGTTAAGGGCAGGAAGGGCAGGTTACACTCAACATGTCAATTAAAATACTCAAATATTCAAATATTCAAAATGTTGAATAGGTTACACTCAACCCCACCTCCACACACTAAAACTAGACCACATTTTTTCATCCAGTCCACATCTGACCACGTCACACTTTTGCTAAACAAAAACCTTTAACAGATACACATTTTTCATCAGTTAAAGACAAAACCCACATGGCTTCTGGGTTTTGGATGCTTTGGGCTGCAAATAACAGAGCACCCCCACTCAATTAACTTAAATAATACTGAGCAAGAAGTCCTCCAGATGGTGGCTCTCATCTTCAAGGACCCAGTTTCCCTCCATCTTTTTTTCTCTGCCATTGAACATTTTTTAAAAGATTTCTGGTTTATAGTCACCATAGTTTTGGTCGTGAAGGAAACATTTTCTTTCCATATCAGTCTCTCATTGAACTGTTATTTAAAGTATCTTCATTTTGTCCCTCAATTATAGTAAGGACATTTTTGCAAGGTATTTTCAAGTGTGAGTAGGTAGCGTTCATGGGATCTGTTGCCTCAGAGTGCACAATTTTGAGGACTACCACCTGAGTCACATGACCAAAAAGTATCATGGTCCCATACCAACTTATTTGTAAAGCATCAACAGCCAGTGAATTTCAAGGTCAGAAGCATTCAGTTGTACTGGACTGAAGTGTTTAACAGTGTTTGGTCGAGCATAGGTTGGCACATTGTTCCCTTCAAGCTACTTCCCAGTAAGATAAAATAGTCATCAGTTATGAGCTGTAAGTTCTCACCTTGCCATGCACCTTGCTATGTTGAATGGGTGCAGGGCTGTACCTCAAGAGATAATAAGGAAATAAAAAGGAATGTAAGAAGTATGATTTCTTATTTAAGAGTCATGCATTAGAGGAGAGGCACGCCAGGCAGATAGGCACCACGAGATACTCTCCTTGGAAATGGCATGATGCTGACAGGAAGACAGGTTTCCAAGCTAAATATACCAGGTTCTGATCCAGTATCAGCTGAAAATAAATTTGATGAACAACAAAGTCATTTGCCGTGAAAATGATATGTTGCTTGTGGTCATTAGTTAAAGGTAGCCAAGGTGACCTTTGTGACTCAAAAAAGCCAACCACCCCAATTTGAGGAGAGACCAAGACTTAGAATCATGAAGGAATAGACTCTGGTAGTTATAGTCTAGTCCAAGCATACACAAGACATGGCACAATGACCCTGGCGTGAGCTCACAGAGGAAAAGCAGAAGCCAGGATGAACTGGTCTTTCAATCATGAGGAGAACACACAGAAGGCTTGTAAGGCAAACTCTATAAAGTTTATGTAATGAAACCAGGTGGAATTTGGTCATAAACATTAATTGAGTGATAATTTTGGATGGGAAGTAAACAGGAATGTTTTGGATGTTTTCCACTTTTGATCGGAAGATTCTTAATTTGTCCCACCTTCTTAGAATTTTGAAGATCATTTGAAGCCCCATCTGTCACCAAAAGTTGAACCGAGCAACCAGAAGTTGGATGGATATTTTCAAAACATCCATAATTCCAGGGATCTTATGAAGAAGTATAAGAAAGATATTGCCCCCCGGGGAAGGCAGTATAGCACAGAGAAGACAAGTAGTGACTCTATAGCATCTTACTATGCTGGTGGACAGTGACTGTAATGGGGTATGTGGTGGGGACTTGATAATGGGGGGAATCTAACAACCACAATGTTGCTCATGTGATTTTATATTAATGATACCAAAATTTTTTTAAATGGAAAGAAAAAAAAAGAAAAGAAAGATATTGCCTCTTCACACCAATTAGGATGGCTACTACAAATTAAAAAGAAAAAACAGAAAATAACAAGTGTTGAAAGCGTATAGAGAAATTGGAACCCTTGCACACTATTAGTGGAAAAGTAAAACAGTACAGCTACTATAGAAAATAGTATGGACATTCCTCAAAAAACTAAAAATAGAACTACCGTGTGATCCAGCAATCCCACTTCTAGGTATATATCCAAAAAATGGGGAAAGCAGGGCTTCAAAGAGCTATGTGTATACCCATGTTCATAGCAGCACTATGACAATAGTCAAGAGATATAATCAACCAAATGTCCATTGCTAGATGAATGTAAAAACAAAATGCAGTATATGTGGGTGTGTATATATATATATACACATACACACCCAGTGAAATATTATTCAGCCTTACAAAGGAAGGAAAGCCTGTCACGTGCTATAATGTGGATGAACCTTGAGGACATTATGCTAAATGAAATAAGTCAGTCACAAAAACCCAAGTACTCTATGATCCCACTTATATGAAGTATCCAGCAGTCAAATTCAAAGGACTAGAAAGAAGAATGGAGATTAACAGGGACTAGGGGGAGGGGGAAAAGGGGAGTTATTGTTTAATGGGTATACAGTTTCAGATTTGCAAGAAAGAAAAGTTCTGCAGATCTGTTTGACAGCAATGTGAATATCCTCAACACTACTGAACTATACACTTAAAAATGGCTAAGATGGTAAATTTTATGTTATGTGTTTTTCACATAACATCACATACACAGACACCCAAAAGACATTGGCAATTAACTTCAGGAGAGATTGGGTGAAAGATTTCCTCACAGGTAACAGGAAGATGGATGGGGGAAAGAATGCAGAGTTTTAAGGGATCTGGACTTGTGTGTCCTTTCTAGTAACTTGGGAACTGTTGAGGCTGAGGAGTTGAAGAGAGAGCTGAAATAATACAAAAGGCTTATGCAAGACCTCTGAGTACAAAAAGCTTATGCAAGACGTCCCTTCTGCTAACTTCAAATGGCCTCAGTTCTGAATGTCTTGATAGATGGCATCTTTTGACACCACAGACCCACCCCTCACTCCTCCTTGGGATCTATACTACCTGAACTGTCACAGCGGTCTTCATACGACTTGCCTGTATCCACGCTAGGAAGAAGACTGGGAGAAAAGCACTACAGGGGATTGGGTCTGGGGGGAAGCCTGGGGGCTGCATGAGCCACTGAAGGGTAGATGTGCATGGTCCTTCAGGCTGGAGCAAGGCAGTGGTTCACAACATTCAGGCATAGGATAATACAGGAAGCCACAGGATAACAGAGAACTAAAAATAAGGCCAGCCAGTGGGGCAGAGCCCAAGATGCAGAGACCAGCAATCTGGACCATAGACATGAATAGGAGCCTCCCTTCTCCAGGTGGAAGTATGACCAGCAGAAGCTTAAATGCTCAGGCAGGTGGTCCAGGCAGTAGACTCAGGAGCCCTGCCACAAAATGTAACTGATGTTCCTGTCAGAAAGCTCCTCCCAGGGGCTGCAGCCCACCCCAGACAGAAACTCACCTCACCTGGAGGACCCTGATTCAGGAGGTTGCCAATGCCTGGCACTACCTACTGAGGGTAAAAAAAGGCATCCATTGTTGCTCTCAATTCATTCCCCTTTAGATCACTTTGAAAAGACTTCATTTCCAGAATCATGGAGGATGTCATTACCCAGAAACTGCCCATTACTGAATAGCTTGAGATCTGGGTATATATAACAAACATATAAATGCATAGCTGAGCTCACCAAAAAATTAAGGGAAAGCTCCAAGGGCCCAAAATACAAATGGAATGGAATGTACACCAATGCAATAAGAGCATGAGCTGAGGGCTGCTATCCTGGGCACAAACAAGGTGGGGAGTTTGCTAGTTGACAGAAACCAGGACTTGGGTTATAATAGCCACGTAGAAATAGAGAATGAATGTTTGTCAGAGAAAGTTTGCCATGACTAGGTGTTTCTCTTAAGTGGCCTTGGGTGACTTTTAGTCTCCTAGTCAGAACCAACCTTCAGATCTTTCTTCCCATTGGCTGGTCCTGAAGATGAACGTAATAAACTTTCTTGAGTGCCTCTTCTGGATGTGTTTACCTCTATCAGAGAGTATGGGGACCTGAAGGCTCTTAAGTAAAGTAACAAACCCTGGGGGCCCTCAGTCTTCCAGCTTCAGCAGCATGTGGATACCCACGTGCCTTCATTTCATCTTCTCACCCAGATTCACAAAGTTAAGGGAGACATCTTCCTGCCTGTCCCACTACAAGGTTTCTAGATTGTAGAATCTAGAGCCCAGAAGGTCCTGAGCCCAGAATCTATTCTGCCTTAAAATGAACAGTCAAGCCTAGGATGTTCTTTCAGAAAATTTTAACAATTATTCCTTTTAGAAGAAGGGAGCCTGCCTGTTTGTAAAGTCAAATTTGATGTCTTTCCTTTACCAAACCTCCATAATGACAGCTATGGTCACGGTCACTCAAGTCTGGAACCAGCATCTGGGAGAAGAATTAGAGGCCTCAGAAAATGGCACAAAATGTCAGATCACGAAAACAGTAGGCAACTGGAAAGAAGAAAAAGAAGCATGCAGTTACAGTAAAAACAGAGTTCCTCATTGGTGACGTTCATTCTCCTCAAGCATAGAATTCCATGTTTTCCTGAGATGGTAAATATGAGAAGGTCATTAGCCCTGAGATGACTCCCTGAAACGCACCCCAAGTAGCTGTGCGTTCACTGGGAGACCCCCACTGGCATTACAGGCTGTGAATTAAGGTCATTCCTAAGCCGTAACAGGAGAGGTTCTGTCAGCCGTGCAATTACTTTGTCTTGGCAGGACACTTTGGAGTCAAGAAAACATTGGCTGGGGTTCAAGGCCAAGATTTTGGATCAGTTGCCACCATAATTTTTCAGAAATGTGATGACTGTTCCTCAAGAAATAGTTTCCTAAGTAGGCTGCAGAAATCTCTCCTGTACATGTTTGAAAGGGATTTAAGGAATGAAGCCCTTGGGGACCTACCAGTGCAGCTGAGTTACCATGGGTGTCTCAAGTGAAGGGCGAGAAGTCCAGACCACAACAAGAATCTTTCTCACCAACTTGGTGACGGCATCAGTGGCTTTGACTGAGACAGAGCATGCCTGGGCTCTGAAGCTTCTACACGGTGCACATGCACAGCGATCCAAGATCTGTCAGGGTCACCCAGATAAGTCATCTCTCTTCTTTACTGAAAGTTCTGTGTTCAACTAAACAGCATAAGCTTCCTATACTTCTTGGTATCCTTTTTGGATGTGATAATAGTGAAGAGGAGCATCATGGGAACACCTAACGACCCCCAAACCTCCAGAGGGTCACTGGATGCACTGTCTCCATTTCTGGCCTATTCACAGTCCTTCATTTATATATCAGAGTATCACTCATACTTAGAAAATTCAGGGAATTATTTGAATATGAATACCCAAGTCCAAGGCTAGGCATATGGAGGATATTCCCTGCACATTTTTATTTCGTATAACATTGTATCTAGACAAACACTCTACTATTAATACTATGTATTATAGTTGTCAAGGAAAACATTTACAATGTGCCTGAGCTCGTAGAAAAGAAGGTAAAATTTGAGTGGTGCAACATTGGGTGTAAAATTGCAAATCAAATACTGAGTTAGAAATACCATTACAGAAGCACAGGTGTGATGCCTATGGAGGCATGAGCATGTTTGGCCAGTGGGGCTAGAGAGAAAACTGCCCATCCTTTGAGGGCAGTTGCTGGGCAAATACATCTTGAAAATGCAAGCTGTCAATTTATTATCAGTTATCACATTCATTTTATTATTTTATGGAACAAAATTAGGTATATTAAAAACACTGTTTGTCCTAGTGGTGCATCTCTGAGAGTGTGTATAGTTACACAGTACTTTCCACCTTGTTCTCAGGAGCCAGGGTGAGCAGCTCCAGCACACCTTTCTGTGACACAGATGAACCAGAGAACAGCAATTAACTCTTAAATGAAATCTAAGAAAGCCTTTGGGCCAATGTGTACTTGCATGAAAAGGTACAGGACCTTGGATTAGTAGAAACGAGAATAAAATGCAAAAAGCACCCGTCCACGCAGGGTGTTGGCATCAGGGCCTCTTCTTTTTTACTCAGAACAGCTAACTTTAGAAAAGGCTTAAAGGAAGAAAAATCATGTTTCAATGTGATCCTTTGGAAGGAGACACAAAGTAGAAATCTCTAATGTGTCCTCACATTATTATCACTATTATTGGTCTTATAATATGCTGATAAGTAGTGATCAGTTTCACTATAGAAGCTGCTTGTAAATGTAACTAAAAGTTCACCATTGGAGGCTGGTTTTGAGAATCAGCTACGAAAACCTTTGAAGGAAAGAGCAGCAGGTTGCTATTTTGCCAACAGTTTCGGTTTAGAGAAGGCTAATCACTTAACTAGTCAGAATGTGAGAGATCTGTCAAAGGAGGACAAAGATAAACTCTTGGGAATCTGGGCTGGAACACAGGTTTTGTGTGACCCTTAAAAGACTCAGCCCACAGGGATTTACTGAACAGATATTTTATCTCTAAACCACTGAGATACAAAAGAGGGAGGCTGGCCCCAAAAACAAGATATGTTCTCAGCAGCAGGGAATGAACAGACAGACACTGTGTAATCCCGTCAGACAACAGATTAACACAGTGTTTCTAGACTGATGGACTTCATGAATTTCAGCTACTATATACCATTTCTTTATTCTGTCAAAGACATAAAAGAAATAACCCACTATTACCACTCTGTGCCAGGAACCTCACACCCCCACTCCTGTGCATACCTCGGGGGCTTGTCTAGGAAATGGAGATTGGGATTAGAAGGGTGCGTATCTACCACAAGGTCACCTGCAAAAGGGACCCCAGGGCCTTTGTTTTAGGTCAGGCTTGATACCAGGAACCCAAGAATTTGAAGTGCTAGTAAGTAAGGCTGCCTCGTGAAAATAATAACAGCTCCCACTTACTGAGCTTCTGCTGTCTATCAGGCACCACTTGAACCCTACAAAGTGGTTTTTATTCTCCTGATTGTGCAAAGGAGGAAACCAAGTAAGAAAGGCCTCACAGCCCATGAGCAGAAAAGCAGGGATTTGAGCAAGCCAGTTAAGAATAGGAGGGATACTTTTAAGAATATTTCACAAAGCAGAAACATTGTGGAGTGCATATTAACATTACAAGAACTATATGGAATTTCTTTGAGCAATAATTCTTCTGTGTGAGAAATATTTAATTTTGGAATCCTTAGCACCTGACAAAGAAGCTAAGGGAGAGAAACAAATCTAAAGTGTCAGGGAATTCTCTGAAGACCAGAGGCTTGGAAGTTATGACAGCAGGAAGAAGAGATGGTACAAAGCTCTATGCGATTGTCCACTTAACAGAGTTTGCAAGCCCAAAGCCCTAAAGTGAATTGTAAGAAAAGCTGGATGTAAGAATATGAGGAGGGAGGGTCCTGACAAATAGGAGAGCATTTGCCCCATCAAAGGCATTCAGATACCTTCCTTCCTTTTCTAAATAAACACTGGCCAGACAAACAAGACTAATGTGCAGACCACCCATTCATAACCCTGGAGACAACAATGCCATAAAGTAAGATAGAGCACACATGAAGCTGGGGTGGGCAGAGGAACCACATATAAAGGATGGACCCAATTAGAAATCAAAGGGTTTTCCTGGCAGGAGGAAGAGTGGAAAGAGAAAGCTGCAGGCAGGCAAGTGCAGGGCATTGAGTGGGTGACAAGTAAATCAGCTTGAGTAAATCATACTCAGCACAATTCCACTGGACCAAAGGAATAGTGAATGATCAAGCAGTCTGAAGCAAGACTGGGGCTGTAGGGCTGTGAACCCCAGGCACAGAATATGGAATCTGACCTGTGAGGAATGGAGGTCATTAAAGGCTGCTAAGCAAGAGAGCAGCATTATCAAAGCAGTATTTTAGGCATGGCAGTGGTGAGAAAAATGAGTACAAGAGGAGAGCTTAGAAATAAGAAGAGTTAGGAGGCTACTCCCTGCTACTTTGACAATGATAACGGTCTTGTTCAGTGGCAGTGAAAATGGAGAGGACGATATGGATAGGAATCGGATTGGATGTGGGAGGTGATGAAAAGGAAGTGAGGTCTACTTAAAGAAGACTGATGATAACCACTCTACTGGGTTAAGTAGCTGGCCATAGTTGTGTAGAAGCAGCAGCCTGACTTCAAACCCCAGCCCTGCCACTGGGAGCTGGGGGGCCTTGGGCAATTTACTTAACCTCTTTGTGCCTCAGTTTACATGCCTGTAAAGTAATGAGGATGAACACAGGCCTACTTCATAGGGGTGACACAGGGGTAACCATGTAATGGTTTAATAAATTAACATATTTAAAATGCTTAGCCCATTCTTGGCAGGTACTGTTGTTGAATTGAGAAGGGCGCACACTCTTGCTCATTGCTCATTTCCTTCTGAATAAAATGCTAAGAATAGCCATAAAGGGGTATATGGCTAAGATACCAGGTGCTGAATACTATTTAGATACAGCTCTCTTGCTGGATTCTTGCCTGAAAACATAAAATACCTGTGACATCACCCAAGACATTCCTTCTGGGGGAGCCTGAGTCTCACGCACAGCTGTTTCTTCTCAAGCATTCCATGGAACCACCCCTGCCAGCGGGTACCCAGCACTGGCCACCGCACTAAGGGATGGCAGGGGGTGGCATGGCCTGGACTGCAGCCCCCCAGATCTGCCTTAGGGGGTCCTCATTTGGAACTGTCTGAGGCCCTCTCGGTAGAGTCCTCTTGTCCATCCTGGTCTCTGGTGTCCCTCGGCCTGGGGCAAGAAGGCCCTCTAAGTGCCAGGAACCTTGTGACTTTGATGTAGTCATTTTCCACCAGGCTTCATGCTGCCTGGTCTCTCTCAGCCCACTGAACTAGCAGGGAGAATAAGAACTCCCTTTTTTCTGCACAGGGAAATCCCCTCTCCCACTACCACCTTTCTCAGGTGCCACTGTCACATTTGGGACAAAAATCCCAGTATTCTCAGGGGAGATCGAGGCTGAGGACAGCCACTGGTGAGACAGAAGGGGATCCTTTTTGTAGTGGGTTGGCAGGTGCTGCCCTGACTGATCACAGCTGCAAGGCTCACTGCCCCAGGGGAATAAAGTCCAGGGAACAGGGAGCGACTCCTAGGGCCACATCAGCCAGGGACATGGAAGCAGGAGCACGGCTGATGTGACATGCTAGCCCAGTGGTAACCCCTTCGCCCCAAGGAAAAAACAGATTTGAATGAAACTGCTCTGGCCCTCTAAGCACTTCAGAGGCAATGTGACCATCACTGGCCCCCCACTCTTGGACCCCATCCCTGGACCCTCTGGGAGGAGGACAGTGTACGGAAAAGATACTTCTTCCTCTTCATTGTCACTCATCTCATCCTCCAAGAGGGAGGGGCTACTTGTCATCAAGCCAAATCGTCTTGAAAGACCTAAACAATGACCACCTGAGGATTTTGTCTCCTTCTCCAAGGAAATGGGGGATATAATAGATATTCTATTGAATGCTTCACTACAACGTGCCAGGAAGGATTCTAAGTTTGAAGTCCACACAGCAGCCAGGTGAGATTGGGACTGTGATTATCCTCATTGTCATACAGGATGACAGCCACAAGTTTCAGAGCCAGGCTATAAACAGGCTCCAGAGTGGGTGTCCTCATCTATGGCACGGAAGTGATAGAGCTTCAACAGCTAATGATGGTCAGGCTGCACAAAGCCTGCAAAAGAACTATTTTTCTTGGTTCTGGCTTTGTGCTAACAGATGGTTTATTAAATTGCTATTTTTAAAGACACGCAGCTATGGGTAGGTCTCCTAATAGTACTTGCTATTTATGTCAAACCCAGGAGCCCGTGATTTAGGGTTAGGGCAGAGCCCCCCATCAGTGGTGTTTGGAGCTCCCTAGAACTCCTCCAGGGGGCATCCCCCCACTAGCCAGTCATGAGGTCTGTGGCCTATGGTGGGATATCAAGTACACATGAAGAAGTTCAGAGGGGATGAGGAGGTAAGACATGGAATGGAAAGGTTCTTGGAGGCCACAGTCCCCACGGTGACAGGGGAAAGTAGTGGGAATACTCTGTTATGGACTGAATATTTGTACTCCCCCTATGCAGATATTGAAGCACTCAGCATGGCTATATTTGGAGATTCTTGGGCTTTTAAAGAAATGATTAAGGTTAAAAATGTGGTCAGAAAGCCAGGGCCCTGACCTGATAGGATTAGTGTCCTTCTAAGAAAAGACACCAGAGAGCCCCCTCCCTCTCTCCCTCCCTCCCCCATCTCTATCCCCATCTGCATCCCTATCTTGAAATGTGAAAAAAGAAGCTGCGTTTTTCTAAGTTGCTGCATAAGCATTTGTCTACCAGCCTGGAGAAGGCCCTCCCCAAGAACCAAATGGGCCGGCACCTTGACCTGGAGGGGCTTCCAGCCTCCATCACTGTGATAAATAAGTGGCTGCTGTTTTTAGGCTGAGGTATTTTGTTACAGCAGCCCAAGTGGACTAAGACACCCCGTGTTCCCTGGAGGCTTCCTGGCCCACCCTTCCTCCCTGCCGTGCCTCCCACCCCCTTCCCCTCACTGCCACTCCCCCTCCAAGCCCCGAGTCGGCATCCCCTGCGGAATCTTCCTGGACACAGGAACCCAGTGTGAGTGGCATCTGCAGCATTGCCGGAGGACCTCACCAGCAGTGAGTTTTTACAACTCCAAGGCAACTGAAGATGCTTCAGGCTGGTTGGTCTGCTGAGAGTGCCAGAACCTGAGCGGCTCTTTGGAATGACAAACCAACTGAGGACCTCTTCAAAGTGGGCAAAGGACATCGTAATATGAGTCAGTAAAGCCAACTGTGTAACTATGTGGTGTTCTCAAGCTGTACTCAAGATGATATTCGTTCATGAAGATTTCTTCCCTTACCTGCCAATTCAACTCATTTTAATAATACATTCTTTTCCTATTTCTGTAAATTTTCCTTTGCTGGGCAGCGTTCTTTCATGGGTACCATTCCAGCAGTACAAATTCATCACATCCACTAATAATCTTTTACTCAAGCTTGTCCTAGGAGAACAGAAAGTCCTCAGATTATATGGGTATGTGCAGTGTATGTTGGCTGAATTATAAACAGGAAAAGGTTTCTGTGGGATGTATTTTTAATGAGAACACATTGTTACACTGTCAGCATGTGGCATTCTTGCTTAATAGAAACATTTACAAGAACACATACACATTTATATCCAAACACCAAATGAAGTAGATAGTTTAAATGACCTGTTTGCACCAGAAATAGAATATATTATACAAAACAAGGGTTATATCCACAGTCATTAATTCTCATTTTCTACATAAAATAACAATAAATTAAATCACATTATATGCAGATAGTTCTACTTACATTAGAATAATAAATTGTATAGCTTGTGCAGCTTTTACTTTACCTTTCTACCAGATTCATGTATCGTTTGGTAGTTGTGTATTTAAATAAACAATGAATAATTTGGCCCAGAAGGCAAGGACCGCAGAAGTAATTCTCCACAGTGTCTATTCCACGTCCTCCCGGTTCCAGTTAGTCACTATGCACAGGGAGCAAAGCTCAGATTCCCAGGTCTGCAAATTCAGAGCATCTCCAGGCTGTCGAGGGCATCTCATTGCTATCTTGCAAGACACAAAACACTGACCTTTTTCAAACCTTGGCACTGACTATTAAATAAGACCTCCTGTTTCAAAATTCAAATTTTCCTCTTTCTCAACATTCTCTGCCCAATTATTATGCGCTATGACAGCTTTGTTCTCCTAGCAAATAAAAAACAGTTTGGTAGTCAATGTTGTGACTTACACTTGGTGAAAGGACCCTTTATTCCTTGTGCATAGAAATCCGGATCTTTTAAACATGTGAACTCAAGCAACACAGCATTTTTGCTAACTTAATTCTGCTTGTTCAAATCTCTCCCCTAGGAATCATCCCACACTCTATACATCAAAGAGCTATTATAACATACAGATTTTTACTTCAGAGACTCAGGTCCCATTGAAGCCCTTTCCCTGTGTTTGACATAGCTTAAAACATGACCATTAACGGTATCAGCTGGTTTAGAATTGCTTTGCCTTTGGTATAAATTAACATTAGTGGTTAATGAAAAATCTGAACAAACTCCAATCCAGCACCTTTTGAAAGGTATTTTAATCCTAGAGTCTAGCTGTGGGGTGTGCCTGCAAGAGACATTCATGAGATCTTCTTGTGGAAAACCAAAGTCAGGCTGACTGGAGTAAATGCACATCACAGGCTCAAACTGCCCCAGGGGCATGTGTGGTCAAGTTACCATAAGGGTTCTGATCAAAAAAGCAAGCTACATTCTTACAGCCAGCATGGTTTTGTCTTCTTTCCCTCTGAGGAAGTATGAAGGTCCTACCCACAAGCTTCTACCTGCAGAGGCAAGGTGCCAAGGTGCCTCTGTAGACTCGAGGGATGGTTGGGGCGCAGGGGGGCGGGCGCGGTAGTAAAGATGGTGGCAGCCTGCTACGCTACCTTCTTCTGTTTGTTTTGGAGGATCAAGCTCCCCATTCTTCTTGCAGGGTGTGTCCCAAGCTTTTTGCTGAGTCTGAGTCTGGCTGTTAAAGATGGACTAAATCACTGGTTATTCTTCAGTTCTCAAGATCAACTGAAAAAGAAACAGAGCCTTCCTAACAGCACCACCTTATTCTCTATGCTTCCACACTGCTCCCAAAACATATTGTGTTTTTAGACAGCTTCAGTTTTCTCCACCAAAGAAGAAATTTAGCTCATTTTCAGCTTCCTCCTGAAGCACAGACCAACAGGTCATAACTAAACAAAACCCATGAAACATAGATCAGGGAGCCTAATTTGGGCTGGCTAGGCTTTTTAACTACATCCACTCAGGGTCTGAGTTCTCTGGGTTCTGAGAAGCATAGGTATGTGTTCTCTTCAGTTTCTAAACACTCCCGTATGTACTCACAAGAAAGTGGCGATGCCACTGGAACCTACCTTCTGAATTCCTGTCATCGTCTGTGTGGGGTCTATGCAATGGCCTTAATTTCACTGCCAGAGGCATATCTTACACTCCTAAAATCAGCAGCAACCAGAAGGAAAGTGGTAAATTAAGGGCAAAGAGGGCACAGGTGCCTTGAATAAGTAACAATCCTAGAAGCCCATGAACAGGGAGAAGTAACTGGA
Source organism: Smutsia gigantea (assembly GCA_032199065.1). Lineage (NCBI taxonomy): Eukaryota > Metazoa > Chordata > Mammalia > Pholidota > Manidae > Smutsia > Smutsia gigantea. Next base: position 179,468 of record JAVSCE010004034.1, on the reverse strand, counting down.
CCTTCCAAAGCAAAAGAATTTAAGGAAGAGGAGAAAAGGAGGCACTCTGTTTCCATGCATTTCTCCCCTCCCTCCATTAAATCTGGCTTCTGAAATGTAAACACTAGTTTAAAGCCATGGAAGCAAGTCTATGGTTCAGAAAAGGGCAAGTTGATGGTTCTCCTGAGCAATGCAGTGTTTACAGGGACTTCTTTGTGGAACCTGTGGTCAGTTGGGGGTAAGACATGAGCTCTATACAGAAAGTTCTTTCTGGATAGAAGAGATCATCTGGAGAAAGCTGCTATTTCTGAGTCCAGGAAAAACTATCTAAGAAGGTGACAATGATCACCATAAAATCTCTACTTATTTCCAACACCGTGAGTGTATATAAAACGTATATATTCATTTTGACCTGTATCAGTGTCAGCTTATGTTTGGCCAGAGGAGAAAATACTGATCAAGTATCCCTTTTGAAATCTGAACACTCTGGATTTCAGGGTTAAAACTTATAGGATGACTTAAGAACTACAGCCCAATTTATGTTAGTGTGTGATAAGTGACTACTGGCAGGGTATGAAGGACTAGTCAAAGACGTTGCTTAGCAGCTAGGAAATTAAATCGCAAATTACAGTCTTCAGGGATTTTAACCCAGGGTAACCTTGGGCCAAACACTTACACTTTTAGCAAAGGTTTCTGACTTAATGGACTTTTGAAAATTTCAAGGAGTTTTGGTAATTCAAATGATGAATTCAAGGAAGAAAGAATAGACAACAAACATGCAAATAAGCAATCAATATTAAGAACCTAGAATTGCTTTAAGATTGAAAGAGACTGTCATCCACATTATGAAAATCCCCACAATTTGTTCTGCCATTCTTAAAAGACTACAATCTCATCTATTTTTAATGATTTTATCTGGGGCTATAATATCAAGTTTACAACTATTCCTCTACGTTAAGTAGAAATAAAAGTATTGGCTTTAAAAATATTAGAGTTAATGGGCCCCTATGTAAATTCTGGACAGGTTAGAAATGTTTATACCCAAAGACTGCAACCAGGTAGCGTAATTCTGCCCCCACCCCCCACCTGTAATAAGAACATGGGCTTGAAATTTAAATGATTGTTACAAACACAAGATAACAGGAGATGAATATCTCTAAAAGATAGTGAAAAAATCATTGAAAAATATGAGAGACACATGCTCTCAATTCATGAAAATAACATGGAAGAGTCGAGCTGTGAAACATTTTGTTTTCCTAAATTTTCCTTCCCAAACTCTCTTCCTGCATTAGAATTTCTGGGCTTGCCTTTCCTGCCTTCTTTTTCCATCCTATTTTGAATTCAGAACTTTTTCCTTTGCATCCAGCATGAAGAATTACAACATAGCTCTTTCAGTTGATCGTAGTTCATTCTTTTACCATGCTCTCCAGCTGCCTGAATCCCATTTTTAAAACAACAGAGGGAAATTGTGCCTCACACAGAAATAATCTGTTCACTTTGGCTGGTTGGAGTAGAAGTGACAGAGGCACACTCCTTCAGGGAAGAGAGGTTGGGCCAACTTCCAAGACGCACACACAGGTTTCACTCACCTGCCTCCCCCATTACCTGTGTGAACTACTGCAACCTCCATCCACCCAGGAAGTGCTCAAACTCCTCTATCTTCCTCCCGATACATCGTCTTTTATACACAGTAAGATAATTTTTAAAGCTTTTTTCCAGATGCTCCAAATGTTATTGAGAAAGATCCATAATTCAACAATGGTACATTAATCCAGCAACTTCCCATTCTTCCCTCACTATTTTCTCCAATACATTACAAACAAAAGTGGCGACCTGAGTTTAAACCTATGCGCATGGTACTGGGTGCGAAGTAGATATTCAGTAAATACTAATTCAGCTTTGTACAAAGTCCTTGTATCCACACCCAGCCCACTGTTACATGGGTTATGAATGGATGACTACAGAGCTCTGTGGAGTCCACTAAGAGGGAATACAGTAGCTATTTAGATTCCCTCTTTTTGAACCAAAATCATCACCGTGAATTTTGGTAAAATGTCATGTATGCATGTTTTAAATTTATCATTTCTGTGCTTACTGTCAAGTTCTAATGCTCTATTATAAAGTTGTGATTGAGAGGAAAAGGCTGCCTCCTTTTATAAAACCGTACTGAATTCTAATACATTTCATCCTTGATCTTGAAACTCATCATTTGGCCAGAAGTGGAAAGGGTCTTTCCCTAAAATAACTTGCATAAAAAACAGGTAAACTGATGTACTCCTGAAGAGTCTGTAACCTGAATACATTTCTGGATCTCTGTAACTAAAGCAGCAGTTAGCAGTTGGCTATAGCCAAAGGGAAGAGGGAAACAACTAGAAAAAGAAGCAACTTTCATCATTGTTGGTTTGTTGCGCACTTTACCCGTGCTTTTAAAATATAGTGAAATTAAATCTTCAAAATGAAAAAATAGGTTTTCTAATGGCAAAATATAAGATTAAAATACTTAAAAATAAAATGTTAGTGTGAAATTGGGGGGCATGTTTACAATAAAAAACGAAACATTTTAGATTTGCTTTCCTTGTATAAATCCTCTCATCTCATTAATAGTTACAACTTTCCAGAGTAGCTTTTAGGAGACACTGAAGGAGACAAAGAAAAAATCCTTTCTCAAGATACGGAGTCAGGACCTGAATGTATACTTTGGACAGAGCAGTCCTCAACCTCGAATCTGTCCACCAGCGGTGGAGGAAGGAACGCTGAATTTCCAACCTGGAGATTTTTTTCATTACATTTTTCTCCTCTTGGGTGTTAAATTCTTTCCAAGAATATTCTACTTGTAAAGATGATTTTATTCTAGCTATAAAATATTTCATTTAAGAAAACTGTATTTTATAGCCTTGTGTGAAATGCCCCCAAACATCATCAAGATATGGAGACATCTGATTTTCAAAACATAAAGCGAATCATATGCCCTTGAAACAGTATGAACATTTAACAGAGTGACATTATATTCTCATATTTGTTTGTCATGAGATGAAAGGCCGGGAGGCATATGGTGATTAATAATAGTTCCTGAGCTTCTAAAGAAATTTTACAATGAAATGACTAACTGCTTAAAAGAATGGGTTCTTCAAGAGAGCCCCTTCAATTCCATTGATGTCTTTCATCCCATCTATCTCCTTAAAGAATCTCAGGCCAAAAGAAAAGGTTTCCTTTTAAGCCACCGAAAAATGGGATCTGATGGAATCTTCCCGTAACTCCCGATGTTTTCCAACGTTACTTTCTTCTTGCTGGCTTCGCCTCTCAATGGTTATTCTGTATTTCTTCCTGGGTAAAGGAAAAGTGAATGTAGTAATAAAACCTCACTTGGCTACAAAATACTATGGTTTCTCTTACAAAGAATGCCCTCAAGGGACATCTGGGTTTGTGCTGATAAATGAGGAGTGACAGAATATGAAACCCTGGTCAGAGATTAAAGTAGTGTGTCCCAAGGCATTATGCCCTTATTCAAGGAGGAAAATTGGCATGCTTTCTGAAATGCCATAGAACAAGTCTTCCCCTTCTTCCCTGGGTGCCTTGTGGGTTAAAGGCTTGTCTCTACTGCACAGAAGCTCTCCCTGACTCCCAGGATATGCCCGAGATAAAGATTAGAGTCAGTGTACTGTGACAGCAATACAACTGTTCCCACAAAGAGCCGCATACACCCAGAGTTTTATTTCCATGCAGAAATGAAGAAATCTTGGTCTAATGACTTAAGAAAAAGCCACAAATTCAACCACCAAACATTACAAAGGAATGGCCTGCCCTCATGAGATGAAACCATCAGTATCTTGAACACACATAAATATTACAATTTTATAAGTCTTGGGGCTCAACAACAGTGGCTACCAAGCATGTGGGTTCTCCAGATACTGAGCACAGATGAGCCTGGGGTGTATGGACTACTCTGAGCTCCCTCCTTCTCTTCAAAAGCTGAACCCAGGCACCCATTTCTGAATTGGACAAAGCTTGAAAATGGGGAGATTGATCTCCCCTTTGCTCAGGTTCCCTTTCCACGTATGCATTTGATGGGTGGCAGGAATTTTGGTCAGAATACTTGTGATCAAAGGATGGCAAGGGTTCTGTGGCCCACAGAGGGATGCAAGAGGAACCCTGACCCAGTCCCCATTCTGTAATCCACTGACCACCACACCCAGGGCTATTCTAAAAGAATGGCTTAGTTCTTTTACCCATCATGACTTGGGGGTAAGAACAAGCTGTGGACAAGGGACAAAGAGGATGTGCGAAGGCAACTGATCAGGCAACAAAGGAGAATGAATTTGAAAACTTTACAAAGTGGAGCCAACCTGAAAAAGTAGAAGGCCATTAGCAAACCAGCTCCTAGTAAGGCCCCCACAACAATTCCTGTCACTGCCGATTCTTCTAGGCCACCTGCTTGAAAAAGAAACAGATAATCAGAGTTCATTTTGAGGAACAGTAGAAATGCCTTAAGTTTCATTCACTGGAAGGTGTTTGTCAGTTTCTCACTTGAAGTCAAATTTTCCTTTCTTTTTAAGAAAGATATATTAGGGGACTTTCTTTTTTTGCCAAGTACAAAGCTTAAGATGCACGTAAGAAAATGCTAGACGAACGAACTCACTGCTGCCGGACAGTGAGCCCAGTGGGGAGTCAAACAGGCTCAAGAAGGATTTGAGAAACTGTGGAAACTGTGAAGTTTTCGGAGGTATCCACACTCTTTTGAGTTCATAGTCAGAGAAGACAACCGGACAGATGATGGGACAAGTCTGTCCAGTTGTCTTCCAGCACTTCTCCTTTTCACAGATAGATGGTGACACTTCAAAGTGCTGGAAGATTGGGTGAAAAATTCATTGGGTTAATAATGTTCTGTTTTTAGATGTTCTCTCACCAGAGCCAGAGCTTCATGTCAAAATGTCCTATATAGCTTTGTGAAAATGTGAACAATTTGAAACAATCAAGTTCAGTAGTGTCCCAGTTATTATATAAACATGATAAAAAGCCAGCTTTATATAAAAAGTTCAGTGTACAGTCTCTAATGCATTATCTCACTTAATCCTCAAAACAGTCCTGAGCATTGGGTACATTTCTTTCATTATACATACGGGGAAAACCAAGGTTTAAGAAGATGAAAGAACACTCCCAGGGTCATAAAACCAGTAAGTGACAAGGGTGGGATTTCAAAGCCAGGCCCAAGAACTCCAGAGACTGTGTTCTTAACACACTCCTGCCTTCCTTCCTCTTTCCTGTAATTCTTGCATATGCATAATTACCTCACAGTTTGAAAGCTGATCTCAAAATAATAAGCATACATACTTTAGCCTAAAGTAACCAATTGCCCTGAAAGGTCAATACTCGTTTTGTTCTCCCTCACTAGCTCATAAAAGGGTCTCTCCAAAGCAACAACTTCCAACAATTTTCCTATTTATAAGCTCCTTACAAGAATGTTCACTGCTTCTATAGTTAAGACAACGCTGCTCATGAGTAACATATTGTACACTTACTTGCCAATTTATAAGATACATATAAAGATGTGTATTGGTTCTGAGGGGTAGGAGGATAACCAGAAACTGAAAAATCAAAACAAGACTTGCTACAAGAGATGCGTTAAGAGACATTTAATATCTGATATTTTGATTTTTCCTAAAAGTAGAAACCTCAAATACTTAGAGATTATAGTAAGAGAGGTAAAAATAGGGAGAAACCTTCTACCACTTTGGAAAAGGATGCAAGGGAAGAAAGACCTAGAAGTTTCTGATGAAAACCAGCTGCCATTTTGTGAATTGTTCCCATGGCTGGAATATCCCAGATCAGAAAATGAAATCTGATGGATTTGGAGTACATGAACTCCTGGATAAAACCTGTCTTTTAAACATGCATTATACTGTTGCTATGAAAGATGAAACAGAGCAAATTAAGTCTCTAAACTTACATGATTTGCAAGGAGAGCTGTTTGTGTGCTCCACAATTCTGGTTTCATCTATTCTCAGTTTTAACGGTCCCCAAGGATATTTGACATTTGGCCGCATTTCAAAACGACCTTCTTTTCCAAAGTAATCACCAATAACCTATATAAAGCAAAAAAATACATACAGAGCAAAAAGTCAGAGTTTTTTCTCTTACCAAAGGAGACACAGGGTGGGAGCCTCTGTCGTCACACTGACTAAATGGTGTCTTTCTTTGTAAGGACTTTGCAAGCCAAGATTTGCAGTCACCAATAGTGCTCTTAAGACGAGCATAATGTAAGGAGAACTCCGGCTCCCATGGCGGGGAAGGTGGTTATACTGAAGACAGTCATCTCAGAATTCACCGCTTTTCCTGGCTCATCCAAGAGGGCCTCCCATCTGCCACAGAGCAGCTCACATGGCAGCCATCTGTAAGGCCCAGGTGACTCTCAGGGATGTGTGAGAGACAGTCAGGGCCCATCTCATACCCAGCTAAAGCATATTACAGGGACAAGGCCTAGCATTACCCAATTCACTCGGCATAGAATTAAAGCATTAACGAATATCTTTTAGCCACTTGCTGTCGCACCCTCCTCTGGTTGGGAGACTATCCCTGACTCTGGGGTTACAGTCTCCTCTCTGACGGGTTTGCCCTAATTGTGCCCCCGTTTCCAGGCTGAACTCTCTTTTCCACTTGGTTTCTCTGGCCCCTGAAAAAGCAGTGTCCTTTCATGTCTCCATTCAAGGTTCACCCTCAGCTTCTTGCTTAAATGACTATTTCATCAGCTGCCTAAGCCCCAGTGGAGAAGGACCTTCCCACTCAGCCTCTCAGGATCCAGCTCTCTGTGGCCTGAGCACCAGCACACTTCTCCTGAGTGGCCAGTGACCTCTCCTCCGCCTACCCTGAAGGAGGACCAGCAAGCTCTCACAGGCTGTTTCATGTCATAGTAAAAAGAATTCTAGATAATCATCACAAGAATACAACAATCACTGGCATGTCCTGGGCACTTAGCACATGCATCACACACATTCACTCCTGCAGCCTCCCAGTGACTCTGTAATAGACCATTACTGTCCACCTTTTACAGAGGGGGAGACTAGAATACAGACAGGACCCAGACCACTCCAAGGGTACAAAATCATTCCATAAATGTAACAAGTGCTGGGTCCTGCAGTCAGTCCCTCCCACAAAGCCAGGTATTTGTGTACTAAGAGAAAAGCAGCAAGTCCCTTATGCTCCACAGAGTGCTACAAGAACATGGCCCCTGGGTGAAAGCCATCAGAGACGCACAGAGAAAGCAGCATTATTTGACCTGAAAGACTGCTTGTTTGTATCATCTTTATCGATATCATTTAAAGTTTATCTGGTACTTTTCTAGGTTTCATAATAATCAGGTGAGATCAGCAAGGAAAATATTAAGATTTCCACACTACAGCTGAGGAAACTGAGGCAGAGAGCGCACACCCAGTGTCAGAGACTCATCTTTGTGTCCAGAGCACTCTTTTCTCTTCATGATGCTGTTCTGAAATGCCATCATCTTTTGAAATAGTAACACGTGCCCAGTTTGTAACCCACTCCCCACCAAAAAAAATCGTTTTTTCAAATTTTTAGGCAGGAAATAAATACATAGTTTTCACTTCACCTCTCTCAGATGATGATCCCATCCTATATCTCAGGACTGACGTGTGATTCCTGGCCACTTCAAAGTGGGCTTTCCCCATCGAGGATGGACACAGAAGCATTTCCTGATATCCTCAACCCGAGGGGAGCCCGCCCTACTTGGAAACTCCTGGGTTCTCAGCCCATTTTGATCTGGAGGCTGCTCTGGGGATGGACACCAGGGCAAGTGCATCCCTCGGAACCTCACTAAGCAGAAGGAGCAGCTGGGGCACAGCCTCGTTTGCTCACCTCCTGGGTGCCCGCTTCTGCGTCGGTCATGGCGATCACAGAATAATCCCCGTACCGGTCCCCGTTGGCATCTATGGACACCTGCCCGGCAATACCTAGAGGGTTAGATGTGAAGAACTCCAAGTTGGTTACTTAAAATACCTCTATCCGCCAACCAAAACAAGAAAATGAATTGACAGGATTTTTTTAAGCAAACTCCTGCCACAGGGAATCTCATCGTACTCTGAGCATTTTTGTTGGCATTTGGGAAGACATTGTGATTTCATCTGTGTCTGCATTCCTAAATTCTTAACATTTCTCCATTTAAAAATGAAAAGAAAAAGAAATAAATGACTTTCTTTGGGGACTATGTTAAAAAAAATGATTAAGGCTAATCCTGCAAAGCAGCATGCTTATTCCAGAATTAATAATTAATTTTTTTAATTAATTTAAAGCAAAACAAAACAAAACTGCAAAGAGTGAGAAGCAGAGGTACGTCCCTTGCCCTGTCACGGGTTCACATTATCACTGGACAAACATTATGAAAGCAAACTCATTCCAGGCCCAGGACGGCGGCATGTGCTATATAAGGGGCTCCTCTGATGCACAGACAGGGCCTGCTTCACGGATCATGAGAGCCAAGAGCTAAAGAAGAGCTACTCTTCATCCCACTTGTGTTCATTCAATCTGTGTTTTCTTCTTCTTTTTTGTTTTTTGGGGTTTTTTTCCCCAGTTTTATTGAGATATAGTTGATGTACATTCCTGTATGAGTTTAAAAAAACAGCATAAGGGCTAGACGTACACATATTGTGAAATGATTGCCATGATAAATTTAGTTACCATCCATCATCTTCATACAGATACAATAAATCATTCACTGTTTATCCAAATGCTTTCGGGGTGATTACTAGGTGCTGAATTTAACACTGCAGCAGAGGCAAAGATAAATCAGACAGAGAAGAGCAGGCTGGACTAGGGATTTAGCTTGTTGGCACCAGAATCCAACTGCTGGCATCCGAATTCCAGCTTTCACATTTACTAGCTCTGTGACCTTGGGCAAGGACTCAGGCTCAGTGTCCAGGCCTATAAAAGAGGTATAACAGCGCCCCCCTCCCAAGACACTGTCAAGGAGCTACAACTGGTAAAACGCTTTCAACCCAGAGCGAAGAGAAGTTCGTTGTTTTCTCCCATTGTTATTTCCACTAATGCTGCTAGTGTAATCTGGGAGAGGATATCTGACTGTGCCCACACCACCCAGAGGAGGAGCGGGCATGAAGCTGGAGACTCAAGGAGGACTCAGTAAAAGAGCAGACCTTTTATAGGAACATTGGTGACGTCTGCAATTTGGACAAGCAGCCATGAGGGAGTGGGAGTATTCTAAGCAGAAAGGCTGCCTTGTCAGTCTTCACAAAGGCACAGAAGCTGAGGAACCAGAGGGACCATACAGTTTTTGGAGAAGTGGCTCATGTGTATGGAAGGGAGCACCGAGATGGAAAGCGGGAACAGAAAGGCCAGGACGTGGAAAGCCCGGAGTGCCCACAGGAAGGATTTAAATTTGCTTCGTCCAGCAAAGTGCCTTAGAGCAGCTGATCAATAAAAGCAAATGCGTACCATTGATATTAAGTATCTCTATATTATAATTACCATGAACTAAGTAAGAGAGTGCATATGTCAGCCACATTCTAATCACCTAAGGCTATTCATCTTCTTTCCTTTTAAACTGTGGTATAGAGTTCAGTGTAATTCCTAACTGGTGTTTCTATTGATTTCCTTCTCTCCAGAAGTAAAATGAATGTCTGGGAAAAGGGTTCCCAAGGGAAAGTTCCATCCTTTAGTGTGGTTTGGAGAGGGCAAGTATTAGGGTTTACTGTCCTTTGGGTTGTGGTTTGAGGGCCCACTGATTTTTTCCAGACTTCGGTCTACTTTGACAGAAACAGAATGGAGTTACTACTGGTCTTGAATTTTTTGTCTTCTTAATATAGACTGGTTACAAAGGATACACCTATCTCAAAATTTATATCCTTGACAGCTTATATAACTTTCAAGTAATAAATGTCATTTGTAAAAAATACATTTATCTTCAAACATATTGGCTATTCAAAACTAGTCATTCTGTTCAGAGGTGCTATGATGAGTCTATTCTGCTAAGAGTTTTGCATTGTATTTTATAAGACAAGGTTTCCCTAGTAATCCAAGACCTCATTACACTTTAAGGTATTACAATTCTGCCAAGAAATGGGGTGAGAAACCTCAGGGTGGCCAATTAGCAAGTGAGACTTCACCTGTGAGTACTGTAATAAGGTGAGATTGTCGGGCTGACAGTAGAATTTTCCTGTACATAAGTAATGAGACGTCCCACCCTCATTTCTATTGGCCTGCAGAGGAGCTCAAGGTTTGAGCCACAGTCCTTTTTGCCTTGTCATTCGACCTCTCACACAGAGAGGAAGTCGAGCTTCTTCTCAGGCCATTTATTGAAAGCCTTGAGTTGATCATAGGTTTCACAGTAATAAAACGCAAATTTGTCAAATAACATCCAGAGTATTTTTCCCTTGACAACTTTTTGGTCACTTACAGGGACCACTAAAATTAAAATCATTTTTAATTTTGGAAGGTTAAGGATTTTCTTAGAGCTCTTTTGGAGGCTACCCTTAGATTGATCATTGTTTAGCAAATAAAATGGGCTCTCTAAACAATTCGAGCTCAAAACTTTCCTTTGCTTCAATTATCTTTACATTTGGACAAATGAAATTCTAAGTTTATACTGAACTGTACAGTTGATTTTTTGGGGACTCATCTCATATTGCCTGTGCAGACCTGACCTTAGAATGGAAGCCTCAAGATGACCTATGGGAAAATTTGACCCGTATTCTCCAACAAAACTGAACTCCAGCCATTGTGGGCGCCTGCCCTTTCCTTAACAACCTCCGTCAGAAGACCAAGAACAAATGACCACACCACGTGATAAGGAAGAGTGAAGAAAGGGATATGGGCCTACCCAGGGTGTGTCCACACACGCTGGCTTCTCAGGGTAGGGGATCAACTGCTGGGAAATTTGACTCTGTCCTAATATGCCCCCTGAATTATCCTACTGGATTCTAGTTCCTCAGCTGAAGCAGTCAGAGGTTGAACAAAACACTTCTGGAGGCATGTGTGTTAATGTCCTATAACTGGTCTAAAGTTAAAGCAGCAACTGCAATGGGGGCGACTTGATAATTTGGGTGAATGTTGTAACCACAATGTCACTAATGTGAAACCTTCATAAGATTGTATATCAATCATACCTTAATAATAAATAAATAAAGCAGATGACACTCTACTTTTGAGAAAGACGTGGCATTCACTAAAACCACCAAGGAGAAATGAAATCCACCAACTGTCACAATAGCTGCTGCCCAGACTATCCACTAGGACTTGACCCCTCGGTACTGTCCTACCATTTCTAATAACCAAGGACAGGATGAGGCAGTGGAATGGACAGAAGTCCCAACTGAAAAATATATATATATATATATATATAATATATATATATATATATATATATCCTAAATCTAGACTCATTATTTCTTGTTCTTGACACTCAAAAATTTCATTAGTTGGATTAAAAATACAGGCATAGCCACAGTGCATTAAAGGGCTCACAGGAGGAGTCAGCAAGATGCAGAACTGAAAGGGCCCTTATCTCTCATCAACTAATCCACAGAAGAGAAGCCCAAAGGACTGAGGTTATAGTGAGGCTAGGAGGCAGGTGTCCTGACCCCTGGTCCTGCGATCTATACTCTGTCAGTGGTCCTCCAATGATGCCCATCAGCTTACCACAGTTTATTTTCTGCATAGCCTCCATAAGACCCCTTTTAAAGACTCAAGAGAGATCAGGTTCCTCGAAACCCTCTTGTGGCTTTCTGTCTCCGTCAGGGTGGAACCCAAAGTCGTCAGTGCAGCCTCCAGGGCTGCACAATCTGGCCCACCACCTTTCCAACTGGCTCCTGTCATCCTGCCCTCACAGGCTTTGCTTGAGCCACACAGGCCTCCTTGGGCTTCTGGAGGCTTTTAGAGGATGAGATGCTCCAGAGTCTCTGTGTTTGCTGCTCTCTCTAGAATGTTCTCTCCTAAACATATATGTAATTTCTTTTACTTTCCTTGGGTCTCTACTCAACTGCCACTTATCAGAGAGACCTTCCCTAACTACTCTGTTTAAGTCAGCAATCCCACCACACCTCACCCTCACTCTCTTATCTCCCTACCTTGCTTTATTTTATAGCCCCTAAAATGGTTTGTTTATTTGTTTATCACAAGATCCCACCACTACCATGGAAGCTCTGTTGATTGCAGGGAGCATCCTTAGTTCACTGCTGAATCCTCAGCACTTTGAACAATGCCTGGAACATAGTAGGTGCTCAAGATTATTTGTGAATGAATGAATATGAAATTGCTATCTGCAGGGCTCCAGCAGCTGGGTAACTCTCATAGTAAGTCTCATGTTAATTTTCTTGAGTATTGGTGAGATAAGAGGAAACCAGTACTCTACACACTGTTAGCAAGAATATAGACGACTAGAGCTTTAAGGAAGCTTTTTGGAGATATCTAATGCACTTTCGAAGGCACCAACATACTTTTGGACCCAGATAGCCCATGACCTGGAAGGGCCCCTATTGGATGTACTCACAAAATTCATCAAGATGTGTAAGATGCACATGATGGCATTTTGCATAAAAGCAAAAAGCTGGCAACAACTGAAATGTCCATCAATAGGAGACCAGTTAAAGAAATTATTGTATACGGTGGAAAACATATACAACTATCATTTAAAAATGCACTGAACCTATGAGTGCTCATGTGGAAAATTCTTTTATTTGACATGCAAGTAAAAAAGCTAAGATGAAGAATGGCATTCATAGTATGATTCCATTTCTGTAAATTTTTTAGATAAGATATACAAATGCATATGTGCTGGCATAAGGCACAAAATATTTTTAGGCCAAATCACTGGAAACTGTTAATAGTGATTACACTGGGGAGAGGGGTCTAGGGTGGGAAGGAAAACTTTCACTTTTCATCTTGTACATTTTTGCACTGTTTAGATTTTTCCAGCCAAGAATAGGCTCATTCTTGTACAATGTCTAAATGTCAACAGAGGTTGCTTGAGCGATGAGATTATGGACCTTTTTTGTTGTTGTTCCTATACTTCTCTGTTCTTAAGAAAGCCACAGCTGATATTCACCACTTTAAAAACAAAGTAAAAAGCAGAGGGCTCAACAGGGCCTGCTCATCACCTCAAACCAACCAGGTTTGAACAGAGGAATGTATATCTGGGATTACTGCTTTTAAAGCTGATCACAGAACTCTTGGCAAACTGATTATTTGTCGTGAATGAGACTGTGATAGTTTAATTTTAAAACACATAGAGTTGTTACCTAACAACCAGGAGACAAGGCACTTCTTATTTCTATGGGACTCTTTCAAAGCACTTTCACAAGCTCTAACTCATCTAATTTTCACAAAAAGCCTATAGGTGAGTTGATCTTGACTTATTATCCTTACTTTACAGCTGAGAAAAGCAAGACATCGCCAAGGCCCACAGATTTAAGAGAGACAAACAGAACCAGAAGAGAAGCAGCTTCATCAGGTGCAGAGTGTTATTATTGCCTTATAGACCGAATCCTCACCTTCGAAGGTTCGGTTCCAAGTCTGCTGGATAATTTTCCCTCCATCCTTCTTGCCGTAACCAGCTCTGAGTACTTCCTGTAAAGCCAGAACGTAGAGGAGGATGGCGTCGTGGAATCCTTCAACAAACATGTTAACCTGGAAGGGAAACCCCAATGGGGTGAGCCCAAACACCATGGCTCACATTCAGGAATAACGTAAGCAAATCAAAATGGCTAACAAGTTAGACTTGAGGTCCACAAGCAATGGCAGACGGGGGCGGAAGGGTAGCCAGCAAGAATCATGCCATGGCTCTCTTGGCACCAGCTGAGTGAGGAAAACCCCTCCCTCGTTTGTGAGTTTGGAAAGCATACAAGGTATTGCAGAAGTCAAAAAAAAGTACCTGTTGATAGGTTAAGGATTCCAGGTGCGTCCATCTTTGCCATTGTTGCCTCCACACACATACCCTCCTCCTTCCCACATCTGCTGTCCTCCTCAAGTCAACTACAGCCTAGCCTCCCCCGTGAGGCCTTCCCCAATTTCAGCAGCCCCCAGGATCTCTCCATGCCTGAATGTGGACCATGACTAAAGAACACTAGAAATCCATCCATTCGTGTTCAAACACTGGTGAATACCTACTGCAGTGCTAGGACCAAGGATGCAAGGAGGGGCCCTACCATTCCTGCCTGCCCGCATTTGTGGCCCTTCCTCTATGAGCAATGACATCCAAGTTTCTCCTTCCAATCTCTGTTCTGCATGGCTTTTGTGGACAGAAATGGAAGCAGACTGGGACCACTGGTCTGTCCCAGCTGAGTCCTGGCTCAGGTAAGTTAGCCTTTGACCTCAAGAAATTAACAGTTTCCTGTGAACTTGGGGAAGTCACAATCTCTTTGAGCCTTGTTTCCTTCTATAAGCACTACTGGGCAAGTTAGAATACCACGTTTAGACCCACTGTAACATTCACTGAACATGAAATGGGCAAATACGATCTTGAAACACTGAGTATCTTGCAGATTCTGTATAAAAGGACAGAAAAGTTTGAGCCTTCTTATTTCAGGAGATAGTGTCGAGAATAGAATGCCATGTAGCACAATGAATCAGGCTTCCAACAGACCGCCATCAGGAGGCAATCTGTGCCCCATCCCTGAGTCACCCAGTTCAACTACACAGTCACAGAAGACACGCCTCAGCCTCTAGTTCCGCTTGGGCCTGTTCCACCCCTAAGGACAGTGAACCCTGTTTGTGTCACAGAAGCAAATATTCTGGATTTGCTTCCGTGAGGTAGTTTGCTGAGAGGCAGTGTGGAATGAGAGTTAAAGCTGGGCTTACTACCCAGCTCTGCCACTTCCTGGATACGTTTCTCTACCACTCTGTGTCTCAGTTTCCCCCATCCGGAAAATAAGGAAAATAACGGTACTTATGTCATGAGGTTAGTTATTGATTAATTATTTTTATTATTAATTAAATGGATTATTAACTAAATGAATTAATAGATATAAAAAAAAACTTTGAATGATGCCTGATAGACTCAGCACTCACTGTTAGGTTTTGCTGTTGTTATTAGACAGAGATAGAGAATCATAAACCTAGGGATCTTGTTTAGTGTCTAATTGCTAATAGCAGTATTCAGAAAATATGTGATCTAGTTAATGGTATAACATATCTTATTGACCCATTTTACACTTAATGGAAAGTAAGGCTCCTTGTTCATGTTTGACACCCCGAGCAGTTCTCTTGCTTCCACAATGTTGTGCCCTTATTTCAACCCAAGGATGATGGGTGCAGCCCAGGAGAGTCAGTTCTACTGTGGGAGAGGTGGAGAATGGAAGGGAATGATGGTTCACAGGAGAGCTCAGAGTTAACTGCTCGACCCAAAGCCAAATCCTACCCCAACACATTCCTTAATCTCTCTAACCTTCAATTTCCTCATCTGTAAGGTGGGGTTTTGTACCTACTCATCTCACAGAGCTCTTCTGGGGATTGAGTGTGCGTGTAAAACATTTGGAATAGTTCCTGAGATCATGAAAGCAAATGGTAGACATTGGCTCTTACTCTCAGCCATCATGTTTAAGTCTTGGAGTGGTTATTTTCTTAGGCAAAAAGAATGGTGTAGAAGTAACATCAACTAGCCAAAGACAATTTTCTGCTGATTTGGCTACGCAAATTCAGTTTTCCAAAGGAATATGAAATTTTCACTTAGGCATGAAGTCATCATGGCTTGAGAAAGTATGCATACTAATGACAATGAGTTCCAGTAAGTGGACTTTAGCTGTGTAATTTAATTCTCAGGTCACAATAAAATTTTTTTCAAAATATCTATTTGTTCTTAGATAATTGTATAAAACTGACCCTGCTACAGAGGGAAGTCACAGAATCATGTGGGAGATATAAGGTGCCTTAGAAAAGCTCTGATCTAATCCTTTCCTTTGAGAACCCAAAGAGTACCACCCCCCATCAGTCTTCCTGCACTCTGTGGTTGAGAGGCGTACCCTCTAAACAACTTGTTCCAGGGAGCCTACAATGGCCCCTGTTAAACTGTAAAGTGCCAGCTGCCAGGCATTACCCATCCAACCACCTTTCTTCATCCTCTTCCTGACTCCTTCTCAAAATCCTAACCCAGGCCGGCATGCTGCCATTGGCCACCCAATGCCCTGCACGTGTGCCCTGGGACCAACCCCCATCTGGCCCTGTTCCTTCTTTCCTTTTTGATGTGCTCTCCAAGATGGTCCCATATCCTTCTGGATGGGCCCTCCAGGACGCTCTCCAAGATGCCCCCATAATCCAGGATGGGAAGAACCATTATCAGGCTGAGATACATGAACTTGGATTACTTTTGTCCTAACAGAATAGATAGGTAGATAGAATAGATAGAATGAACACGTGCCCAGGTCTGAAACTCATTCTATCTTGATTTGTAGATGGGTCAAAAAATTTACCTTCTTTTTCTTTCAAAGCAGCTGAGTGTCTCCCTCTGCCAAAATTAGCAGGAGAGCTTCTGACCCCCACTGCGGTTTGCTGGCACCCCAGCCTGCTGCGGGGGAGGTTTCATAACACCTACCTCATAAGACCTCAAGCCAGAAGCAAAACCCTAGAGACTGTCTTTTTTCAAGGAGAACATTCTCACATCCACACGTGTTTTTAATGGGAGGAAAGCCCGTTAGCACATTATAGACACTGAAAACTGGAAGTGCAAATTTTTTTTTAATGAGGGAGAAAAATATCCAGGGTATTAGGTTGCCTTTGAAACACTTTCCACTGGACCTCCTGAAAACAACAGGTCACCTGGATCTATCCCCCTGCCCCTGGTCAGAACAACACTTGAACCTCAGAGTCCTGACTGACAGATCATGCTATTGTTACTGATGGATGAAAACAGAATTCCCTCACCTGAGTGACCTGTTCTAGTACTGAGCATCATTTCTAGTCAGAAAGCTCTTCCTGTCTTAAATTCCTAAACGCATAAGTCTTAAATTCCTAAATGCAGCCATTTCCATCTATTTGCTGAACAGCGTTAAGAGAGCAATATGGTTCAGGAGCCCAGAGAGTTTACAATCCCAACCAGACAGTACTGCCTCTCCATAGGAACACAGAGACTCTACCCAAGGAAGCTGAGGAGACCACCATGAGCGGCGAGCTCTGGGGTGATGATTATTTGTGCTGGGTATCAAATAAAGTGTCTGTTGATGGGGAGATGAGGGAAAAGGCGATTTTGATGGTAAAGTGTCATTCAAATGGGATGGAACACATTCATCATCTTCCACTCATTCTGGGAAGTTTGCCAGAATAAGGTACCATGCTGGCATTAACTCTCCTATCATTTCATCTCAATTCTCTTGATTTTGTCCTCTGTAGTTGGCCAGCAGCAGGTATTCCAAGTGAAAGAATATGCCATTTTTTTCCACTGGCCTTCCTCTCTGATAGCATCTGTCAACCACATCTATTTATTACTGTCGTTTTTTTTTAAATCCTCTACCATGGGAAAAGCTGAATAGAAATCTTGTTATTTTTTATCTGAGCATATAGAACTGCCATTCATGACATGACTCCTGTCTGTAACTCTGAGCACCGTCTTTCTCATTTCTCTTTGGTGAGGCAGATTCATAGATGAATTCCTCAATGCTTGTGTTCCAAGCAAGTAAGAAACATATGCTGCATGCTTCCACTGTTCAATACAGTGAAGGTGAATAACATGGCAGTAATCTAGCTCCCTGGGTCATCTGGATATCTGAGAAAGCCTGTGAAGCTCTAGGGTAGAGACTGCCAGGAGAAAGCTACCAATGTTAAATGCAAAGGGTTTTGCCTGTGACGTGACATACACATCAACTCAAGCATATCAGATGGTGGCTCTATCTTCCTTACCAAAACCAATGGTTCCCAATGCAAATGAGGAAAAAGACATAATCCTTAACAATCCTGACAATCTCAACCAGGCAGTACTGCCTCTCCATAGGAACACAGACAGGCTCTACCCAAGGAAGCTGAGGAGACCACCATGAGGGGCAAGCTCTGGGGTGATGATTATTTGTGCTGGGTATCAAATAAAGTGTCTGTTGATGGGGAGATGGGGGAAAAGGCGATTTTCATGGTGGGCAGGTAAGAAGAGAGATGGGTCCAGGACCTTCCCTTTCCCCATCATAGCAGGAACAACAGCATCTGGTCTCATTGGTAATAAGACCCTTGAATGAAACTCATCCTGCCCTCCTGAGCCCCTGGAGACAGTGGACAGCAGAAGGAAATGGTCTGGGCACTCTGCATGGGTAGGCAAAGGTTAAAGAATATTATGCATTTGATGAACACTTTACAAGTGACTTCTATACAAGAAAAGTATAGATATTATCTGTTTTCATTCCATTTTCTTTTTAATCATAAAATTAAAAATCTGCAATTTAGGGTAACAGCAGGAACGTCCATGAACCAAGTGACAAAACAACCTCTTCAACACCAAAAGAGGGGTTCTTCCTCTTGCCGGTAGACATCCAGTTCCACCAAACTGGGCCTGCCTTCACGGAGTTCACTCTTGGCCTCTTGCTGACCCATTCCAGCCTTGAGGCAAGTTCAGTTGGAAATCCGCACCCTTATCCTAGTTGAACTCCGAAGAAATGCAAAGGGCGAGTGGCTCATTAACAGTCAGGCAGCAGATCCAGGGAGAGCCAGGGTCCAGCCCTGGGCTCAGCCAAAGCATTGCTGCACCATCGGGCAGACTTCTCTCTCTTCACACTGGAGATATGAATTACTTGGGGTGGGCACTGGCCCTAAGTTGCCCAGATGACTGCTCCATCCTGCGCTCAGCTCTGTCCCTACAGCAATGCCCTGGATGGGCAAATTAACTCAGATCTCAGAGCCTAAAGTGTGACTGCCTGCAGATAGAAGCAAGGTTTTGTTTTTTTCTCTCTCTCTCTCTCATCACCTAAAACCAAATGGATTCTTAAACAAAAGCAGTTCTGGGAAGATCATTAAGTCAAGTCATGACCCCTTATTCATCTCCCATGCAATAGCAACTGGCTGCCCTTTTCATGACTGGAACAGTAGTGGAGGCTAAACGCAGGCGCCACTGTGCTGGCATATGGCATCCATTTACAAGGGCAAAGCCCGGTGAGGGAAGCCATGTGGGGGCCTGCTTATGGGGAGCAACAAGGTTCAGGAGGACTGCATGGAACTGGGCTCCTGGATTGGTGGGTGTGGGACATGAGCAAATGAGAATGACTCTTAAAAATTCTCCCAGTGCTCATGCGGGGAATTCACTCATCTGATATACTTCCCCTTTGAACTGGTCATACACACACATCATGTACGGACGCTTCTCATCACCCATCACCTTTGAAGGCTTACTTGAGAAATGCACATGCATAATGACATAACTGTCCCTGGATTTCAGAGGATCAAGCAATGTCTGACCTTGGCCTTGACGTCTCACCAGTGCCCGCCCAGATGGACATTTGGAAAGCTTGGCGACCCGACCCCCACAGACCGCTCTGGACACTCGCTGGCCTCTCTTCCTGGCAGTGTTCCTGTCAGGCACAATGTCATGGTGGGTAAACGCATACACCAAAATCCAACCAGAGAAGGACAGGGGCCGGCACTAGGTGCCCTGCACACCCCATAACATCACTGCCTCCTGCCAGGCCCAAGACAGGAAGAGGCTGACCAGGCCAAGGGCAGATGGAGACAGGAGGACACAGGAGGACAATTTCTGGCCTTGTTATTACCCAAAGGCCAAAATCAGAAGGAGCGTGTGAATTCTACTTTATACAAGTTGGTGACAACCTTTTAAAGTGGTCCTGAGAACTTCAGACAGCTTCCCCTGAATTGTCTGGGTCACCTGGAGATGTGATGATAAGGATGAGATGAGCAAAAATCTAGGTTTTGGATTTTTTTTGGACAGTTTTTCATTTCTGTTTTGTATCTTAAAATGAAACTCCCTTTTCTTAGTTAAGCAGTTTCAAGGTGTGGTAAGAACTGAGCTAAGATCCAGAACGCTGACTCCTGTATAAGTATTATTGATTTATTCACTCACTGTGAACAGTCATCTGCTTAACTGTGTTCAATTCTTTTTTTTTTTATAATTTATTTTATTATCATTAATTTACAATTACATGTGCAATATTACGATTATGAAACTACCCCTTCATCAGGTCCCCCCTACCAACCCCATTACAGTCACTGTCCTGTGTTCAATTCTTAATTCAGAGTTTCCCAAGCTGTATTCCATAGAGCAGCAGCATCCCTTAAGATGTTAACTGATGGATATGGAAATAGCAGTACTGTGGTCGAACAGGTTTATTAAATGCTACATTGAACAAAATCAAGCAGTTCCCTTTACCACCAAGTAATAATTATAACAGCTAACTTTTGATCATCTCCTATATGCCAGGAGCTGTGTAAACACTTAAGTTCAATTGCACTCAATTCTTACAAAACTACATGTCAATTCCCTAATAAGAGACTTAATTCCCTACATTTTGAACACTGTTTATTGATGAAATTAAGGGATTATTGGAAACTTTCAGGTGTGATAATAGTATTACAGTTATGTTTTTAAAGAGAGTTTCAGTAGTGGCAGGGTAGTCTGATCAGATTAATTTCCCCCCAAAAAACAAACATAAACTTTGAACAAAATTTTTAAAGAAGATCCAATTGAAGGCACTGGAAAGTGACCAAATGTAGGCAGAAATGTTGAAAGAAGGGGTCACACTGCATGAGAACTAAACATATATGGCTTTTCTTCTGAGGGTCCTCCTTGTCCGGGAGGCTAAAACTCTAAAGAAAAAAATCATAGGCTTCTTGATTTAGAGGTCAGAGGATGTAGTTCAAAGCTTATAGTGAGGACATGCAATGAGGGAATAAATCCTGAGAAATAGAAAGCCACCAAGAAGAGAGCACACAAATCTTTCCACAAACTTCTGTTGCCCTTGGTGGATTCCTAAACTGCATATGCACAGGGGAGACACCAAGGAGTCTAGCAGAAGGCAACAGCTGGAAGACTGAAGAAGCTGAGGAACACTGAACTTCTACATTCTGCACAGAAGACAGTCTGGAGCTTATAACTTGGAAAGTACCTCAGGCTTTCCAGGAAAACCCTATATGGGCCACAGCTTAGGAGTAAAGACTATATTCAAAGACTAAGGACCAATCCTAAGACTAAAAGCAAACTGAACCAGAGCTACCTTAAGAAAAAATAAGCCAAGCTTCCAAAAGTTCAAAGTGGTCAGTCAGTAAATGAACTGCCTACTGAAAGTTTTGTAAGGACTAAGTGCAATAGAACTTAAGTGTTTACACGGCTCCTGGCATATAGGAGATGATTAGAATTTAGCTGTCATAATTACTGCCTCCTAGGACAAAATTACTCTTCAGAAGAACATAGCGAATACAGTCTCTATAACATATCATCCACAATATCTAGCAGAAAGTTCAAAAATACTAGATAGGCAGGTGATATATAGTCAAGAAAAAAAATAGTGAATAGGAAGTGGCCCTGAAATGATCCAAATGTTGGAATTAGCAGATAAGGACTTCCAATATAATGAGGCATAAGAAATACATATTTGGTCAATCATATGATCAAATATGTATTTCCCAGATATATGTGGTCTTCATCCACAGTTGCTGAAAACACTGCAGAGTCTTAAAGGTGAAATGTGTGTCTTGTCATGTCAGTGAGAAACTTTTGGACCCCCCACCCAAGGGTGGGGGCTAGAGGTTGAATCAGCCAATGGCCAATAGTTTGAATGCAATAAAACCCTCACAAAACCCCTGAGAAGAGTGCTTATTGCTGTCTCAGATCCTCCTTCTTTGTTGGATAGAGAGCTTTTACACTTGGGGGACCAGGATGCCTCCATGTGCCATGGAGCCAGGCCCCAAGCTCCACGAGGATAGAAGCTCCTTTATTTGGGACCTTGCCCTATGTATCTCTCCATCTGGCTGTTAACTTGTATCCTTTACAGTATCCTTTATTAAACTGGCAAATATAAGTGTTTTCCTGAGTTCTGTGAGCTGCTTCAGCAAACAAATCAAACCTAAAGGGGAGGTTGTGGGAACCTCCAATCTGTAGCCAGTAGGTCAGAAGCACAGGTAACAGCCTGGGGCTTGCAACCAGGGTCTGGGGTTGGGGGTGGAGGGTAGGCTTGTAGGACAGAGCCCTTAACCTGGGAATCTGGTGCTGTCTCTGGGCGGATAGCATCAGAATTGAGTAGAGCTCTCTGACATTCTGCTGGTGTTTGAGAATTGCTTGGTGTTATGTATGGGATAAACCCCCTCCCACACACATACACCCACTGGAATTGGGTCCAGGAACTCGAATGGAGTTATACTACTATTACTGCTGTGTATAATACTATTATCGTTGTTGTATATGAAAGAACACATAACAGGACTTTAAAGCAGCTATTATAAATATGTTCAAGAACTTAACAAAAAAGATGGCCAAAAAGAGTGGTCAAATGGGGAACTTAGTAGTGAAGTGGAAGCTTTAATAAAGAATAAGTGGATATTCTAGAATGGGAAAGTACAATACCAGATAGGCTTAAAAACAGATTGAGTCCTCAACCTCAAAGATATATCAATAGTAAATATCTCAAACTAAAGGACAGAAACGACACAAAGTTAATATACAAAACCAATTGTCTTTCTATATACTACCAACAAACAACTGGATAATGAATTTTTTATTCTGTTCCCAACAGTATCCAAAGATATTTAATTGTTAGCAATAAATTTAGTCAAAGATATGCAGGACCTCCACACAGAAAACTACAAACATTACTGAGAAAAAATTAAAGATGACTCAAATAAAATGAGAGATATACCATATTTATGGATTAGAAGATTCAATATTTTTAGGAAGTCAGGTTTCTCCAAATTGGTCTACAGATCAATACAATTTGAAACAAAGAGCCCAGGAAGTATTTTTGCAGAAATTGACAAGTTGATTCTAAAATTTATATAGAAAAAGGAAAGAACTTAGAATATGCAAAACTTTCTTGGAAGAGAAGAGCATATTAGAGGACTTGCATTACCAGATTTCAAGATTTACTATAAAGTTAGAGTACTCAAGACAATATAGGTTGATATAAGTATAAACAGACCAATGGAACAAAATAAAGAGTCCAAAATCCACATGTGTACAGTCATCTGAGTTGTGCCCAAGGCACCTGAGCCATTCAGTCAGTGGGAAAAAAGAGTCTTTTCAACACATGGTGATGGGACAAACTGATAAAAATATGGAAAAAACTGAACCTTGATTCCTACCTCTTAGCATATACAAAAATTTTAGATGGACCACAGATCTAAGCTATCTGAAAGCTAAAACTATAAAGCTATGAAAGAAAACTGAAGAGTATCTTTGTATATTTGGGGTTGGAAAATTTTTCTTTGCCAAAACATGTAAAATATTTTTTTTTAAACTTCATCAATATTAAAAAAACTGTTCATCAAAAAGCACCATTAAAAATAATAAAAAGCAAGTGAAAGACTGAGAGAAAATATTCATTACATATATATCTGACATACCCAAAATATTTTTTAAAAGAACTCTTTAAATAAATAACAAAAAAGTTAAGTAAATCAAAAGTTGAACAAATACTTCAGCAGACAGGTCACAAAAATGAAACAGCAAACAAACACATGAAAGAGGCTTGGAATCATTAATCCCCAGGGGAATACAATTTAAAACCACAATGAGATACTGTTTTACATCCATAAGAATAGCTAAAATTAAAAAGCTGAAAACACCAAATATAGATGAGATTGTAGAACAACTAAAACTCTCACACACTGAGGGTGGGAATGTAAAACAATACTACTTTGGCAGTTTCTTATAAAGTTAAACATACATCTATGCTACAACCCAGCAATTCCATTCTTAGATATTTACCCAATAAAAATGAAAACTTATGTCCACAAAAAGACTTATATAAGAATGCTCATTGCAGCTTTATTCATACTAGTCCCAAATGGAAAAAAAACAAACATCCATCAACAGGAGAATAAATTTTTTAATCATGGTATATTTATTCAACACAATATTACCCAGCAATTAAAAAAAAAGAAAAATGAACTAATATGTACATTATGCAAAATCTCAAAAAAAGCATATGAGTGAAAGAAGCCAGACAAAGAGTATGATTCCACTTATACAGTATGTGCTGTATGAATTCAAAAGCAGGCAAAACAAATGTGTGGTAATAGAAATAAGAAGAGTGTTTATATCAAAAACAATAAACTACTTAGGAATAAATTTGACCTGGGAGGTGAAAGATCGATGATGCACTGAAAACTGTAAGATATTGATAAAAGAAATTGAAGAAGACAAAAATAAATGGAAAGTATTCTGTGTTCATGGATAGGAAGAATTAATATTGCTAAAACACTCATACTACCTGAGGCAATCTACAGATTCCATACAAACCCTATCAAATTTCCAATGGCAACTTTCACAGTAATAGAAAAAACTACCCTAAAACTTGTATGGAACTACGAAAGACTGTGAATAGCCAAAGCAATTTTTAGAAAAAAGAACAAGAACAAAGCAAGAGACATCATACTTTCTGATTTCAAACTGCATTACAAACCTATAGTAATCAAAACAGTATGGTACTGGCATAGAAATAGACACATAGACCAAGAGAACAGCATAAAAAGCCCACAGATAAACCCACATATGTATGCTCGATTAATCTCTGACAAGTGATCCAAGAATACACAATGGGGAAAGGATAGTCTCTTTAATAAATGGTGCTGGGGAAACTGGATATCAGCATGAAAAAGAATGAAATTGGACCCCTATCTTACACCACTCACAAAAATTAACTCAAAATGGATCAAAGACTTAAATGTAAGACCTGAAACCATAAAACTTCTAGAATAAAACATAGGGAAAAAGCTCCTTGGCACTGGTCTTGGCAATGACTTTTTTGGATATGACACCAAAAGCACAAGCAACAAAAGCAAAAATAAACAAGTGGGAACTACATCGAACTAAAAAGCTTCCGCATAGCAAGGGAACAATCAACAAAATGAAAAGGCAACATATGGAATGGGAGAACATATTTGCAAACCATGCATCTATTAAGGGGTTAATATCCAAAATATATAAGGAACTCATACAACTTAACGGCAAATAAAAACCAACAATCTGATTAAAAAAGAAGTAAAAGTCCTGAATAGACATTTTTTCTGAAGAGGATATGCAGAGGGCCAACAGATACATAAAAACTTGCTCAATGTCACTAATCATCCAGGAAATGTAAATCAAAACAAGATATCACTTCGCACCTATTAGGATAGCTACTATTAAAACAGAAAAACAAAAAAGCAAAAAATAAGTGTTGACAAGGATGTGGACAGAAGGCAACACTGTGCACTGTCAGTGGGGAAGGGCAGCCACTGTTGAACACAGCATGGAGGTTCCTCAAAAAATTAAAAATACCACGTGATCCAGCAATCCCCTTCTGAGTATATACCTGAAGGAAATTAAATCAGTATCTTAAAGAGATATATGCACCCTCATGTTTACTGCAGCATTATTCACAATAGCCAAGACATGGAAACAACGTGTGTCCTTTGACAGACAAGTGAATAAAGAAAATGTGGTATAGATACATATACCATGGAATTCACCATAAAAAAGAAGGAAATCCTGTCATTTGCAACAACATGGATGGATCTTGATGGTATTGTGCTAAGTGAAATAAGCCAGACAGAGAAAGACAAATACTGTATGATTCACTTATATGTGAAAACTAAAAAAAAATCAAATTCATGGAAGTGGAGAGGTGGGGAAAAGGTTGTGGATGAAATTTGACTGAGTTGATAATTACTGATGCTGAGTGATGAGGACATGGAACTTCACTCTACTGCACTCCTTATTTCTGTATACATTTGAAATTTCCCATAATAAAAAGTTTTCATTATTATCAATTCCCTAAATGAACAACCCAAGGCTGGAAAATTGTGGAAACTTTCCCACAGTTGGTGGCATTAAAACATACGAAAATGCATAAGAGTAAGGTCAACATTAGGGTTTTTGTGCAGTTCTGTGTTTTCTACTATCAAACCAAATTTAGAAATTTTTAAACCAGTAATTTTTTTAACAAGAAGACTTTGGTAAATCTCAAATATCAACCTCAAAGAACAGGCGAACACACCACATAAACACACTCTCCATCCCATTTGTTATCCATCATAATGAACTAATCTAAATCACTCTGGAACCCATTTTAAGACAGCTTTTGGAAACTATGCACCTAATGAGTCATATGCTTACTAACTACCGGAAAAGGAGTCATTCCTTGTCATTATCCTTCAGGTCTACATTTTGAGAATCCAGTCAAGTCTTCAGATTTCAAGAATTGTTCCATAGTCGTCACAAGGTTGGATCATACTACATTATACATTATACATTTTGAAGAGACTGTTCTTTTTAAGTCTTTTTCATAAAATTGTTTCACTCCCTTGGGCAATTAAAAGGTACTCTATTTCTTTTTTTAAATATTTAGGGTAATATACTTTACTAATGTGATGACACTCATTTCTCTTAAGAAAGTTCCCAAAGCCATGCAGAGTGTTCTAGATGCAGCTATCATGATGTTGAATCATGGAGAAAGTCACAATATTTTGAAAGGTAGAATGACACTGAGCTTAATAGATATATTAGCCACAATACAAGAGAGACACCTGGGTACATGTCTTTAGGAGATGCAGTATTTCAATTTCATAGGCATTAACAACCTAAAAGAATTATAGGATCGCAAAACTTTACAACTTGAAGGGAACTGAAGTTAATATAGTCCCACCAGCATGTTGTGTAAATGAGAAGGTGAAGACCTCAGCAGCTGCCTGATTCACTCAATGGTGTGCAGATGGTAAGGACAGAGCTGCAACTGGAACTCAAGTCCCCTGACTTCAAACCAGCATCTTCATCATCAGCGGTTCAGTTTGTCAAGCAAGACACCTCTCTAAAGACTGAATTCACACCGGGGGATAGAGCACCACAGATACCAGCCTCTCCTCTTTTGAAGACTTAATGACTTCTCTAACAAGTATAGGACTTACAAGATGCTATCTGCATATCAGAAGGAACAAAAAAAAGAAGGAAGGAGTTTGTCCTAGCAAACACATTTTTAATTAAATGTCAGGAAAATAGGATCAAAGAGGGGAAAAGGTAATATTGTTAAAGCCAGCTCTAGGGTTGCTAAAAAAAAAGAGAGAGTTTGTAAATAGACATAAAACAGGAAAAGAAGGGCTTAATCTCTTCAAGTCCACTACTCATGAAGTCAATTCATCATTATTTAAGAAACTGTTATATTTTTTTAAGAGCCGAGACATGGAATTTAAAGGGGAAAAATCCTAACTAGATACTCTACTCACAAAGAACTGAGATGTCAAAAATCCTATGTCAAATATGCCTATCATCTGATACAAGGACCCTCCCTCAATCACAGGACATAATGCATGCATTAAGGAGGTTGGCAGTCAGCTCACATTCTTCCTCTCCACCCACATTACTGCATTCATACTGGGTCATTTCAGTGTCCCTATGCATTATTCATTCATTCAACACGACAACCTCTTGGTTCCCTTACCACCACTATTAGATGAATTTCTTCTCCACTCCAATTCATTAATTTACTCTCATGAACATATCCTAGACCAATGCATCTCATTTAATGTGCATATAGTTCACCTGGGATCTCGTTCAAATGCAGATTCCAGTTAGGTAGGCCTCAGTGATGGGGAGCTAAGAGTCCTCATTTCTTCTCTCTCCCCAGCAACGCTGAGGCTGCTGGTCCATAGGTCACCCCTACAAGTAGCAAGACCTAGACCTTATCACACCTGGGAATGCTCTGCTTTTAAAATCCTTGAAAATCTCTTTTCGACTACAATCTCCTAGTTCCTACTTCCTTCAGTGCGCAGAACAGTTCTTTGAGCTCAAGCTTCCATCCTCCTTGACTGCCCTTTACTTGTGGTCCAGCAGAGCTCTGCAGGGAGCAGATCTCAAAAAAAGAACAAGGCAAGCAAAGAGAGCGTCATTCAGGCAGAGGTGCCAGCGGGAATATGGAAGTGGGGGCTGCCACTCAGGAGAGAGGTTGGGGTTGAAGATATAAAGTGAGGTGTTATACATATAAAGATGGGCATCCCACCCATGTGAGTGGATGTGCTGCCCAGAAATAGTGCTTAGAGAGAAAAGGGCCAAGGAAAGAACCCTGGGAAACACCAATATTTGAAGAGCAAGTGGAACAAAGGAATCACAGAGGGAGACTACAGAGGACTGTGCTGTAGGCAGAGAAGAGGCACCGTGGTGTCTTGGCAGCCAAGAGATGAGTAAATTGCAAAGAAGAGAGCCCTTTCCGAATACTCTTCCACAAGACCCCTGCAGCCAGGCTAGGGTACTTTGCTCACTATTCCCTAAATGTGTCTAACACATTCCTACTTTTAAGTTTGGGCTCCCTGTATCTGCCTGATTTAGGAAGCACTGTACCCATCTCTTCATGCCCATCCTTCCAAAGCTGAATGGACCTCACAGGACCCAGTACAATGCTTTGCCCAAAGGCAAGACTTGATGGTATGCACGGTTTCAAACAATAACCGTCTGTGGGCTTAACTGTATAATTGGTGATACACAGGACCAAGTGGTCAATGAAAATGCATGTGCACCTAGAGGACATATGAACTGCACCTGATGTCTGTTACCCAAGCGATTCTTGGACACATGTGGTTACCATAAATATGTCACCCCTGAGAACAGAAAAGGAAAAATGGCCTAAAACTGAAATGAATATAATTTGTATGACAACCCCGGGGAGACTGAGGCACCAAGCTGATGCAGGACTGTTTGCTAATGAAGACACTAAATCTCTTCAAGATCATTAGCATAGGGTTAGAAACATGCTATCTAACTTCAGTGATTTCGTCATTATCCCACAGGAAGACAAAATGATAAAGGAAATTATTAATAAAGAGCCCCAAATTTAAACCAATGGTCCTCACTACCTCCAGATCACAGCCTGGGGAGCAAGAGTTTTAAGACAACAAAACGAAGCAAGTGCACAGCAGGGGGAGAAAAACAGGAGATAAAAACTAATCCGAAATAATTTGCTACAGCTCGAGCAACTTTCAAATTTCACCACTAGGAAGGGGAATGTATCCCCAGCAATATATTATTCTAAATCCTCTCTTTTAACAGTTGGCTGGGCCCCAGAAAGGATGTCATTTAAAACCACTACTGTGCACTGCTTGCAGGGCCATGGGGGTGCTCTGCTCTCAGCTGCTAGGCTGTTTTCTTTGGACGCTGTTGCTCAAAGTGCTTAAGCTTATAAAACCCCTTTACAATCATTTTTCATAACTTCCAAGAGCAATTCAGTGTGATTTTCTCCATTTCATAGATTAAAGTCTCTGGCACACAAGGTGGCATGCCTTAGGGCCATTGATTTTTTTAATGCCCATCTATTAATGTTTACTGAACCACTCCCTTGGGTTCCCCTGCCACATCCACTCACACAGACAGCAACATCCATGGCCAGGACTTATGAACCAGAGCTCTACCCTAGGATTTAAAAAACCTGTGGCCACTACTAGCATCAAATACCGGAGATGTCTGTTAGAGCCGTGGACAACAAAGATGGCAGGGGCCTGTCACCGCCCTTCTTCCAAGCTGGAAGGCTGAACACACGGGCATTTCCTTCAGGTTCCTGTCAAATTATACGAAATGCTCGTCAGGCTGCTGCTCTATTCATAAAATACAAAGCTTCAAGAACAGGAGTTGAAGATGGGGAAGCACCACACTGCTCTAGCCATGGGGTGGTCTGATTAGAGCAACGTTTCCTGAGCAGAGCTGTCTTGTAGAAAGAATGAATCCTGGCATTTGACAGACTGCCTCATCTCCACCTGACAGCAGAATACCACCTTTAGATTCATTTACTTCGAACCTCCCTTTTCCAGGTTCCTCCTTTAAATGCAATATCCCAGTAAAGTTAATCCACTAAGCCCCCAAAATCTCTGTGTAAATGAGTTCCTCACCAAGTGGACAAAGAAGGATCCTGAGGCCCCAGAGCACAAGAGGCAGTGGGAGCGGAGAGAAAGGGAGAAAAAAGAAATCTGAGATTTCCTCCACTACCGTTTTGCCCCATTCTTCTTTCTCTTACAGTGATGGATATAATTGTTAGAGTTGATGCATGTTATTTCTGTAAGGTGACCTGGTAATGTGCCTGCAGACCATATTTTAAGTGATCTGACTATTCTAAAAAGAATTTAAGTTGTTTTCATTGTGGAGAGTTTGGCCAAAGGTGCCAAAATGCCCTTCTACTCCAAGCAGTGACAGCACAGGGAAAAAAATTAATCAACTTAGCCTTTCGATTGTGAAATATATTTCCACACTGCATTGCTATTTTAGTCATGCATATTTGAGTATATTGTCACCATTATTGCACAATATCTTTCTAACTGAAATTATATCACCACACATAACAGAAAAAAAATCCACTATGATTGTCTTTGGAAAGGTCAAAATGAAGCTTACTGCTTGGAAAAGTCCTTTTTCGTAATGTACCATGGTTCTCGAACATTTTCAGACTTGTCCCAGTTTGATAGCATCTTTGCACTAATAAATCCATACCAGCCAATACGTGGAAATTGCAAGCAAATGAATGATTATTTACAACCAAACAAAAAACACTTTAATCAGGAGATGCACAAGTTTTTAAATATTCTAATTTAGCATGACTAAAGCTATTTAAAAATTATAGAATAATGTAAAAGCAATTTTCCCCTTTATTTCAAGAAAAAGGAAATGATGCATTGTTTTAGATTTCACTACACCTTTATTTAAATGTGCTTTGAAAGCCAACTGATATTTCTTTAGTTGGAAAAAAATAGTGGCTCTTACTGAGCCATTCTTCTTGCAGTGCTGCAGTCCACCTGATTACATTTTCTGAATAAAATTAATCTTTTTACTATGTTGGCATGTGAACTCATTATTTTTCTGTTGTTAAAAGCCAACTTGTGGCTGGCTTTTATTCTCTCAAATACAATTAGCAAAGCCCTCCAGTGCCTGAAAGGGCCTTTTCATTTGGGCAAATTATTCCCTGGCTGGCTTTTAAAGAAGGGGGCATGGGGGGATGGTAGTGGAGGGAGGGAGTATCCCATTCTGATGTAGCTCTGGTAGACACAAAAGCCTTCCTGTGTGCGCGATCTCACGAGAAGTGGGGCACATAGAGCTTGCACTGGCTGCATTTTTTTCTTTCATTAGTTTTACTGATAGCTAACTTTGAAATTTTTCAGTTAAGAGTATATATAGTTCCAATTAAATGATATTAGGTGAGGGAAAAGAGAGTAAGGCATCTGGCCAAGATTTTATTGATAACCTGATAACCTTTCAGCCAATGTCACCTCCCACACTGCTTCTGAGCAAAACCAGTGTCAAAATACAAGCTAGTTTAGACAGCTTTGCTGCTGGGCCTTCCCCTCACTAAAGGAAATGAGAGTGTTGTTTTTCAACATTTTGGACTTTGCAAAATGTAATGTCTGGCCTATCTAAACAGTGATTTATTAAACCCTGTCTCTCTATTCAAATACCTTGGCTGGATAAATCACCTACTCCCAGGTTCCCCATCCATTTTTTAGTGTCAGAGGGAGACCTGGGAGAGAGAGTGCCCAAACACACATCCCACCTTGCTGACAATACTGCTGTGCATTGAACACTGCTGGAATATTTGTTTAATTAGTTAAATTTTCAACTTTTAAATAAGGAGAAAAAACAAGCTATGGGTGGCCCACTAACCTCAAACGAGCAAATATCCAAGGTTTTAAAATTACCCCCTGCTCAGACTACCTGGTTAGAAATAAAAACATAATTTACCAAATTCTACCCCAAGTCAAGAACAGAGGTCGCATTATGAAGTATGAAACTGAGTTTGAAAGCCAAAGTGCTAAGGATGCAGCATTATTTCATTTTAAAAATGGACTCTACCTGTTCTTTATAGCTAGAATACCTTTTGTTAACAACAACCAAAAAAAAAGTCATTTCTGAGATTAATTGAAAAAATACTAAAAAACATTTCTGATCTATTCTTAAAAACTAAGCTCAATTTTTGTATTTGCAGAATTACACTTTCATCTTTGTGTATCTTTGCAAATGTAAATGGACACAGAACATTGCAATCACTTAATTTGTGTACACAAGGTGAATTTTGCATATATAGTTATGTGCCACAGAACGGTAACCAGTTTGAGCTGAAGAAAAGCTGGTCTTTTACATTTTAAAGCTAGAGTAATGAAAATTTCCAACAGACTTCTGATGTAATGTTGCAAGCAACAGAATACTTTATTGTAATTAAAATCTCCTAAAATGGTGGGGTTAGTATTGTGGTGATTGTTACACTGTAATTTTTCAAAAAAGGATGGGTAAATTCCATACCCAGATAATGACAATAAAACTGTAGGGGCCAAGGGCAGACCACCTCAATATGTGCCACTTTAGCACACAGCTGAAAACAATCAATGCCCAAAGACTCGGCAAAAACATTTGACCTTCCCCACTAACTAACTGCATAAGAGAAGATGTGGTATATATACACAATGGAATATTATTCAGCCATAAAAAGAAAGGAAATCCTCCCATTTGCAACAACACAGATGGATCTAGAGGGTATTATACTCAGTGAAATAAGTCAGGTGGAGAAAGACAAGTACCAAATGATTTCACTTATTTGTGGAATCTAAAAACAAAGTAAAACAGAATGAACAAAACAGCAGTAGACTCACAGACACTGAGAAATGACTAGCGGTTACCAAGGGCGAGGGGCTGGGATGAGTGCAGGGGGAGGGCGTAAAGGAGCATGATGATTCCCAATCACAGTATAAGTTGGTCACGGGGATGGTAGTAAAGCATGGAGAATATAGTCAGTGATCCTGTAACATCTTTCTATGGTGATAAATAGTAACCCCACGAGAGGGGGGTGAAGATTTGATAATATGGGGAACTGTTGAACCAGTGTTGTACATTTGAAACCGATATAACATTGCAGATCAACAATACTTCAATTAAAAAAAAAAGTGATCTAGCTGGAGGAACTGCTCCATGAAGAGCAGTATCACCATGGATAGCCACATTATAATGTGAACCAGAGGTGACAGTGAAGAATTTAGCAATGTCTGTTAAAATTCCTCTCTAAATCCCATTGTTTCTCTGTGGCCCAGCAAATGTTCATTTATCAAGCATAAGCTCATTCAGGTTCCTGTGGATTGCCTTCCTTCCCTTTGGAATCCCAGACTCCTCCCCACCTCTCCTTAGTTCAGGATGACTTAGATACCTCCTTGTCCCTGCCTGTGGAGTCTCATCTCTGTAGACTCTCCATAGGTACTTCACTGAACTTTGGTGTCTTCCTCCTGTTAACCTCTCAACGTCAATTTGATTCATAGACCAGGCAGAAGAACCTGAAGGATAGAGGAAAGTTCTACCTGCCCAATAAAACTCAGCCTCTATATTAAAACTAAAGTTAGAAAAAAAAACACTTTAAACATGTAATAACAGAAACCTGGGAATGGAAAGACTTCTTGAGGGGGTGGCTCTAATCTCTGGTTTTATAAGCCCTAAGAAGTAAAGGGACCTGGCCAACAGCTTTCTCAGCCCACGTCCACAGCCCTAGACCATGGTCAGGAACTCTGCCTTCTCTCCTGTAGCTCCTTTCCTAGCTGGATTGCCTTTAGCTTTAGAATGATGCTGCCTGTAACTGGAGATTACTTTGGGTTAGATCCCATTCAGAGGAGATGGTCTCTGCTCTCTAGGTTGCATTGAAAGTTAGCAAGTTTATGTCTTCAAATGTTTCACAACTTTTTTTCTGAAGTATTTTGTTTTACAATAAAAGAGTCCTAACACATTCTAGAAAAGATGTAAAATTACTACCACTGAATTGTGATAAATTACAATTAACCTGCTAGGCCACAAACATCTCCAATTATTTTTAAGTAAATAAACCATCTTCTAACCTTAAAACTGAGCTGACTTGGCTTTTTAAAAATCTACTTTAAAACCTAAACTTCTGACAACAGGATTCCTAGATGATATTCCTATATATGTATAAAAGAATCATTTTTCAAAAACAAAATTCATCCCAGTAAATTTTCAGATCTAATTGGCTTTATTAAGTGAATCATGAATCAGGCAGCATCCCCTCTAGCAAGTCACTAGCAAGTAGAGAGATGCTTTGAGGAATTGTACAAAATGGGAGGTTTTTATAGACAGGAAGGCGGGGGAAGAGGGGAAGGTATTAGCAAAAGAAAAGAAAGGATTGTTTAGGCAAAGGTACTTTCTTTTAGGGGAGGAAGCAGGAGGTCTTGGATTACTGCAGCTTCTTTTAGGGAGGATGGAGAAGTCTCATATTGTTGTCTGGCAGCTGCGTCTGGGAGGTCTCTCCCTAAGCAGTAGGTGAAACCTCAACCTGTCAGGAATGTTCTTGATTCTGATGAAGAATTCTCGAACAAGTCAGACGAGTATTGGTAAGAAACGAATTCATTCAAGGGAGAGTAGTAATGAATGGCAGCAGCCGTGCAGGCAGCAGAGAGCGAGGAAGAGCAGAGGGAGGAAAGGGAAGCTCACTGAATTCCTGCTTGGCAGTGGGCAGATCCCTTGCCAACTCCTGAAGCCAAGGTCACCTGGCATCCAGTGTCTGCTTGAATCTACACAGGGTGGGAACTAATCCCCTACCACCGCAGGATTTTGGGGAGCCACAGAGCACTGGATGGAGTGAGATTATGTTCTGAGAACTTCCCAAAGCAAAGAAGATATTTTCAAGCAGGCTACTAAAGAGCATGATTGTACAGCTGCAGCCCTGTCTAGATTACCCAGACAACGAGAACTTGCAAGCCCAAATCAGAGATCTTAGTAGCCCTACCCTACTTGTCTGAAGTAGGGCTGAGAACATGAGGACTTGTGCTTAAGACTAGAAAATTGAATGAAATAGCAAAGTAACGATGACACTTACCACTGGAAGAGTGCAAAAACAAAATGCAATAAATTGAGCAGCAAGATACATGCTCAAAGAAAGGGAGTGTGGGACAGAGGAAGCATGCTTAAGGGATTAGGATTCTGTCTTCTAAGGCTTTCAAGAATGGGGCAAATGGTGGGGGTGGGGATGGGCATGGGCTTGACATGTGGCCTCATTCTCCAGTGAGAGACATTATATCATCATCCATAGTCAGTCCTCTAGATATCCTGTAAGATAAACTTAACACAAGGAATTTCTTGATCCTGTTCTTTTCCAAGACAGTGTTTACCCTCAAGCGGTGGGGACATATCATTTAGGACTACTTGCCCTGCCTTAAGATAGGGTAGGTTATTTGCTTATTACCATGAAATATGTTAAGAATCTTACCTCCTAACTCCCTGGTTTTTAAAATGGAATCTTAGCCTTTAGAA
The DNA here is from genome assembly GCA_032199065.1 of Smutsia gigantea. Lineage (NCBI taxonomy): Eukaryota > Metazoa > Chordata > Mammalia > Pholidota > Manidae > Smutsia > Smutsia gigantea. The sequence continues at coordinate 144,097 of JAVSCE010004034.1, read as the reverse complement.
TAAGTCCCTCCTGTTCTACTATTTATATCTCATCATTTTTCATCATAGGCAGGAAAAATTAATCATGATGCTTGTCTCATGTCCCTGCTCCACCTCAACGTGACAGATGATCTTATCAATGACTGACCAGAAAATTCCGGACTGACTGCATTTCTGGGAGAGGTTGAAATTGTAACTGGGTTTAAGAATTAGGCTCTGCTTTGGTGACTTGGCCTAGCAGAAGTGATACCATGTTGGGCCTGTCTTCCTTTTTAACAGTCAGTATTATCGTTAATGTATGTTGCTTATGCAGAATTGCTTTTAAAGAAGGCAGACATGTCTATGAGGGTAAGAAAGTGAGCATCTACCTAGTAAATAAAGAAAAAGTAGCCACTAGAAGAGAAACTATAATCAAACAGGAATTTTCAAAAGAGCCAGAACATTTTGGACCAAAAGATACATGCTGGCTCTCTCTTTCAAACACTTTCTCTTTCCCTCTTTCTTCCTTGCTTTGAATATAAGATTACCCCCATCATCGAAACAAAACAAACAAAAAAAAACAAGATGGTGCCACCATCTTTGAACATTTACATGGTATTGACATCAGCAATCCAGAGAGACTTCTGGTAAACCACAGCCATTTAAACACACATTCCCTTCAACATCCCCACTGAAACAGCAATAGATTAGTTTTTTTAACGTGTAAACTTACAAGTGGAAAGAGTACAGGAAGGAAATAGTAGACCAGAAACGTCAATAAAATTTTGGAATTTGGAAAGTGATAACTGATTCAATAGATGTGAGCTCTTTTATGGCCTGCCTTTAAATATAAACAGGCAGCTAAGGATTACCAACAGTTCAGGAAAACTTTTAATATGAAACAGAAAGGAATAAAAAATATTTTCAAAAAAAAGGAACTTGAAAGAAACAGGCAATGTAGGAAGTAAAAGAAAACCCTACCTCAACAAGTGTTACGATACCAGCAATCCTAAGAAGCACCTTTGTTTTATGGCCCTTAGAAAGAGAAAATTATTATTAAATTATGACAGCCCACCAACTATAAAATGAATACCAACTTTAGATAAGTTAAACTGTGAAAGAAATGTATTCTAGAACTGATGTAAGGGTATACTTAGAAAGATATTACATCCAGGAAACAAAGTCAGGGTGCTATTTTTTAAAAAGAGAGAAGCACTTGGAGAAAGCTCTTAGAAATTAAAAATATGATAGCAGAAATTAAAAATTCAATATACAGTCTGGAAGATAAAGTTGAGGAATTTTCTCAGAAAGTAAAAGAAAAAGGCAGTTTGTAAATAGGAAAGAAAATTAGAGAATCAACTGAGAGCAGCTGACATCCAACTTTAAAATTTCCAGAAAGAGCAAACTGACCAGCACGAAGATTTTAAAAGACCCATTCAAGACACATCATTGTTAGATACTGGAGCTCTAGCAAACCAATTGTCTGCCTATTTGGTCTACAGTTCATTTCCCTACCTACATCTGCTTTGCTCTGCTTTATATCATGGGAAGATGATTCTTATAAGCTCCATTTCCCTGTCACTGGCTTCTGCTTGGCTCAGCCAACAAGAAGCACTGGGGAAAGAGCCAGGAAGAAGAAAAACCCAGGATATTTCTTCCCCTCTCTCTTTGCATCTCAAGCAGAGGTTGCATTTCTTCCATGCTTCTAGCTCCTATTAACAGTCCTAACTCTTGGGTTCTGGTAAAACTGTCTCTTTCCTAGTCCTTTTAGCTCTAGAGGGAGTAACAGCATTTTGTTTTTGCTCATTTCTGGCTTGCCTTACTCTTTCATTTGGAATTTCTGCCATTCCTACACCTTAAAGTTAGTTTCTTTTATTAAATTCGTTCTGTTGACTTACCTAGGATAAACTCTATTTTCCTTACTAGACCATGACTGATTTATATATTCAACAGTACAGAGAAAATGCTAAGGGCTTCTAGAGATAGAGATAAATAAAGTAGCAAGAACATAAATAATCAGAATAGTGACACCAAAAGCTACAAAACAATACAGCAATGACATCAAAATTCTGAGGGAAAATAATCTTCAAACTAAAAATTTATACCCACCTAAACCATCAGTTAAAAATAAAAATGTCTGATACGCAAACTCTCATAAGATTTTTCCACTCGTACCATTCAACAAAGAGGAGATTTTATATCCAAGAAGAAGAGGATCCAATACAGGAGAGAACTGAAGGACATTCCCAGGTTGATGCTGAAGGAAGCAGTTATTCTAAACTGGAGCAGGAAGACAGAGGGATTTTTAAAAAATCACATAATTATCTAAAAGCTTTGACTGAGAGAATAAGAATGAAATAGTGAGAACACCATTGAAGCAAATTTAAAAACCAAGGAAATGATTAACCCCAAAGAAAGAAAAAGTTACACAGAAAAGGAAATGTAATCATGAATACTACATGATTCTGCTATAAATATATATATGGTTATAATAATAAAGGCTCTGAATATGGAGGGGTTTGTTTTTGGCTTTTCTTCAAATTTCATTCTGTGAATGTACTTTAAAAAACTGTTATAAAATATTTGGAGGATGGGAGGAAAAGTATTTGTAGAGGAAGAGTGTATAAAGGAGCAAATTTTTTCTGTCTTAGGAAATCAAGAGATAATATCAAATTTTTAGTATTAAGACAGCAATATAAATAAGCTATTTTAGAGATATACAGGGGAACAGCAGAAGAAGCCAATAAAAGCACTAAGGACTGGGAATCAAGAGTGGACAGGAGGAACAGGAGACTCAGGTTTGTCTATAACTCTTACAGTAGGAATTTATTTTTTTAATTTATTTTTAATTCAATATGGTCTTTTTTCATTCATCATACTCAACCTAGAAAGTCGTATATTATTTTGATTTAAACAACATCATTAGGGAAAGAAAGCTTCACCCAAGGTCAGGGCCAATTGTTAAAGAGACAGCGAGGGAATGGGTCTCACACGTGCTAAATACAATAGGGAAAATGGGGCAAGGCCAAGAGTGGGATTTACAGGACTGAGAAGTCAGAGAGGCTGCCAGCGGGGGACGATGTCTCCAACATTGGCTCAGTCTAAACTGATAAATAGTAACTGGGATAAATTTAAGTCTGCCTCTTAAAGACATAATGTGAAAACACTGGGAACTGGAAAGACTGGACTCACTCCCTAGCAGAATGAATAAATTAATAAATGAATTAGTATCTTTCATCTCAGAAATAAAACTAATGGTTTTAGAATGTAAGATTAAGAAATACTAGGGATTTAGGTGTTTCTTCATTTTCTTCTAAGGGTTATATACCACAATGGTGCCCCTGTATACATATGCATGAGTAAGCCTCGGGACAATAACCAGGCAAATGGTACGCTGACTAGCCATGGTCTAGTTCAGTGATTCTTACCTTCTTTGACACTAACCCCATTAAAAATCAGATGACAGGCGTTGGCTCGTCTCTCCAAAAATATACACATGTGCACTCACACACAAAATTTTAAAGAGTAATTGTAAAGAGTTAATGTATGCTGAGAGTCAAAAAACTCTCATCCACATAAAGAGGTCGTAAAAACTTGAATGGATTTGGAAGAAGCTTCCCACTAAAGGACGGAGTGAACCCACTCCATTGTGTTTGATTTTATTTCTCTAGAAACAGATATTTTCTATTTCTATTTCTTGGTCAGTACAAGATCAACTGTCCAGTCTTCTGGGAGTACCAACAGCATGTCAGAATGTTGTACATTGATGATGTTTTGTAGTCATCATCAATGCTGGAATAGGAATGCAACTCTTCTGGGCTCTCAGAGCTCACAGCCATGGATCTTTATATACCCGCTGAAATATTTTTAGGTGATGAGGATTCCATCCCAGATGGACCACTGCCCAGTCCAGGATCAAGCTCACCGCCATGCTCCCTGGGGCACTCAATAAACAGCACCTGATTATCTAGGAAATGGTGGTTTGCACTTCAGAAGAAAACAGAGGGAGCAGGTCACTGCAGATGCAGAGAAGTCAGTCTTAGCCAGACTCTGTCAAGTGTAAGAAAGAGTAAAGAGAAACTGATATCTTAAAGGTGTGTATTTAGGAAAGCAGGGTACAGGAAAATGAAGGAAGTATTTCATCTTGCATTTGGCCTGCCAGGCTCACTTGCAAGGCCTGAGACACTTAATCTTCAGGTCATGGGTTTGCCCCCGTATTGGGCGCATTGTTATTGAAAGGGTCAGGCTGATGTAGTGGAAAAAGAGAGTTACTGAACCCAGAGTCAGGGAATGGAACTAATCTTGGATTGGCCACCATACAACGCATTCTAAAACCAAATACCAGTACTCTAGAATTGGAATCACTTGCATGGCAGAGGCCAAACACCTCCATTAAGACACCCTTGAGTGAGAGCTACTGCACATGTGAGCAACCTAATAAAAACCACCAAAGAAGGCGAGGCAGGCACTTGGCCACCACTTGTCTGAGCCACACTGTGGTCCCACTGACACTGGAGGGCCTCTTTAACTTCTAACTGATGACCCCCAGAAGATCTTCAGGACCCCCACTGTGAAAACCCATTACAATTCCCCAAGACTATCTCCCACATATAAATGAAACTGGCTTTGTGTACCTGATAAGGTCAAGGCCCAGGACTCCATCACCACCCAACATTGCATTGATTCCAGTATACTGGTTACATCTGGAAAGGCAGTGCCACCTCCCTGGCCCTCAGTTTCTACCACTGAGTGAGTTGGATTAGATATCCTCTGGTTCACTTATAACTAAAACAATAATAGTTTACTGTCATTGACTGCTTCCTGTGTGCCAAGCAGTAAAAGGATACAAGAGTAAGCAGAAACAGACATGGTTCCTGCTCTCACAGAATTTGCAGTGTGGTAGAAGAGGCCCAAGTTACTTAGAAAATCCCACCCATATGTGTGTGATCACAATCTGAGAGGCATGCTGTGATGGAAAAGGGCAGAGTGCCATGAGGTAGTCTAGAGTGTCAGCAAACACCTTCCTGAGAAGGTGGATCTGAATTAAGATCTAAAGGGTGTGTAGGAGTACTAGGCACATTAGGCATGCAGGAGCATCAGACACACTGGTCTAAGTTATAAGAAACAGAAGAGAAATAATAGCTACCATCCATTATATATACTAAGTGCCTGGCATTATGTTAAATATTATTTATATACAGTCCTTGAGTTCTCTCAACAGCCTTGTCAGTTAAAAATTATTATTCCTAGTAAACTAAGGTACAGAAATGTGACCAAAATAAGAACACAAGATAAGAATATGAAATCCCAAACCTGCATACCTAACCATGAGGCTATTCTGTCTCTAGTGGTGGCTACTGGACCCTATTAAAACATGATGTATCAGAATGGAATACGCTTCCACCAGGTTCACTAGTAAGAAGATAAATACACTTTCAAAAATATTATTAAATTACCCATAAGAATGGTGGAGACTCTGCTATAAGACACCTGTACCAGTAACTAGACCATTACAGTATATGTAGCACCCACAGCCCAGTGAGAGCCCAGCCCTAAGCAGCCCTATGTTCTATCACCCCACACACATGTTCCTACCCAATCACCCACCACAGATGCATGAAACAGGGCTCAACATTTGACGCAGGGATGCTAAGCTACCAGCTGCCAATAGCTCTGGAGACGAGTCGGCCTGGAAAGTTCTACCTAGGCAAACATGTATAGGTTCAACCATAATTATAGTTTCCAATAGAGAAGCTCAAAATCTTGAGGCAGAGACCAGAAGAGAGAGATTCCCTATGCCAGGAGTAGAGATGATTAAAATTCAAAAAACCTCATAGTGAAAATGAACAAACTTCCAGTTATAAGATAAGTACATCCTGTGTAGGGTCCACAGCATAATGAATATGGTTAACAATACCCTATTGCGTATTTGAAAATTGCTGAAAGAGTAGATCTTAAAACTTCTCATCACAAGAAAAAAAATGTTTTAACTATGTGAGGTGATGGATGTTAACTTACTGTGTTAACAATTTGGCAATATATACACATATCAACTCATTATGTAGTACGCCTTAAACTTACACAATGTTATGTGTCAATTATATTTCAATAAAACCAGAAAAAAGGAAAAATCTAACAGGGCAACTCATGAAGTTATAACAGAATAAAGAAAAAAATCATTTGATTATCTCAACAGATATACCAAAGGCATTTCATAAAATTCAAACACGCAACCTACACGGTTAATAAACTAGAACTTAATACACAGGGGCACACACACATATATACACAAAGTATAGTAAGATCAGTGCATTGAATCAGTTTCAATATCTGTACTGTGATCTTGTATATAATTTGCCAAAACGTTACCATGAGTGGAATCCGGGCGATGCATACAAGTGATCTCTATATTGCATCTTAAAACTGCATGTAAATCTGCAATTATCTCAATAAAAGAGTCAATTTTAAAAAGAGTGTAAAAGTCACTCCATCCTTCCAATGTTTCAGTATAGCCTTACAAAAATTTTAAAGTTTCAAATCTTTGCATTTTGAGATCACAGCCTTTCCAAGGGTGCCACCAACATGCTAATACAATGAGTAGGATATTATCATATATGACCTAGTCAGGGCTATGATACAATTAATAATGCCTAAATAAAGACCTATGTGCAAAGCCTTTCCCTGACCAATGTTATATAAACTTTAATGCTTGTCATGCTATTTTTGTTTCTGTTATCCTAATAAAAGGTGTAGTTTTGCCAAAACACAAAACTTCACCAACAAGTAATAAAAGGGAACTTCCCTATTTTAATAGTCTCCCAAAAACCCCACAATAAACAGCATATTTAAATGTTGATACAAAAAGATGCAAAATCTGTATATGAACGTTAAGAACAAGGCAAGAATGCCCACTTATGGGGAGGGTGAAGGGGGTAAAGGGGAACAATAATTCACAATCAAAATATAGGTTGGTCCCGGGGACGGGAGTAAAACACAGAGGATACAGTCAATGAGTCTGTACCATCTTTCTACCTTGATGGCTGGTGACCGCCGCCTGGAAGGGATGAGGATTTAATAGTATGGGGAACTTTTGAACCACCTGTGTTGTGTATTTGAAACCAACATAAGATTGTATAAAAAAAAGAATGCCCACTTATTCAACACAGTGTTGGGATCCTAGCCAGTGCCATTAAGTTTTAATCTAATTAATTATATTTAATTGCACTAAGTGTAACTTTCAATTAAGCAAACGTAGGAGAAAAATTGAAAAGAAACAAAACTGTCACTCTTCGCAGGCCATGTGACTGTTTAGAAAATGCGTGGTGAATTTTAGAGCTAGTAAAACAGCCCACCAAAGTTGCTGGATCTGAGATCAATAGCAGGGGCTGAAGAGCCTGTGATGGGTACCGTGAACTGAAGTTTTGACAGGGACAGTGCTGAATGCTTCAGATAGATCACCTGTGTGGATCAGGGAGACTGCGTAATGCCCCAGATGGCACAGCTGGGAAGTGCTAGATTCAGGCTCCGAAGCAGGTGGTCTGAGGCCAGTGCCCACACTGCACAGTACTTCAGGTAAAGCATCTGAGAGAAGCCTATTCGGAAGTGACCATATCTTATGAGGATGGTCATTTTCCATCTTGGGCAGGGACAATCCAAGCCATATACCTGTCATTCAGAAGGTGCTCCTTTTCTACTTTGGACACTATGGAGTGAACAGTTTTGAAAACTAGCACACCTACCCAACCAGCAGGAGAGGCCCACTGCTCACCCTGGTCTGAGAAAGAAGCTGCAGGAGTGACACAAAGGTCTGAGGGGGCACCCAGCAAAATGGGCCAGAGGCAGCAAAACGACGGCACCAAGTGAGGGGGTCAGCCATCCTCCAGGCCAGCTCTCGGATGAGTTCCTCTGCTCAGTCCTTAGCCTGGCCTGGCTGCCAGCTCTAGTCCACCCTTGGAAAATGCGTCAGGAGCAGCCGCACTAACGGAGCGGGAAGCGCAGGAACAGCTGAGGAGGAAACAGCTTGCGATGGGGGCAGCAACTCCGCCACAAGACAGAGCAGCAGACTGCCATGACGCTAAGACAGATTGCCAAAACAAAGTGCCTTCTGAAACCCCAAATATCTCCTGCCACCAAGCTTTGGAAAAATCGGGCATGCAAAACTTTGGCATTCCTTCATCCATCTTCTCCCCCAACACACTCCTAGTCCAATAGGCGATGGAAGTCTACAGACATCTGCTCAGCATTACCACAAGTAGCCACAAAAAGCAATTTTCTTTCCTGCAGCAGCTGGGAAAGCCTAAGCGAAGGGTGGGGCTGACGGAGGCGCCAGGGAGCAGGGAGAGGCAGGAGGAAAACTGGCCAGACAGAAATACACAGAAAGCTTAGTGGCCTTCAGACATGCACCTAGGAATTTCTGAATGGTTCAGAATGGGACACTTTGTCACCTATGATTTAATTAGAAGACTGTTTTCAGGATGCTGAAGGTCTAGGCTCATAATCAAGACTTACGTAATCCTCCTCATTGAGCCCTTGCTTCTCAACAGAACTTTTCACCTCCATGGAAAACTTCTCGAACTCAGGTTTCACTGTCCTCAGTAGGGTGATTGTTTGGAGGGATGAGTATGCTTGCTTAGCTTCAAAGTCATGTTTGTCTCCTCTCTTCCACGAGCCATCTCCTAAGGGAGAAATTAAAATATTTATCATTCCAAGGCAGTCACCATAAAGGGGCCATTCTCCCTTTTCTGCATGTTACTTTTGGCAGCCGGGGCAAGGGGTATTGTCATGGTTTTGCACTTGGGTGCAAAAGTGACAAAATCAAGATCCTCTAAGGAGAAGGAGGCCCTTTCAACACCCGTTCCTTTGAAATGGGAGAGAGAAAGAAAAGCACCATGGAGTTAATTGCCTTCTAATAACCATGTAACTGTGATTTCAGCCCCAGAGAAGAACTGCAGCACTGCAGAAAGAAGTAAGTTTTCATTCCTTTCCATTCACACTTACTTTTTAATACCTACACTCAACTGTGGAGGTCAACTGAGTTGTTACTGTGATACAATAAACGTGATGTTATGTGGAATGGCAGGAATGCTTATGTGTGACAACAGATATGCAGAAGTATGATAAAGTTGGAACGGTTAAAAGAAAAAAGTTTGAGATTATTTATATTTCCTGAAATACTTCTGTATCTCTTCATAGTGAAAGCATTTAGGTGAACATGAGTTTTCCATTGCTCTAGTGCTGGCAACATCACAAAAATTATTTGTTGGACATGTGTTCATCAGTGCATCAATAGTCATAAAATAAAAAGGGCTAATATTTATTGAACACACATACAATAAAAGCTCTATTTATTGAGCAGTTTATACGCATAAACTCATTTCATCCTCACAAGACCCTGCGATTTGGGTACCATTATCCTATTGTACAGATGAGGAAACTAAGGCATTGAGAAGCTGGGTGCCCCACTTCACAGCTCTCCCTTTCACAAAAGCAAAGACAAATTACATGGATAAGAACCATTGCTGCCCTTTTTATTATCTCATTGTTTGAGAAAACATGGGGCCTGCAAGACCCCAGAAGGAAATACAGACCTTTAATTCTTGGCAATAAGCTCTGGTTTCTCTGAGTTAATATTATGTTGCCTGGAGACCTCTGGAAATACAGGAATTCTGCCTGCTGGAGTCCAACACCAAGGCCATTCATTTGCCCCAAGCGTCCAGTCTGTAGCAGACACCAGGAGCCCATGGCTGGGCAGGGAGGCTGCCTCTGATTGTGTGGCCAGGGCCCCGTGGCACTCGCTCTACTCTTACAGAAAAAGTTCACTAAAGAGCTGGTGACTTTGGAATTTCTATCATAGCTTAAATCAGACAAATATCAATTAGCCACGTGCCACATGTTCAGTTCTATGAAAGCCACCACAGGGGTATTATAAAAGTCTTGCACAGTCTCCCCCACCTTCAAGAGAGGGACTTAGAGACCCACATATAAGCAAGTGAATGGGAGAGGGAGGGTCTAGAGACACAATGCAGAGTACAGAGGAAGAGGCTATAAGCTCCAGTGGGGGAAGCTTTCATGTGAGGAGGAGGCATCTGCCTGGTCCTAAGGTGTGAATAGGATTTTAATAGAAGGAGAGGAGGATGGAAAGGCATGCTTGGCAGAGCGTCGGGCTTGGGCAAAGGTGCAAATTGCATGACATCCAGCAGGCAGCTGGGAACCTGGGTCTGTAGCATGAGAAAAGGCAGAGGCAAAGAATTTGTTTGTGGAGGCATCTGTATAATCATAACCCTAATAACAGCAACCATTTATTAATGGCATACCATTTGCCAGGGAGCTGTTAAAAGATAAGTAAGACAAAGCTGAGGACAGAATTCATTAAGGACTACATCTGTCCACAACAAGCACAAGATTAAATTTCAAGCCACCAAACAAAACTTGAAGAAGTCCTCCTCCTCCTCCCACAGGAAACCTCCCAAACTCTGAGGAGGTCACAGGAGGAGCAGCAGCTGTGTGCGCAGAGACCTGGGTTGCTGCGCCCCTCTGCCATCAGCCAGGGTAAACCCAGCTGGGGGCGCAAGACACAGACCAGTTGTCTTTGTTAAGGAGCCGAATCCATTTCCCAGGAAGACTCCAATTTCTAAGAATGTCCACACCATCTTCATCCCAAGGAGGGACCCATTTCTTAGAAACATGCAACCAGCATTTACTGATTCATTTATAATTGACTCGCAGTATCAAGACTCTCAGCAGGAGTGATGTTGTTTAGCAAAAAGGGTCACAGCCTCTCAGCTCTGGGAAAGAGTTCTCCCCAGGGGCATAAGAAAGGAAATACTTAACCCTTTAGGGTTTTATGCCGTGTAATTAGAAATGACACAGACCTGGAAACAGCGACTGTCTCAGTTACTAAAATGGAAAACATTTCTCTTTTATTTTGACAGAAGTGAAATCCAGGACGAGAGTTCCGTCACCACGATTTAAAAGGTAATAACTCTGTAGTTTTGTTTGCTAGAAGAAGAATGGAAACAACAGTGCTTAATACATTTAAGCCACATAAATAGGTATCCAGTCCCACCCATAATGGATACTATGACTTCCTGGTTTCGTGAGCGTTTCTTACTGGGATGTGTCAATAACATCTCCCACACTGGGAATGCTGAATGCTGAGAAAGCAGAGGGCAGCCTGGCATGACGCCCTGTGAGTGGGGACAAATTTAATTCAGTAGACAACTGGGTGCCTCTGGAGATTTATGAGCGGAACAGAAGAATGACATGATCAGAATCATGTGTTGAGAAATAGCAGTGGATTAGAGTGGGGAGACACTGAGGGTTCACAGCCACCGTAATCCAGGCAAGAGGTTACAAGAGGTTATATGTGGGAAGTCACACCCCCCAAAATTAAACACAGTTCTCTGGGTGGTTAGAATCATAGGCAAGTTTTCTTTTCTTCTCTAGAAATTTTGTTTTACAGAACCTAATATATTTTCAACAATAAATATTTACTGCTTTTATAATCTTAAAAAAGGAGAGAGCCCTTGGGAATGAAAGCAGTGGACAGCGCAAGAGGACTCTCAAGACTCTAGGAGAGTTAGGGAGTAAGGGACAACAGAGAGGGTGGTGCATCACCAGTGACGCCAAAGGGGAAAGGAAAGCGGGTTGTCATTAGAGGAAAGAACAGAGCTGGGTGGGGGAGGAAGGGTTAGGTGGACATGGAAATGATAATGATTTCAGTGAGGGTCACAGTCAACCCAAGGTGACTAACTACAGAATGCACAGGTGACAACACCCGGCTGGCATTGGAAATAGTGGTCTGAAGCCAGAAGGAGGAGTGACGGCTGGGGTGTAGGATGTCATTTCCATATGGCTTAGATAAGAAGAGAGTGCAGAAAGAGAAGGGAGAACGGGCGAGCGCGGACACTCCGGGGATGTGGTTTTTAGCGCGCAGGAGGGCTAAGAGGAGACAGAGAGGAGATGGCAGAGACCCACAAGAATGGGGTGCCGCCAGAACTAAGAAAAAGGGTTTCCATAAAGAAATGGATGGGAACAATATAGAATGCTCTAGAGCCATGCTGTTTAATATAATAGCCACTAGCAACATGGGTGACTTTTTAAATTTAAATTAAATAGAATTACACAAAATTAAAAATCCAATTCCTCAGTGGCACTTGCCATATTTCAAGTACTCAACAGCCAAGTGTGGCTAGTGGCCTCCATATTGGGGAACACAGAATAGAATGTAACCAGCATCACAGAAAGCTCCAATGGGCAGGGCACTGCCTGAGAGGCGTTGAGGCACCGTCTGAAGGAAGGCTAATGGCTTTGGTAATGAGGAGGCCCTTGGTGACCTTGAGGGTAGCACTCTCAGAGGAGTGGTGAGTACTAATGCCATATTTTTACAATGGTCCTGAACAAGGGAATAAGTAGAGGAGAAGGAAGTCTGCCAGGGAAAAGCAAGGCAGAGAAAGTGATTCTCTGCAATTGTTTCAGGAAGAAGGGAAAGAGAATTGGTTTGTTTTGTCACTGTGGAGTCCCGGGCTGGCACTTAGAGTGAGACAGTACAGAATATTCGTGAGAGAGGAAATACGGCTCGTGACCTCTGACAATAATCTCAATAGCCTTGGACAGGCTCCTCCAACTAACTTTCTACCTAACGTATCTTCCAAAGAAGATAATGCCAGTGCATGAGAATACCAGCAGGTCTATTAAAAACTCTACAGGGCAGTATATATTCTCTCGATTATTTTGAACCTACCTTTCTGATCTTATTTCCATCACCTGAGTACCCCTGTAATACATTCTGAACTCCTGTAACAACATAATTTGGGCAGATCTGAGAATGGTTTTGAGTACTTAGCAAGACTAAACAATCTAGTAATTAGTAAATATGGACACACTACCAATATGCTTTTTTTTTAATCCAATATCAAGTAAATATAATTAAAACAGACACTTCTTCTAGAACTGATGTAGAGTTTGGCGTGAGAAAAGCACAGAGACTGTAAGACTTTGGAGAACTTTTCACAAATACATTCTGATTCTTAGGCCCAAGATCTCAGAGAAGGCCATTTACTGATGAGGAACACCAGAACCTTGAAGGCCCCTCTGCCTGCCTTAAGATTCTGTTTACTGTTTCTGCTCCGAGGAGAAATGTGCTCAGGGTCTGCAGTAAACACACACAGTTAACCTCCCTACATACATTCTCCTTTCTTCCTTAGTAACAGATTCCTAAATTGATTTAGGGTAGCAGGGAATCCAACTAAAAGCAAACATTTCCTGGCCTCCCTCAAAACGAGGGGTAGCAAGGGATATATAAGCAGAAGGTAATGAGTGGGGCTTCCAGAGAGTCCTTCAACCAGAACTGAGTCAACTGAGAGGATCTCTTTTGGCCTCTCATCTTTCCCTCTTTGTCTTGCCTGGAATTAAGATATAACCCCTGGAGCCCTTGCCGCCATTTTGTGATCTTGAGGAAGGATGTCATTCCCTAAGATGGAGGGGGCAGAGAAACAAGAATAAACTGGGATTTCCTGATGACATCATGGGATCACCATCCCTGCCCTGAACTGCCCACTTTTGGACTTCGTACAGGTGAGAGAATAAACTTCTGCATTTGTTTAAATCACTATAGTTGGGAGTCTTGTTTATTTGCTTGCAGATGTCATTCCTAATGCACCTAAGGTCTTTAGGATGTATTAGATAGAAGTTGGTTAACTTGGTAACAGAATATATTGCCCTAAATCTGTCTATAAAACTGCACTATAGAAAAATGTACAAACTTAACTTAGCACTTTCAAGTGCTATATGTATTTGTCAAACTAAGACTAATGATAAATATAACTAACATTTATTAAACACTCGTTATGTTCCAAGAAGTTTGCTATGTATCTCATATACATCTCCTCATTTGTTACTTAGCCTGAAGCCATGAGGTAAGTACCATTATTATCATAGGAAGAAATGAAGGCTTGCAGCGGAGGGCAGGGTTACATCATTTTGCCAAGAGCTAGTGTGTGACACAGTCTCTCAGGCAGACTGACACCAGAGCGCAAAGCCTGAATCACCATGCTGTGTGTAAATGGTAAAAGAAAGAGAACCTAATCAGGAAACACCAAAGCTGCTTTGTAGATTGCATAAGAACACACTGTACAACTCTATGCAATTAAATTTTCAAGAAGCAGAAAAACTGAACTCACAGAAAAATAAGTTTTAAAAAGCCCTAAAACTACCAACAAGGCACATATATATATGATTATACGCACTAAAATTATTCAGTGAGGATATGACATCATTTTTGCAGTATTTTTGTCAAAAAATTATCAACTTAACCTTATCATGTGAAAATACCAGATATATGCAATGTGAGAGACATTCTGCAAAATAACATAATAAAAATAAAGTGTCAGGTCATGAAAGACAAAGAAAGATTGAGGAAATGACATAGATTGGAGGTGATTAAGGAGATACAACAACTAAATGGATTGGATCCTGGAACAGAAAAAGAAAATTAGGAGGAACACTGGTAAATTTTAAACAAGTTCTGTAGTTTAGTTAGTAGTATTATGACCAATGTTAATTTTCTTATTTTGATAACTATCCTATGATTAAATTGTTAAATTAGAGGAATCTGAGTAAAAGATATTATTTTTGCAAGTTTTCTATAAATCTAAAATTATTTCAAAATAAAATTTTTTTAAGTTTTTCAAAAATTACCTCTAAAAAGAAGTTAGGTCCAGATACAGAGCTGAATTGTTTCCATCTTTCAAGGAATATTCTTATGGTATATAAACTGTTCTAGAGCACAAAAACAATGGAAAGTGTCCCAATTAATTTTATCAAGCTAATATAAAACCTGATTTTAAAATCTGGCAATCCACCTCAAGGCAAGAAAACTACTGTCCAATCTCACTCAGGAATAGAGACTCAAAAATCCTAAATAAACCACTAAAAACTTAAAATCAGCAATACATCTAAAAAAACCATCATGATAAAGTATTAATTCTAATACCACAATGGTTCAATATTAGGAAAAAATTCTAATTAAAAGAGTAAGTCAAATGTATTCATCACTCATTTCTGATTTTTAAAACCACACTTAATAAACTAGGAGTAAAAGCATACTTTAATAATCTACTTCAGTAAAAGAAGTCAGCAGTTACAAAGTATCACCATTATTAAGTAATATTCTGGAGGTGCTTGCCAATATAATAAGAAAAGAAAAATAATATATTCAACTATCAAAATGGAGGAAAAACTTATCACTATTTAAAATTGATATAAAAACTGTTAGAATGGAGGATTCAATAAGTGGAATTCCTGTAAAAGAAATAAAAAACTCATTGCTTTTCTATATAGCTACGGTTACAAAATGTAATGGGAAAAGATCATGATAAGAATAATAACCAGAAAACATCAAACATCTAAGAATGAACTAACAAGAATGGTACAGAATAGAAAGGAATAAAACTGCAAAACTCTGCTTATGGACATAAAAAGAAATTCACATAAAATAATTCAAAACTTAGATGATGCAAGGATGTAAATTACAAACAGACAACCTCATACATTGTTGGCAGAAGTGTAAATTGGTAAACCTCTTTAGAGGAAAACATGGCAATCGATGTCTATGAAAACTGAAATGCACATAACCTTTAACCCAAAAATTCTCTTTCAAGAAATTTATATTACAGATAATATACATGTATATAAATATGTGAGTGTGTCTGAGTATGAGTGTGTGTGTGTGTGTGTGTGTGTGTGTGTGTGTGTGTACACTCATGCAAGCACACACAAAGCTATTCAATATAGCATTGTTCTTAATACTAAAAAGTTGGGAACATAAATATCAAAAAATAGGAAAATAGGAGACTTGATTAAGATGGCATTTCAACATTATAAAAAACTATGTAGCCATACTCTAAATAGTGTGATCATTCTGTTGAAAAAAAATTTTTATATTTGTTTTATGAAATAGACAAGGTGTGCATATTTGAGTATTATCGATATCCTTTTAGCTGAGCTGCAAAAATAAGATAACTTGTTTTCTTCCCTATGATTTTCAATATTTCCTACCTTTTCTGTAATATTTACATATTATAATAAACAAGGAAAAGTAATACAAGTTTTACCTGTGGATTAAAGGAATGCCACTTTTTTTTTGTATTTCCACATATTTGCATTGCACTTGCCCATTTATAATGTGCATTCACATGCATTGCCTCCAAATTCCATGTCTGCAGTTGCCAACTTGGAAAACTCAGAATAAGTGTTCTTTATTTTTCACCAGTCTCTACCACTAGCTCGGTGAACTCAATACTACCGCCAATAATACAATTACATTCTGATCTTGGGTCAAGAAATGAAACCACCACCCTGCTTGTGCAAAGAGAGGGGGAAAAACCATCATGGCAGCAAGGAGGAAAAAATGGGGTGCTTATCCTGCAAGCCTCAAATCTCCAATCTTATCCACTACAGGAAGCAGTGGCTACTTTTGTTTCACCAACTTCTCTTTACCCCAGTAAGAAGTGTGTCTTATTACCTGTGTATGCACAATGATCTACTGCTTAAGTAAGCCAGGATATCAGAGGAGGACCCTGAGGTGTAGGCTTCAAGGTTTAGATCCCATCTAACTGTATCTCGACAGCAAAAACTAGGAAGTGGAGCTCTGCATTAACATGCCATTTGTGATAAGCACACTCACCGTTCCCTATAACTGCTGTTTGGAGCAGCTGATGCACCCTATTTGAGAAAATGTTCCATCCCCCTACAGCATCTACTTCAGAAACAGCACCAACCACATTTGGGGGAAAATGTTTTGTACCTATGATCTTGGTGGACTCCTTAAACACCCTCCATCAGAGTAACCCTGAGACTTCCCCAGATTTATTTTAAGGAACTACATGCTCTTTTTCATATATGTTGGTGGATCTCAAACTTCTATATATGAGAGGCTTAAGGGCCAGTAATCTGGAAGGAAGGGAGGCTGGGAGCTGTGGCTTTCAAATCGTTTTACTTCAATTTACAGTAATAGTTATTTTGTTTATTTCACATTGTGGCTCATTACCAACATATGTGTCACATGCGTAAATATATACATATAAAACTACAGTTATTTTACTAAAATAAAAGTTTCATGAAACAGTACATAAGCCAACATGTGACACACTTTGACATGTTCTATTCTATTACATGATATGTTCTAGTCTATTCTAGAACTAGAACTATAAAATAGTCTATTCTGCCCAAATCTAACTAAAATTATTCTGAAAGCCCATCATGGTGGCTCCAAAGGCACTGAGGAGGGGTCTCGGGGCCTGGATGTATGATGGTCTGGAGCACTGGGTGAGCTACACGCACTCCCAGACAAGTTCCTTGGCACCCAGCTACCTGGTATCGTTTTGTCTGAGTTCTCAGAGAAGAGACACTTGAGAAGTTACGAGAAGTCCTTGGAGTGTTCAGAATCACAATTTTCTAAAGCCCTATTTACAGAAATCAAATAATGGAGGCAACGCAAATTATTGGCTCTTTCTCACAACCCCATCTGACGCCTAAGCAGAGGAAGGGGAAACTGGAAACAGAGTTACCGTAGGAAGAGCTGTTGAAGAGCTCGATGTTGAAGAAGGCGTAGTCCCCGCTGGTCATCCCGTGCCGGTGCGCTGCCAGCATGATGCCACGGATGGTGTCGCTGCTCGCGCACATGATCACCACTGGGGAAGGAGAAACAAACAGCACGGGTGAGACACCCCTTCATGGGGGACGGCGGGGACGCCCAGACCAACGGGGGGGCGTCTGAAAAGGAACAGGGTGTTTATGTGGGCCTGAAGTATCCTCTCACAAATTACTTACAAATTTCAAAGAGAAAGAACAATGACTTCACTTATGTAACAGTGCAGAAAGCTAGCAGATGCCACCATCACCAAGTGTGGGAAACCAACATCATCATCCATGGCAACAGGCTCACCGGGGACCAAAAGCATCAATACGGGCAACTTGAATCTAATCAGGAGAGCAGCCGAAAACCCAGCTTGGGGAACAGTCTGTACCGTAGTTGGTCTGTGCCCTTTAAAATAGTCCATTTCATGAACCACAAAGACAGCCTGAGGAAATCTTCTAGACTGAAAGAGATTTAGCAGAGCAAAAAACTAAATACAATGTGTGATCCTGGACTGGATTCGGGACCTTAAAAATAATAATACAAGTTTTGCTATAGATAGGGCATTACTGAGACAACTGGAGAAATCTGAATAAGGTCTGTAGATCAGATAATACTGCACTTGTGTTAAAGTTCTTGCTTTTGTTAATTACACAGGGATTATATAAGTGGCTGTCCTGTTTTTAGGTAATACACACTTGAGTTTTAGGGATATTGATGGTGATGGTTATATTTAGTTCTTAAATGGTTCATAAAAAGATTGTAATGTGTGTGTGTATGCTCGCAGAGAGAAAAGAGAAAGGGAAGGGAGAGGGGAGATCTGGAATGGTAAAGGCTGTGTGGCAAGATGTTAACAACTGGTAAAAATCTGGATGAAGGCTGTACAGAGGCTCTTTATACTTTATGTCTTTTCCAAAAGCGTAACATTATTTCAAAATAGAGTTTAAATAAATACTTCAAATAAATTACCAGATTTTCCTAATATAAAATATAAACCACTAAATAGTGTCAATTGCTTTTTATACTTAACAGCATGGTAAATACATTCTCCTAAAAAAAGCAGACTGAACAATGGTTCTAGGGAGAACATTCACTTGGTCAGTCAGAGGATACAGCAAATGGCATAGGCTTTCTGCTGTCTGAATTTTGAAACATTTTTCTCAACAGTTCGAGAAAATATATGAAAGAGTTGAGGTTCCAGGACCCTCCTCATATTCCTTCCGCTTTTATCCACACTGTGGATTTGAGAGACTTTAAGCAGCTCCACAATATTGTTGCCTGCCCCCTAAAAGCCACAACAGGCTCAAGTGAAGTGGAAGCCTGGGCATTATCTGTTAGTGTGATCACTGTTGACGGTCCAGCCCCACGACACTGTTGAGCCGCACACACCGAGCAGGAGACAGACCTGGAGAGGCCGGGGTGCTGAAACTGCCTTGTCACCATGCCCGCCGGCCCTCGGAGATGCATACGTTCTTTGTAAAAGTATGGGTGCTGGAAGACCTGAAACAAACTTCAGGCTGTGCCAAGTTGCCTTGGCAACCCGCACAGAGTGTTAGGTGCTTCGATTATTTCATTTACCGCACATGTTGATTCAGGGTCAGATCATGACTCTGACATTTCTTGCTCCATGTACAGGCTAAAATCTCTGGAGAACAAGTGTTTAAACAATACAAACTTCTGAAGATCTATAAATGTGGGAGTAGGTGTTGTTTGTGCCTAGAAATATATATTTGGAATAAGTAGTCGGATTCCAAGATGCCTTGGTAAGGAAGCTTTCAAACAAATGTCTCATTCTTCATAGTGACCTAGAACCTTGGCTTAGCTCCAATTTGTTTCTAGCCCCTTAAATAATAAGAGAGTCACTGTGGCCCACACACCAGCCAAACTTAAGACGGGACAAGTTTAAAGAGTGAGGATTCAAGGAGTGGCATCTCCAGGAGGCGCTGGGAGGCTCTAGCTGACTGTCAACCAGCAGCTCTCATTAGTTTTTGATCCATTGATCAAAGTCTGGAGTCAGGCTCTACACCCCAGACCCAGATCCTGATTCTGTCAACACATAAAGACTAGAGTCATTGCTTGGGGCTAGAGTCCCAGTAACCCAGCTCAGATATTTTTAGATAATCTGAAATGCAAATTTCTTAATTTCAGTGAGGACCAGAATGGTCATGGACGTGTTTGTGTCAACATGTACCTGGACATGCTAAGGAGCCAAGTGATAAGCAGGAGGCTGTTAATGAGGATGAAATCAGAACCAGGGGGTCAGCCATAGAATTCAGGTGTCCAAGGGCTTCAAGCCTTGAAAACCCTAAGCAACTATCTACGAGTTGTACCTGGCCTAGTACCAAACAGAACAGGTCCTCGGGCTGGAGCACAACCTTCACTGAGTCCTGGATGGGCTCTGTCCAACACTGGCCTCTCTATCACTTCTTTTTCTATTTTTACAGTCCTGTAAAAATCTCCTTCTCTCTATGTCCATCACCACCAAGATCAACCCCTCTGACAGACACATTCTTTCTTTAAATGTCAATACCTGCTTGGAATGAGCAAGATGACCCAGATCGACATTGTATCTACTTGAGCAGACCAATTATTTTAGATCTCATCCACTTGGGGGGATGACCATGTAGTTCAGCTCTCCAAAGAAAACCCTACCTTGCAAGTTCATGAGTGGGCTGTTGTTCTTCTTGCATAAAACAAACCCATAAGGCACATTATCATCCAGTTTAAGTTGGAGCAAGCACTTGAAGACACTGGCCAAGCAGTCAGAATGCAGCATCCTCCTAGCCCTGTAGGACGTTCAGGATTCCCTTGTGGCTGTTTCATTCATGCCTCATTCAACGGCATGTATTTTTAGCAACTTGCCTTTATACAGTCTATCAGAAAGTTTAAAATAGTTTTCACTGACATACCTTTCTCTTCCTACTCATGTTTCAACAGTTTATATAATTAATTAAATTTCATACTTACAATAATAAGCACAACTGGCATAAACAGATTTGGGGACAACTCTGGGAAGTATATGGATAAATGTGAGGAGCATGTGGCATACTCAGGACAAGTATACAACTACCAGATTCACTAACAGTCAACACAGTCATAGAGAAAAAAAGCATCAGCTAATCCTGCAGGCTGCTTAAGGGGAGGACAGTTAAGACAATTTCTGCTGTATTTAAGTATACTTAAATATATAAGTATTCATTTCTTTTGGTCGAATTATTAAACTTCTAAAAAGGGGAATGGTGGCATGATTCAAAGTTTCTGGATAGGCTTTTCATCAATCTGCTCTATTTAGTCCCCAACAAAGAACTTGTGATATTCCATGTCACCCTCCACTACCTGATTCCCGCAATGTCTTCTATAAGTGGCTTCTCTCTGTTGCAACATGTTCTTGCAATCACTCTGAGAACGGCAGAGAGAAGTGCAGGAGGGTGGCTATCGAATTCAGTGACCAAAAAACAGCCCAGTAAGCACGGCTGAGTTAGGATGGATTGCCTCCTCAGTCTCCAGTTTCCATTTATGGCCATCTCTAATCAGGTGGCACTCTTCATCTCTCAATGTGCCTTCATTTATCCCCGAGGAAAAGAAGTGAATTGTCTGACCGGTGACTCTGGAAGAAAAAAATTAGGGCATACTAGACTCAGCACTTTCTTCCTTCCTCTTTGGGGTGTGTCTGCTTGCAGAGAGCATACATGATAGGAGACTTTAGTCATGTGATAAGGAATCTATCCTGAAAAGAGTGGAGGGGGTGTCCGACAGCACTATCTGTGACTTAGTGGATGACCCTGCCTAATTCTGGGGGAAAGGAATAGTAAGCAGGACCTTTTGACAACAGGTCTGAATCCGTGTTCTCCAATAGGTTTTATCAATCATAAAAACCACATTTTCATACTCTCCATCTGACTGCTGCATCCATCTTCCATTTAATCCTTAAACTTACAAGAGAAAAAAGATGCTACTTCATGGAAGCAAAGCAAGATATGCCATGTGCTAAAAATTGAAAATATGAGAGCAGAAATTAAAAAAACAAATCTCAAAAGTAATTTTGCAAGTAGTCAAGAAATATAGAAGTAAGAGGAATTTTTTTTAAGTGTCAAATAGGAGAAAGGAGATAATAAAAGTAGAGTCTCAATCTAGGAAATCTAACATCCAAATAAAACAAATTCTAGAAATGGAGACAAAGAACCTGAAGGGAATAAAAGAAAACACTTAAGAAATTTTCCCCGAACTAAAAGGCATGAGTTTCTGAACTGAAGAGGCTTAACCTTCAACATCCTAAAATACATAAGGCAAAATATTGGCATAAGGTACATCATATTGAAATGTTAAAACAGTGGGAGCAAAGGGAGGATTCTAGAAATTTCCAGAAAAAGAAAACAGATACCAAACAATAAATAGGTCAAGAATCCAAATCAATTCAAGTTTCCCAATAGCAACATTGGAATCTGAAGACAATCCTTCAAATTTCAAGGGAAAATGTGGTTTCCAACATGGAATTCTATAATTATGAACATGGATAGGGTGAAGAAATTTACAATCATGAAAGGTCTCAAACTTAGTTCTCATCCATCCTTTCTCAGAAAGTTCCTGGAGAATAAGCTCCACCAAAACAAAAGCATAAATCGAGGAAGAGGAACACACAGGGATCTAGCCCAAGAGAGAGAGGTGATGGAAGTTGCAGAAGATGCTGAAGAAAGAATCCAGAATGACAACTGTATAGCGGGCTCAGAAAATAACTGCACTGGAGCAGCTCATAAGACTATTTGAGACTTGGTCGATGATTTAGTTATAAGTCCATAGGAAACTAAGAAAACAAAGAAAAACAGATTTTGTTGTTTAACCCCAAGGAAAATAAGCAGGGCAATAAAGAAAATGTCACTGTAGTGGCCTATATAGGTCAGCTACAAATAGCATTTGGAAGGCAATAATAATAATAATAGACACTGAATGCAGAGCTGATCAAAAATTTTGATACAACCATTTTGGAAGGATGACTGGAAGGAAAGCTTGTGTGTGTGATTAACAGGCAGTGGAAGAGAACTAAATCACCTGGATTGCAAGAGATAAGACCTAAAACTGAAAAAAAATAAAAAATAACATGTTAGTTAGAGGTGTGAACTCAAATACCTAAAGAAACAGCTACATGAGTTGAAAATAGTTGCCTCTGGGAAGTGAGAAATGGGGAGTAGGAAACAGGAAACTCTTGTTCCTAATAAGACTTGTGTAAGACTTTTTGCCAAGTTTGTAAACTATATAGCTGTATAACTAACTTTCACAAAAATAAAATCTATTTTTTAAAGATTTTTCTGGCTGTTTCTATGCTACATACCAGTAGGTCTCATTGCAAAATAGACATTGCACCTTTACTTGTGTTGTTCACAAACTCCATCTACTCCAAAGGCCTTCAGAATTTCTACCCTGCAGCCTACAATGCTTCTTTTCTCCCCTGCTGTGTGTTAGTCATTTTATACTTATCATGGATTCTTTGCTTAAAAATTCTGCTGATCAAATACTCTGGTCATTTACCCCAGCCTAATTCTAAAAATAAATGACTCTTGTACTGATTAAATTCTGTTATCTCTACAGTTGTTATACAGGCCCAGATTATTAATGACATACTAATAATGAAAAGGATAAAACTACAGTTCTTCATACAAAAATGTCTATGTGTGTGATACTTCAAGTTCTGCATCTTAAAAGATATATGGACAAAACAACTGCTGGCTTTGATTACTTGGAAAAAATACCTTTTTAAATTTGCCTTTTGAAAAATAAATTTATTGTTAAGTATAGAATGCTGAAGACAGTAGCTGACTATAACTGAACCGGTTTTAAATAAAGATCTTTTCATTTTAAATAATATATGTTCGGGTGTGTGTATTCTGGTGATAGCATGTTAGCTAAAGACATGAGAGGAAAAAGAATTTTGTAATTATTGACTTCATTGTTAAGTCCCTAAAAACAATGATAAATACCCCTGTTTTTTATTCTACAGTACAGAACACGGCCAAATGGAATTTTAGTTACATTATTATTTGAGATGGTGGCATTACCAGTTTTTACCCTTGAAGAGATTCAAACATTTGTGATCTGATTTTAAATATGAACTTGATTAAGTACAAAAAATGTTAAAAATGTCATCTAAAAAAAGGAGGAGGAACTCTCTAGTTCTATTACGTTTAATATGGAATTTTCAAAGACAAAAATACATCAGTTACATGTTTACACTTGAAGGAGCACAAATCAGAACCACCCAACATCAGGCTGAAGAGAGTGATTCTCATCCCATCTCAGGGTTTCACAGAGGAGGAAATTCAGCCTCAGAAAAGGTAAGCGACCTGCACAGGCCCCAGCAGCTGAGTATAGGTACTAAATCCAGAGCATCTACTTCTCAGGAGAGTTCTTTCTCCATGGCCTGGCCTCACCTTCTGTTAAAGGTGATTATCCTCATAAATATAAAATAATAATAACAACTATAATAACACCTCACATTTTCTGAGCACTCGGTACGCCTCTGACACTGTTTCAGCACCTCCCCGTGTCAGTTCACCTAAACCGCCTAGCACTCCTGAGATGGGGGTGCCTCACTTCCCAGCTTTGCCTGATGGGCTTGAGGTACAGAGGCTTATATCACAGCCCAGGCTCACTCCCCAATGCGTGCCTGAGCTACGACTGACGCTCAGGAGGTCAACCTCCTCCGAACCGGTATTTAACTCACTTACTACTTATGATGAACTAAGTAGCAAAAGGTGAAAGATCTCCAGAGCGAGCTTTGTTATCAAACAAAGGAATAATAAATAAAGAAGGGACTTTCTCTCCTCAAAGTAAGGAACAGGGGTAGGGAAAAGGGAGCAGGTGAGGTGCCTTAGGGAGAAACTATTTTGTTTCCTATTCCTGAACAGTTGTCAAGTCACTGTTCGAAATATATTTTACAGTAAGAATGGCAACCTTACCATTCTGAAACATACAGGTCAGCTGAGCAAACTTCACCGCTAAATTCAAACTTGGGAGAAAAATAAGCGAAGAAACTGGGGAACATTGTCTACCACGCTTTTGGAATTAAGAACTAATCAATGGCCCAAGCTCTCTGAACCACCCCCACCCCCTCCCTCAGGCCCATCAGGGAATTGACTTCCTCTCTAACTCCTGGCCTCAGCCACGTCACTGTGAGGCTGAGCGGCCGCGTGGCCTGCGCTCACCGGACTGACAGCTCCCCAAAGTCACTAATCCCAGGTGACGCCCGCAGGGAGTCACAGCCTGCATTGAGATCTTCAGGGCAATTCTACACAGGCGCATGGGCCCACTGCGGATCTCGCACAAAGGGGTACGCACCCCCAGCTCCAACCCTTCCTGGGAGGTCTCTAACTCGTAGCTCCAGACCCTCAAAAGCCAAGAGCTGGAGAACAGGTTCCGGGACCAGAGTGCCAGAGGTCTACAGGGCTCTGCAGAAACCTGGGCGCTGAGTGCGAGGAGAAGGTAGATGAGGGCTTCTCCGCCCGCCGTGGCGAGTCCGCAGCCTTCGCATACACAAGAGCCCTTTTTCATAATCAGAAATGCCTGCGCCCCGCCTGCTTGGTTGGCAGGGATTTGGCGCAGACAGCCTGGAGTTCGAACGCTCAAAACTTGGCCCTGGGTCTCCACTGTCAACCCTCTTCGGTCTAAGAAGTGCGTTCACTCCGAGCCCCGGGTGGTCGCAGTACTTTCCTCCGTGACCCCCCTGCCCGCTCTCACCTGTTCCTGAGGCCCCACCTCCAGTAGCGCTGTCACCCCCGGCCGGCGTGCAGGTAGCCGACCCTACTACTACTAAGTCATGCGCTAGCCCCGCTCTGGCTCAGCCCCTCTCCCCTTCAGTCTCCCCCGAGGGTCCTGGGGAGCTTCGCCGGGATTGCTCCACTGACAACCCAGGAGCGAGCGCGCCCAGGGGCAGCCGGATTCGCCAGCCCTAAACCTGACACCAGGAAGGAGGGAACTGCGCTTCTCCTCCGCTCCCCGTAGCCACAGCCACCAGCCTTGAGCTCTTTGTCCAGTTCGGTGTTTATTCAAACCCCCACAGATTCCGGGGTAAAAAAAAAACAGAGGTGGGGAGACACGTGGAAAGGAGTTTCAGCGCTCGCTTCCGCAAAGCTCTAGGCGCTTTAGAGACCGCGGTGCGGAACGTGCTGGGGGAAGTGAGTGCCGGCTGAGTCCACACACAGCGAGGCATTTTCGGTGGAAACCACAGAAGCTCGTTTATAAAGAGTTGGAGGGGCCCTGCAAGGAATGTGAAGGGCGATACAATCAGCCTTTAAAAGAAAGCTAGGATCTGTGGAAGGAACAGCCCGGGGAACCCGGAGACCCAGGCTAGAGATGGCGGCGCGCTGCAGGTAGTGTCCGCCACGCTTCTGCACTAGGAGTGGGCGCACGTCGGGAAAGCGCTGGGTAACAAGTTCTTTCCGCCTCCGCACGCTTTCAGGCCGCAGTTGGGGCGCGGTACCAGGACTGCGCAGCTAATCACCAACCCCGCGTGCCGACCGGGTAATGAGGAAGAAAAACCCCAGGCGGCTTGACAGCACCTGTCTGACCTGGGCACGCGCGAGCTGCGGGCTCAGTCGCCCCTCCTCCTGCTCCATCACCTGCCCCGGACCCTCTGCCTATACCCCGCGATTCTGATGAGCGATGGTCAAAGGTTCTCGCGGCCAGAAAGCGCACTCCCGGACGAATTCCCGCACGCGCCCCCCGCCCCGGGTCGTCAGTGCTGTAGGGGTAGTGGGGTCCGCAAAGAAGAGTGCGGGTGTATAGGGAGAAACGCGGAGAAAGGTTGGGTTAGGGCTGGGGGCCGGGGGCGCGCTCCCGCTCACCTCGCTCACTGGCCTGGATGTAGCGCACGATGTCGTCCAGGTCCAAGTCTTTGGTCTCATCGAAATTGTAGGCGGACGTGTGCAAACCCTCCTCCTGGAAGACCTCGTGGACCCCCTCGAGGGTGAAGTAGCAGTTCCGCTCCAGCTTGTCGTCGCTGTACACCAGCGCGGCGCGGCTCCACTGGTGGTGGCGGAACAGAGCAAGCATCATCTCACCCATCTTGGCGTACGCGGGCGCCACGCGCGTGAGATGCGAGTACTCAGTGTCCTTGTGCTGGAAGCCGGCGGCCAGTGCCCCGGCCGACAGCATAGGCAGGTCCCAGTGCGACGCAAGCCGGGCTACGGGCGCCGCCGCGTACTCGCACACGGGCCCCAGGAGGAGGTCCGGCTTGGCACCCCGTGCCGCCGCCACGCGGTCCACCAGGCTGAAGAGTGCGCGATTGCCGCAGTCCGAGTCTTCGTAGGCTACCTGGAAGCGAGTGCCGGCTGGCAGAAGCCGCCGCCCGGTCGCGTTGCCCTCCACGCTGCGCAAGGCGTATTCGATGGCCGGCCGCACCCGGGCCAGGGAGAACAGGTACGAGTCATCCTGGGGCAACAATACGAGCACCTCGATCGTCTGCGGCGGCAGCGCTTCTCTCTCCAGGCGCCCTCCGCCGCCGCCGCCCGTGCCCCCGGCCCGCGACGAGCAGCCGAGCAGGACGCACGCGGAGAAAGTGAGCACCAGCCGGGACGGCATCGTGCCGCAGGAAAGCGCTTGCCCTCGCAGCCGATTCGCCCTCTGCCCCCCACCCACCCTCCTCTTTCTTCCCCACCCTTCTCGCCGAGGTCCCTGCGCCCCCTTGGGCGCTATAAGAAAATAGAATACCCCCTTCACTAACTCGCCAAAAGATAGGAAGAATCCTTCTTTGCAATGTCACTAATTTAAAAAAAATAAAAAGAAGAAAAGCTCATCAGGTGTAAACCTGTACGCCTGTAATATATTTGTGTATATATATATACATATAGTTAGTTATATGTATATTCGCCCTCACTTTAAATATACTATTTTGTTTAGAAGTGGCTTCTTATATGGGCGTTGCTAAGGTTTCTTTTGAAAGCGTATTTGTAAAAGAAAAAAAAAGTTAGACTTGTCCAAGTGCTTGTAATTGACGGTGCATCTCCCTCTCGTTTGATCTCATTGATTCGCGCGGGTTCCTGGATCCATAGCCCGCGTTTAAATAGCGTGGCAGCGGCGGAGCGTGTTACCACACATGGCCAGCCGAGGCCGGGCTTGTATTTCCAGCGGGGGGTGGGGGTGGGGTGGGGAGTGGTGGGGGCTGGGCTGGGGGAGCCTCTCATTAACATTCTTACATCAGGGCTCCTCCCCGCACCCCTACCCTTCCCACCCCTCTGCTGTCCCTAACCCGACTCCCCGCCAGCCCTGGGCCTTTTCCTTAAAGCCACAGACGCCCATGTCTGCACCGGCGGGGGCCCGCACTGCACCGCCTTCGGGGTGCCCGCCTCTCCCTGGCCCCAAAGCTGCAGCGTTCTCCCCAGCTCCGGGCTTTAAAAAGAAAACGTGTTTGAAAGCAAAGAAATGCGCGCCGGCACACTCACACGCCGTAAGAAAAAGCAGCAGGATTAGAGGAAGGGGGTAGTCCTAGAAATTTGTAGTTTCGTTGCAAAAATCCATAGGTCCCGCTCGCTCTTACCTTTTTCTCACTCTGGCCACATTCCCTCCTGACGCGTCAACTTCGGGCGGGCACCCGACCTTTCCGGCCCCCTGGCACAAAGTCAGAGAACAGGACCGAGGTCTCAGTGCAACGGCTTGATCACGGACCTGCAACGCCCAGCTAGCCTGGGCATTACTGGCACCCCTCCTTCCCCCGCCCTCCTCCGCCCCGCGCGCGTTCGCCTGCTTCGCAGCTTTGCGGGGATCCCTGTGGCCCCGCGCACAGACCTTCCATCGGCTCGCTGCGAGCGAAAAAGCGAAACTTGTTGCTTCCAAAGTCCAGCGAGCCCTTCGGCTTCTGGAGGCGGCAAAAAGCTTGAAAAGCATATCAAAGGCGTCCTCAGGGCTTTGCTAAACCAGGTAACTAAATAAAGAGACCTTCTCCCTAAATTGTTCGCTGGGTGCGGCGCGTTCTCTGCTCCAATCCAAGCGCTCGGAAATACAACTGCTTTACCACGGAGGCGCGCGAGACACAGTGCTAGGGGTTCTGCATGCCGAGAAGGGTCCTACGTGGGAGACCCAGCCTTGCCCCTTCTCACAGCCACCATAGCAGAGGAGACAAGGACTGAAACAGCGGTGGACAAGTCCGTGGCCAGAGGAGCAGCGCCGTAGTCCGCCGCACTGCGGGGCGGGTCGGGACAGAACTTGACCCAATGAACGTGGTGACACACCGAGGTCATTTGCAATGTGAACGTGCTACATTGGACGAGAGGATTCTGACACTTGAGTCCCGCAAATTAAAAAAAAAATGAAAATGATTTGAAATGGTCTTTCATTTGACCGGGCGTCCGTGTCCACATATTTCTATTAGTCTTAGACGAACGCCCTCTTTCGGCAGAAACTTGCAGCTAACTAGTAAACCCTGTACCACAGCCCCAGGCGCTGGGTTTGGTTTGGTTTGGTTTAGTTTTGTTTTTTAACGCCCAGGCCACAAAGACCAATCGCTCTCATTTGTGACGCGGAAAAGGCAAATTGGGGTTTCCGGAGATGTGGCCAGTTCAGGCATCGGCGCTTGTCACAGTTAACAGCACCTCTTTATCTCTTTCTGGCACCGTAACTGTAATTATGGGTAACGTTCCAGCCTCTAGGTCATTAGATTTCAGATTATGCACTATGATCCCCGAATCTTAAAGTAGGATCTTTTAACTCCTGCAAGAACTTTCCTTTATTTAATTAGAGCTGCTTACCAGTAGCAAAAGAGGCGGCTGTAAAACATTTAATTCCACAAAGAGTTATCTGCACACGCTGGAAATTAAGGTTTAGAGCTTCACAGCAATTAAATCCTCCCTTAACTCCTGGAAAGAAAGAGCGAAAGAAGGGAAGGAGGGAGGGAGGGAGGGAGGGAAGGGAAGAAAAGGAAAAAGAGAACAAGGGCTAAATCTCGAATTCCAGGGTTCTGAAGGGATTTCGAAACTGGTTGCCAGGAGACTGATGGAACCAGGGTTTCCTATTCCTGGTCGCTATGCAGTGTCTGGGGAACACCGGCCAATGGCCATATGATTCTGCACGCTGCAGCCTGGGCTCATTCGGAAAGTCTGGGGTTTCAGTGGTGCGGGGTGTGGATGCCTCCGCCCTTCCAGGCGCTGCCAGCCGTGGGGAGGGTCACCGGCAGGGCAGTGCGCTTATATTTGGGTATTGCTGCTCAGTGGCCTCCGAGCTCTCAATTTCCAGCTTGCCACTCAAGCGCACCAACAAACCAAACTGCAAAGGGGAAGAGCCCCCAGGCTAGAAGACAAAATCAGAAAAGCCATTGTGTTACTGCTCTTGCTGTTGCTCAAAGCACCCCTTGAAATTTTCCAATGAAGAGAAATTGGTATTTTTTATTGAGATATAATTGACATGTAACATACTAGTTTCAGGGTACACCATAATGATTCATTTATAGACATTGTGAAATGATCACCACAATAAATGTAGTTAACATCCCTCATCATACAGTTACCAAAAAAACCTCTAATGATGAGTTCTACTCTCTTAGCAACTTGTAAATATGCAACCCAGAATTATTACCTATAGTCACCATGCTATACATTACATCCTCATGATTTATTTACTTTATAGAAATAAAGATTTTTAAAGAAAGTTTTTCAGATGAAAATAGGCACAAGACTATAGAAAGACCCACCAAAATCCTACCCACCAAGTAATATAATTATATGGATTTTAATGTTACGAGTTTGTTCACTTTCCATCAAATCAGATTTTTCCCAAGCAACTGAAAGTTCATATGAAAATCATGAATATCACAGAGTTCTCCAATCTTGTGGCTAGAAAAGACATGAGAGGTCACCTAGTCGGACACCCTCACTCTCTATATGAAGAACTGAAGCCAAAGAATATAAATGGCATACTTACATACCTCTTCGCTTCCCGAGAAAATTTTTAAATGGGATTGGATTATGAAGCAGGCACCACTATGAAAAGAAGCTTGGAAACAAAGCTAATTCTCATTAGTTCATATCAACCTTTACATCAAAATTTTATTTTATATGTAGCTAGGCTTTGAGAATATACCCTAAGAAAATTACAAAAAGATTATAATAGAATTTTTGCAGCATTTTAATCATAAAGATGAATCAAACCAAGAACGAAGGAAAAAGAAAATAAATAGAAGTAACTCATCCCTTGGACTCAGTTTTTTTTAAATATTCCTTTCAATTCTATGAAACACTGAAATGGGGGCAGTGAGTACTTTCTTCTAGCATTCAGAAGATTGCTAACCTTTTCACTGAGTGAAATCTTTCTGACTGCAGTTGTTGAATGAAAGCAAAAGAAAATTACAGGGAAATGCTGCAAAATAAAATAAAATTAACCAAAGCAAAGACAATGTTAGCCATAAACGTGATATTACAGAAACTAATAGATTTTTATAGGATTTAGAAATGTTTTCATTGATAACCACAAACCATATGTTTTTAAGTTACTAAAATAAGGTGGCAAGTTGTCTATAAAGTATTCAGCTGTTTATTTTCCAGGCCTGTGAAATCAAACCAGTGTCCATATGTTACTCCTCCACCACCTGGAAAGACAGCATTATATAGGGAACCTCAACATGAGAGTCTTTGAAATGCATTAGCAGTGCTATCAGAAGGAAGTTTTCTCCACCGATTTTAATAGTTTGTATGACCTTCTCCTTCAGATTCCTCACAGCAACCTCTAAAATAATAGCCCTTCCAGATTTTCAAAGAGAATGTCTTCTTTTGTTAAGCCAGCCCTGAAGTCTTATTGAAGAATACCCCTGTGAAGCCTAGCCTACAAAGAAAACCCTTCTGGGGACAGAATTGTTGAAAGCACACTTCCCCCTAGAGGCAGAAAAAATGAAAGAATATTACACAGAATTCAAGAATATTCACAGAAATCAAGAACTGTAAATCAGTGAGTATTAAGATTTTTTAATATACAGTGGATGTTTTAGAGGGAACCATTTAGAGACATGGGAGGAAAATCAATGAACACCAAAAAATTAAATTAAAACTCTGCCTCTAGGATTTAGCTTTCCTTAGGGACTCTGTTCATTGTCCCCTTTTCTTCTATTATACAAATCTACAGTTTTTTGCCAGCACAATAAATAATAGCAATTATATTTTTTTTCTATGATTCAGTTTCATCAAAAACTATAGTGGGCTTGAGGAATTCTTTGGAAAATATAGCTCTAGCAGAATTATCTCCTTATGGTCTGATTTGTTTCTGTCTACTGCCCTCTTAGGTTTCCACCAGCTCCAATCTCTTTTCATATCTGTGGAGATATTCAGAGACAAAATGACATTAGAAAGACTTCTGAAAAATGTAAGCTGGTCTGTGATTTTAACCTGAGTACTGGCACACATTTTTTAGAATTTGCCAGCCATATGAAGAATTCTCATATCCATGAGTACAAGCTATGTAATGCAGATAATTACATTCACAAAACTAGTGCATGTGCTTCAACATCATGCACAACAGTACTGACTATATTTAATTGGTTTATTTAGTTGTACATTGCACCATTCCAGAAAGGTTTGAGAAGGCACATAAAAATGTACAATGGAGTTGGGGGAAGCTTTCATCAGGGCAAAATGTACAGCCAGTGGTCCTACTTTCCTGGATCTGCCTTTTTTTCCTTAAGCCTTCACTTAGAACTCCAAACCCCAGCCACATCCTCCTCTCTCATCTGGGGGTCCACTGCCTCCTTAGGTTCCTGTCACTCTACATTTTATTTCCATGTACAAGAAAGTGCGTCTGAATTGGGCCCTGGTCTACAGGAAGGAACACTCATAAACATGTTGTAGGTTAGCACTCCACCGATTTGACCTTTGGTTTCCTCACTTTCCTCAGGTTCCTAGCTTGCAAAATGGAGATAATGATACTGTTCTGGTGTTATAGAAGATGAGAAAGAGTAGATGCAGAATGTTTTGTCTACATTAGGGTATGAATAAGTGGCAGCTTTTGTTATTACATTCTCTTCAATGCCTGGTAAAAGTACTACACCCAGACAGCGTTCAATAAATGCACATGGAATGAAGGGATGAATTCAAAACCCAAAACGATATGGCTTGTGCGTAACTTGTTTGGAATTACCTATTGCCTGGCCACAACAGACCTCGTTTAATGTTTGTCTGGTGGCATTGGCTTCCCTAGGGGAACCCTTTTGGCAAGCACTTTGGTATTGGCCCCTGGATTCCCAACCTCAGATATTTCCTGGTAAGCTCGAGACAAGAGCTTGTTCAATACTCTTCCTGCTACCTAGTGGGGCAAAGACAGCAGAGGCTCATGTTTTCTCCCCACAGCTGCCCTGGACAGCTATAAGGCTCCTCCAGAAACCCAGACTTCCTCCAGCCTGAGGGAACTAAGGCCAGGAGGGGACACAGGGATACAGCAGAAAGTGGGTTTTTTAAGGGCAAAAATAGAAGTATCTGTGCAAAGGGACAGGACCTTGAGGATGAAGGGGAGCAATAGGGAGATTGTACAGAAGCACAAAGAGGATTGTACTGGAAGGAATGATGTGTTTAATTTACAGATCATCATAAATAATGAGAAAAGAGCAGAATGTATCCTAATGTACTAAAGATCCAGACTATAAAAGCATCAGGCCCAGGGCTTAATGCTCTTGTGCAACTCAACAAACCTTTTAAAACATCCACAATGTGCCAAGGACAGTGGTGTTATGAAGCTTAAACATATTGTATCAGACATTCCTTCATTTTGTTTGGGGATATGATTTGACCCAAGTTATATTTAAATCTATGTGATAGCCAGTCATTTTGTAACAGCCAAATGTGTAATGTTTAAGAGAAATATTATCAGAACAAAATATATCAAATTTCAAAAACATGTTCTAAAAATCATTTTCCTGGTGTTATCCCATCACAATATTGAACAGTTTATGCTCTACATTAACCACCATTAATGCATTAGAATATAAACACCATGAGGACTGGGATTATTTTTCTTCAATTCTGTATTCTCTCCTTCAAGAAACAGTCGGCACTTAAAATCTTATTTCACCAATGCTAAATTCAAAGAATGCAAATTTCCTATTAAACAGAATTTAGATCAGAAATAATTAAGCAATGAAAGGGGAAAAAAGATACTTCAAAGAAAACAAAGTTCATAAATATAAATTCATACATGTAAACTTCTAAATTCATAATTTTCAGGTCATTCAAATGTACCATGTTGGTTTTGATTATGCAAGCAATATAAGAAGCCAAAGATTTAAATACCAACTTTATGAGTTTTAGCACATTGATATACCAACACCTCATCACTCGTATTTAATTCTTGTTTATTTCCTTGCTAATCAGAAAAATGCAGCATCCTAAAAAAATCAGTATGTTATCTTTTGTAATGCTATGGACAGGAAATAAAGGTGGTGAGGAAAATTTTTGTTACCACAGTATGCAGTTCTATGAGATACAGTTTTTTCTTTCTTGCCAGCAAGTACATTCCACTAGGTATTAAATCTTGGATAGCTGATGCATGAGACTAAAATAGAATAGAATGCCATGAGGAAAACATCAGGAATATTCTTGACACTTGCCCTCTCATAGTTTTGGTGATCATGTTGTGACATCAAATTTCGCCCTGACATTAGGGAGAAAACTGTTTCACCAAACTGACATTGTTACTTTTCAATTGCAGATACCTGCTTTGACATTAAATGTTCTTCTTTGCCCTTCATCCATCCTACAAAAACATTCTCTTCTCAGCCTGTGTGCTTTTTTCCCTTTACCGACTGCCAGGGAAAAATAGTAAGGATTGTTTTAAGCTGAATCCCTTGCTTTGCAGACTTGAAAATCTTGAGATATGACAGGGAAATGACTTTCTATCCAGTCAGTTTCTCATATTTAGGTTTATATAAGTGTACAAATTGCTTCATATTACAAATCATTCATGTTCTAGTGAACCACTTTGGGGGTTTTTCAACCTTAGGTACAAATTTTTTAATTAACTATTTCCTCAATTCTTGGCACATTACCAGTCTGCAAGTTTCTTTTCTTATTCTAATTTATCCTTTTCATTGCTCTTTCACATGCCTTTTACTCCATCAGATCTTCTTTATGTGTTTAATATATGCCACTGGTAGGTCTGTATTCTTGGAAAAGGAGTGCTTCTTCAAAACTGAAAAAACAAAACAGCAGCACACTCACAGACTCCTAGAAGGGACTAGCAGTTACCAAAGGGGAGGGGCTGGAGAGGGTGGGTGGGGAGGGAGGTAGAAGCAGATTAAGGGACACTATAATTCGCAATCACAATTTAAGTAGGTCACGGGGAAAGCAGAACAGCACAGAGAAGACAAGTCATGACTCTATAGCATCTTACTACACTGATAGACAGTGACTGCAATAAGGAGGAGGAGGACTTGATAATATGGGTGAATGTTGAAACCACAATGTTGTTCATGTGAAACCTTCATAAGATTGTATATCAGTTTAAAAAAAGGAAAAAAATTAGCACATACATCACCTCACACAGTTAAGTCTTTTTGCATGTGTGGTGAGAATGCTTAAAATTTGCTCTCTTCAACTTTCAAGTGTACAGTACAGTATCATTAATTATAATCACCATGCTGTACATTAAATCCTCAGAACTTATTCTTCTTATAACTGAAAATTTATACTCTGTGACCTACATCCCCCTATTTCCCCCCTGGCAGCCACCATTCTATTCTCTGTTTCTATGAAATCACCTTTTTTTTTTTAAGATTCCACGTATAAGTGATGTCATGCAATATCTGTCTTTCTCTGTCTGGCTTCTTTCTCTTAGCATAATGCCCTCCAGTTTCATCCACACTGTCACAAATGGTGGGCTTTCCTTCTTTCTTATGGCTGAAAAATATTCCATAGTATATTCACTGTAATATTCTATTGTATGTATATATGTATGTGTATATACACACATATGTAAGCAAACATACACATATATAAACAAACATATCTTACATTTTCATTATCCACTGAAGGACATTTAGGTTTTTCCCATGTCTTTGCTATTGTGAAGAATGCTGTGAAAAACGTAGAGTGTCGATACCTTCAAGATACTAATTTCATTTTCTTTGGATGTACAGTCAGGAGTGGGAGTGCTGGATCATATAGCAGTTCTATTTTTAATTTTTTGAGTAACTACAATGCTGTTTTCCATAAAGGTTGCATCAGTTGACATTCCCACCAGCAGTGTGTATAAGGGTTGCCTTTTCTCCACATCCTCGCCATTTGTTACTGCTTGTCTTTGATAGGAGCCATCCCAGCAGGTGTGAGGTGATATCTCTGTGGTTTGGATTTGCATTTTCCTGATGATTGGTGATGTGGAGCATCTTTTCATGTACCTATTGGCCGTGTGTATGTTCTACTCAGGTCCTCTGCTCATTTTTAAATTGGATTATTTGCTTTTTTTGCTATTTTGTATGAGTTATTTATGTACTTTGGATATTAACCCCTTATCAGAAATGTTTACAAATGTTTTCCTCCACTCCATAGGTTGCCTTTCCATAGGATGCCAAAGCACATTGTCTCCTTTGCTGTGCACTCTTTAGACCTTCCCCAGAGCTATTTTGATCAGTTTGTGGTTTGTATTGTTTTACTGTTTTTGTGGGGTGGATAAGAATTGGGCCCTCCTAGCCTGCTGTGTTGCTGACCTGCATTACTTCTTTCAAAGCTGCATAGTATTCCACCATATTTTACTTGTTCATCCTCCTAGCTTTTGACACTTGTGCTAGTTTTCTGCTACCAGAAAGTGCTCTGGTGACGATCATCTGTTGTCCCCTTATGCACTTGCATGAGAATTTTCCAGGGGTATATGTTGCTGGATCAAAGGTAAATGTGTTTTTATTTTACTTCTTATAACCAGATTACTCTGCAGAATGACAGCCCCAGTTTGTGCACCCACCAGCTCTGCATGAGGGTTTTCTTTCAGAACTTCTTTGGAGTGAAAATTCAGTATGTTGTTCATGCTTGTTTAGTGTGTCTCCATTACCAAAGAGGAGGGCTGAACCCATTTCCTCAGCTCCTTCAGATCTGTCTTCTAGATGAAAAGAGAGTTTGAACAAGAGTACCAGTCCTGACCTTTTAGTTTTCTGAATTAGGTCATCCACCTCTTTCTGTCCAAATACCGTGGCCAAAGGAATCACACGTAAGAATTGAATGGCCCTAAATAAAATCTTGGTGCTATTACCAAAAGGGGGGGAAATGGATGCTGAATGGTTAAAATCAGCAAGGGCTTACTAAAGAGTGTGTTCTTAAAACCACAGCCCTGTTGTTAGCAGGTATGACCAACCCATAACCCTAACGTGAGCCATGACTTCTCTGAGCAATATCTGAGATGTCTGTTTTCCATTTCTGCATAAGAGACCACCTCAAAATTTAACAACTTAAAACAGCAGTCATTTATTTGCTCATGATTCTGCAAACAAACTAAACTGGGTAGTTCTGGATTTTTCATCTAGGATTGCTCACATGGCTATAATCTTCCAGCAGCTTATCTGGGGCTGGAGAGTCCAAGATGGCCTCACTCAGATGCCTGGCAATAAGCTGAGGCTGTCAGAATATCTCAGTTCTCATCCATGAAGCCTCTTCAACAAGAATGCCTGGGTTTCTTAGACAGAGGTGATCAAAAAAGGCAAGTTCCAAGTCTCTGGCTTGACCTTTGCTGATGTCTCATTGGCCAAAGCATGCACATGGCCAAGTCCAGCATCAATGTGGGAAGGCAATACATAAGGGAGTAAGTACCAGATGCATAATTCATTGGGGGCCATTAAAACAACAATCTACCATGTTAGCAGACATACTACACATATTACACAGTATACTACAATAAAGTATTTTACTGAAAGTTACATAGGGAAGACATGTGAGTCCCTGGCCAAAAACTGAATCCAAGTAGGACAGGCCCAGAGAAGTATTTGGCTCTTCTGACTTGAGCCAACCCAGGAGACTGCAGGAACACTGAGGTAAGGGTTCTACGACTACATCTCCACATGGAGACTGGAGGGAAGTTCAAGGTACAGACAAAATACAGGCTATGTGGTGTTGAGCTCTTGTCAGCTTTTTGGAGCTCAAGGACATCTACTGAACATGGCTTCTTAGCCATGGAAGCAGTATGTAGCAAAGAGGGCTAAGTGTCCATCCAGCACCCACTCTTCCCTTTGTCCTTATTAACAGAACCCTGTTTTATTCAAGGCAACAATCTTCTCTGCAGAAAAACTATATTAATCAGCCTCCCTTGAAACTGAGTACAGCCATGTGAAACTAAATATGGCTGATCAAATGTAAATGGAAATCGATTGTTAGGTAAAAGTTCCAGGAAGGCTCCTGAAAGGGAGGCATACTCCGAATCCCATGGCTCTTTCTCTTATTCTTTCTTGGAATATATACACGATAGCTGGAGCTCCAGCAGTAACCATGAAATGACCTTGAGGATGGAGCCCTCATGCCAAGGATGGTGGCATAGAAAAATCTATGTCTGAGTCCCCAGTGAGAGACAGCAGGCCACTTTTATAAGAGTGAATAAACTGTATTTTGAAACTATTCTTTAAGTCTTTCACCAATGAATTTGTACCTAATCCTAACTAGTACATCAGTGTAAGTTCAGTAGTTTGTATTTTGTAGAT
This sequence comes from Smutsia gigantea, assembly GCA_032199065.1. Taxonomy (NCBI): domain Eukaryota; kingdom Metazoa; phylum Chordata; class Mammalia; order Pholidota; family Manidae; genus Smutsia; species Smutsia gigantea. Next base: position 105,875 of record JAVSCE010004034.1, on the reverse strand, counting down.
TGGGCTATTTGTGGCTTCCTGAGACATGGTATTTATTTTCCTTTTGTCCTTCCCTGTTATACAGAATGTCTTTTGAAGTTCTGACCTTGCTTCAGTTACACCCAGGGAGCACAAAGGGAGAGGATTTTGCCTCTACACAGACTGAGTATGGCTTGCCCAGGAGTCAATGTCATGGCGGTAGCAATAATAAAATGCGGGGACGTGGGAAGAGACATAATCAGGACCACAAATCCACTTCTCCTCATTACCTGGACACATTGATAGGCTTAACACTGCAGGTTCTGAATTACTAAGAGAAGCAAATTATTCTTTGTTTTAAATTGAAGTATAGTTGACATACAATTTTATATTAGTTTTAAGTGTGCAACACATTGGTTCAACAGTTAGCCATATTATTAAATCCTCCTCCCTCACACACACACTAGTACAGCTACTGTCTATCAACACAGGAAGATGTTACAGAATCATTGATTATATTCTCCACACTGTACTATCATCCCCATAACCAACCTACATTATGATCAGGAATTTTTGTGCTCCTTGATCCCCCTCGACCTCTCCACCTACCCACACCAACCCCCCCGACCTTGATAACCACCAGTCACTTCTCAGTGTATATGAGCCTACTGCTGTTCTGTTCATTCTGTTTTGCTTTGTATTTGTATTCCACAAATAAGGGAAATCATATGATATTTTTTTTATCTGCCTGGCTTATTTCACTGAGCATAATACTGTCCAGATCCATCCATGTTGTTGCAAATGGCAGGGTTTCTTTTTTATGGCTGAATAATATCCCATTGTGTATATGTACCACATCTTCTTTATCCATTCATCTATTGATGGACACTTAGGTTGCTTCCATATCTTGGAATATTGTGAATAATGCATCAATAAACATAAGAGTGCATATATCTTTAGAAATGAATTATTCTTTATGGACCCTGGGGACCCATCAGATAAGCCTTGAATCATTCTTTAAAAGATGGAAATATCTGGACACAGAAAAGAGGACAACAAACACTCCAAATAAGAGTAATTTCCTAAGCATGAGTTTTGAGTCAGCATGCTGTACTGGGTGGACTCAGAAGAATGGGCTCACGTGGGAAAATCACAGGAAATGGGAAGAGAATAGGGAGCACATTTAATAACCTTTTAAAGCTTAAATATTTCTTCTATTATCAGGGAGCAGAACCAACTTGGAGCAGACTTTTGAGGAGGAGGATAATATGATGAAACTAATGATTTTAAAAGGTCAGTGTGTTCTTGAGATAAAAGACAAGTTTGGAACTGAAAGAGTCTAGAGGTAAGGAAAGCTTTTAAGGGGTTTTTATAATAGTCCAGATATGAAATATTTTCTTGGATGGACTAAGGTGAAAGCAATACGAATTGTGAGGATGAGAGGGACACGAAAGACATAGTGAAGTCATCAGGATGAGATGACTAAGGAGTGCAGGAAGGGCATCAATGACTTCCAAGTTCTAAGTGTGTAACACTAATATGGCTACTTGGGGGCACCTTTGTTTTTTTCTGGAAAACTAAGAAACTGAAAAAGTACTGCTGCAATCTATTACAAAAAGCTTTCAGGGAAAGTTTCTCAATTTTTAAGTAAGGCACAAAAATCAAAGTGTATCTGAAAATCAAAGCAGTTAGCATACTGTAAGAAAAATAGAGATGTTTGAGCTGAACAATCCCAGTATTAGGCTGTTTCACCCAGACTCGCAGAACAATTATGGACATTTCCACAGATTTATAAACCTCTACAGAGGAATCCAACTGAAATGGTTAAAACTGTAAGCTTTGCTAAATGTTATTCTGTATCCTGGATTGGGGCCTGTGATAGAAGAAGGACATTAGTGGGAAAAGTGATAATATCTGAATATAGTCTAGAGCTCAGTTAATGGTAGTGTACTAATGTTAAGCTCATAGTTTCATCAAATGTACCAAAGTTATATAGGATATTAATATTAGGGGAAACTGGGTGCCTTAGTCCATTCAGGCTGCTATAACAAAAATGCCATAAACTGGGTGGCTTAAACAAGCATTTGTTTCTCACAGTTCTGGAAGTTAGAAGTCCAAGATCAAGGTGATGGCAGAGTCTATCTAGTGAGCCCCACACCAGCCTTCCCAGTTCATACACACCCACATCCTCACTATGTTTACATAGCCAGAAGGAGAGAGAATTCTCTAGGGCCTCTTACAATGGCACTTACTCTCATGCATAGGGCTCCACCCTCATGACCTAACCACCGCCCAAAGGCCCACCTCCCAATATCATCACATAAGGGTTTAGATTTTAACATACGAATTTGGGGGGACACAAACATTCAGTTCATGGCCCTAAGAATACAGGAATTCTCTGTGCTATCTTCAGAACTTTACTGTAAGTTTAAAATAAAAATCCATAGAATTTAAATTCAATCAGACCTAGATTGAACTCCAGGTGAATGAAATTAGGCAATTTCTCTAAAACTGACTTTCTTCAAAAAGGAAACAAGGTTAATAAATGTACTGAGAGGGAGGGATTAAAGATGGTGGTGTGAGAGGTGAGACGCAGGCTTCCTCCTAAAACTGCATATAATACGAAAACATACTTAATACAGCTAATCCTGAAAGAGCAACAGGAAAGAGGACTGGCCAGACTGCATACACCTGGAGAAAAGAGCAGACCTCACAGAACAGGGTAACATACCAAAGCTGTGGCCCGGTGGGACCCAAGCCCTTCCCCCACCCCAGCTCACTGGCGGGAGGGAGAGAAATGGAGCAGGGAAGGAGTGGAGGCCTGGGACTGCTGAAGACCTAACTCTGGAGATCTGCTCTGGGAGCACAAACCTACATTTCATGGTGCTTGCATGATACTCTTGTGATTACAGGGTTGGAAAGCTAAGACAGGCAGAATTCCTGGAGAGACTGAGATTCCAGCCGCTTGTGGAAAGCAGGGATCCATATCTGGCTGCTCTGGGACAAAAGAAAGGTGGGCAGTCTGAGAGACTTCCTAACAAGAAAGCCCTTAGCAAGAGGGCTGCTAAAGGGGCAAAGATTGCATAGAGCTTACTGCTCAGGAGAGAGGACAGGTAGACAAAATTGTCCAGGTGCACTCTGCCCAGCAGGTTGGGAGTTTTGCCATATAGACCCTCATATTTAAGGAGGAAAAAAAATCTTCCTCCTTAGACAATCTTCAGGTTCTCTAGCTCCCCAACTGGCTACACAGCTCCAAGAACCCTCTCCATGATACGCAGCCTACTGCGCCTTTCTCCTGGCCAGTCCCACCTGGCTCGAAACCCGGCAAATCCTACCCTGGTGTTAGCCCAGCGAAAGGGAAGATTTGTCTACAGCAACTACAAACGCAAAGCATAGAGGCTTATACCTGTGTGCTCAGCCCACAGGTTCAGGCAGTGTAGACAGGTATAGCATCTGGGAAGAAGGAGACAGCTCTTTCCTCCCCGCAGGCACTAATACCACTCCCCTGCAACCGCCAACATTACTTCACGGGCTGAGCAGCTCCAGGGAGTCGGGCTTCTGGGCACTAGAGGGCGAAATATACAAATATGAAATGCCAAAGGAACCTAGTTCAAAGTAAAATTATTAATACAACTCCTGAGAAAGATATAAATGACATCAACCTCATGACTCTTCCGGAAAGGAAGTTCAAAATAAAAATCATTAACATGCTCGTAGAGGTACAGAAAGATATTCAAGGACTCAGGAATAAATTCCGGTCAGAGATCAAATCATTGAAGAGCACAATGGAGGGTATTAAAAGCAGATTGGATACAGTGAAGGAGACGATAAATAAAATAGAAACTAGAGAAGAGGAGTACAAAGAAGCTGAGGCACAGAGAGAAAAAAGGATCTCTAAGAATAAAAGAATATTGAGAGAACTGTGTGACCTATCCAAATGGAACAATATTCGCATTATAGGGGTACCAGAAGAAGAAAAGAGAGAAAAAGGGATGGAAAGTGTCTTTGAAGAGGTAATTGCTGAAAACTTCCCCAATCTGGGGAAGGAGATAGTCTCTCAGGCCATGGAGGTGTACAAATATCCCAACACAAGGGACCCAAGGAAGACAACACCGAGACATAGAGTAACTAAAATGGCAAATATCAAGGATAAGGACAGACTATGAAAAGCAGCCAGAGAGAGAAATAAGATCACATACAAAGGAAGCCCATCAGGCTATCATCAGACTTCTCAACAGAAACTTTACAGGCCAGAAGGGAGTGGCATGATGTATTTAATGCAATGAAGCAGAAGGGCCTTGAACCAAGATTACTTTATCCAACAAGATTATCATTTAAATTTGAAGGAGGGATTAAACAATTTCCAGATAAGCAAAATTTGAGAGAATTTACCTCCCACAAACCATCTCTACAGTGTATTTTGGAGGGACTGCTATAAGTGTTCCTAAGGTTTAATAGCTGTCACCAGAGATAATAAAACCACAGTAAAGAAAGTAGAACACCTAATTCCTAAGCAAATGCAAAATTAAATTAACTATCCCCAATGTCAATCAAGAGATAGACAAAGAGTACAGAATATGATACCGAATATATAAAGAATGCAGGAGGAAGAAAAAGGAGGAAGAAAAAAAAAGAACCTTTATATTGTGCTTGTAATAGCATACTAAGTGAGTTAAGTTAGACTCTTAGATAGTAAGGAAGTTAACCTTGAACCTGTGGTAACCACAAATCTAAAGCCTGCAATGCCAATAAGTACATACCTATCGATAATCACCCTAAAAGTAAACGGATTAACTGCACCAATCAAAAGACATAGATAAAATGGATAAAAAAACAAGACCCATCTATATGCTGCCTACAAGAGACTCACTTTAAACCCAAAGACATACACAGACTAAAAGTGAAGGGATGGAAAAAGATATTTCATGCAACTAATACTGAGAAAAAAAGCAGGAGTTGCAGTACTTGCATGAGACAAAATAGACTTCAAAACAAAGAAAGTCACAAGAGACAAAGAAGGACATTACATAATGATAAAAGGGTCAATCCAACAAGAAGATATAACCATTATAAATATCTATGCACCCAACACAGGAGCACCTACGTATGTGAAACAAATACTAGCAGAATTAAAGGGGGAAATAGAATGCAACACATTCATTCTAGGAGACTTCAACACTCCACTCACTCTAAAGGACAGATCAACCAGACAGAAAATGAGTAAGGAGACAGAGGCACTGAAGAACACATTAGAACAGATGGACCTAACAGACATCTACAGAACTCTACACCCAAAAGCAGCAGAATACACATTCTTCTCAAGTGCACATGGAACATTTTCAAAAATAGATCATACACTAAACCACAAAAAGAGCCTCAGTAAATTCAAAAAGATTGAAATTGTACCGAGCAGTTTCTCAGACCACAAAGGTATGAAACTAGAAATAAATTATGCAAAGAAAATGAAAAATCCCACAAACACATGGAGGCTTCACAACATGCTTCTACATAACCAATGGATCAATGACCAAATAAAAACAGAGATCAAGCAATATATGGAGACAAATGACAACAATAATTCAACACCACAAAATCTGTGGGACACAGCGAAGGCCATGCTAAAAGGAAAGTATATTGCAGTACAGGCCTACCTCAGGAAAGAACAATGCCATATGAACAGTCTAAACTCACAATTAATGAAACTAGAAAAAGAAGAACAAATGAGGCCCAATGTCAGCAGAAGGGGGGACATAATAAAGATTAGAGCAGAAATAAATAAATTGAGAAGAATAAAACAATAGAAACAATGAAAGCAAGAGATGGTTATTTTAGAAAATAAAAAAAATAGATAAACCCCTAGCCAGACTTATCAAGAAAAAAAGAGAGTCTACTCACATAAACAGAATCAGAAATGAGAAAGGAAAAATCACTATGGACACCCCAGAAATACAAAGAATTTTTAGAGAATACTATGAAAAATTATATGCTAAAAAACTGGATAACCTAGAAGAAATGGACATCTTTCTAGAAAAATACAACCCTCCAAGGTTGACGCAGAAACAGAAAATCTGAACAGATCAATTACCAGCAACAAAATTGAACTGGTAATCAAAAACCTGCCTAAAAACAGAACACCTGGACCAGATGGCTTCACCACTGAATTTTATCAAACATTTAGTGAAGACCTAATATCCATCCTCCTTAAAGTTTTCCAAAGAGTAGAAGAGGAGGGAATACTCCCAGACTCATTCTACGAGGCCAACATCACTCTAATACCAAAACCAGACAAGGGCACCACAAAAAAAGAAAATTACAGACCAATATCCCTGATGCACATAGATACAAAAATACTCAACAAAATATTAGCAAACCAAATTCAAAAATACATCAAAAAGATCATCCATCATGATCAAGCAGGATTTATTCCGGGGATGCAAGGATGGTACAACATTAGAAAATCCATTAACATCATCCACCACATCAACAAAAAGAAGGACAAAAACCACATCATCATCTCCATAGATGCTGCAAAAACGTTTGACAAAATTCAACATCCATTCATGATAAAAACGCTCAACAAAATGGATATGGAGGGCAAGTACCTCAACATAATAAAGGCCATATATGACAAACCCACAGCCAACATTATACTTAACAGCAAGAAGCTGAAAGCTTTTCCTCTAAGATCAGGAACAAGACAGGGATGCCCACTCTCCCCATTTCTATTCAACATAGTATTGGAGGTCCTAGCCACGGCAATCAGACAACACAAAGAAATAAAAGGCATCCAGATTGGCAAGGAAGAAGTTAAACTGTCCCTGTTTCCAGATGACATGATATTGTACATAAAAAACCCTAAACAAACCACTCCAAAACTACTAGATCTAATATCTGAATTCAGCAAAGTTGTGGGATACAATATTAATACGCAGAAATCTGTGGCATTCCTATACACTAACAATGAACTAGCAGAGAGACAAATCAGGAAAACAATTCCATTCACAGTTACATCAAAAAGAATAAAATACCTAGGAAGAAACCTAACCAAGGAAGTGAAAGACCTAGACTCTGAAAACTACAAGACACTCATGAGAGAAATTTAAAAAGATACCAGTAAATACAAACACATCCTGTGCTCATGGATAGGAAGAATTAATATTGTCAAAATGGCCATCCTGCGTAAAGTAATCTACAGAATCAATGCAATTCCTATCAAAATACCAAAAGCATTCTTCAATGATCTAGAGCAAATAGTTCTAAAAATTCATATGGAACCACAAAAGACCCCGAATAGGCAAAGTAATCCTGAGAAGAAAGAATAAAGCTGGGAGGATTATGCTCCCCAACTTCAAGCTCTACTACAAAGCCACAGTAATCCAGACGATTTTGTACTGGCACAAGAACAGACCCATAGACCAATGGAACAGACTAGAGAGCCCTGATATAAACCCAACCATATATGGTCAATTAATATATGATAAAGGAACCATAGACATACAATGGGGAAATGACAGCCTCTTCAACAGCTGGTGTTGGCAAAACTGGACAGCTACATGCAAGAGAATGAAACTGGATTATTGTTTAACCCCATACACAAAAGTAAACTCAAAATGGATCAAGGACCTGAATGTAAGACATGAAACCATAAAACTCTTAGAAAACAACATAGGCAAAAATCTCCTGAATATAAGCATGAGCAACTTCTTCCTGAACACATCTCCTCGAGCAAGAGAAACAAAAGCAAAAATGAACTCATGGGACTACATCAAACTAAAAAGTTTCTGTATGGCAAAGGACACCATAAACAAAACAAAAAGGCATCCTACAGTATGGAAGAATATAGTTGTAAATGACATATCCAACAAAGGGTTAACATCCAAAATATATAAAGGACTTACACGCCTCAACACCCAAAAAGCAAATAACCTGATTAAAAAATGGGCAAAGGCTATGAAGAGACAGTTCTCCAAAGAAGAAATTCAGATGGCCAACAGACACATGAAAAGATGCTCCACTTCACTAATCATCAGGGAAATGAAAATTAAAACCACAATGAGATATCACCTCACACCAGTAAGGATGGCCAGCTTCTAAAAGACTAAGAACAACAAAAGCTGGCGAGGATGTGGAGAAAGGGCAACCCTCCTACACTGCTGGTGGGAATGTAAGCTAGTTCAACCATTGTGGAAAGCAATATGGAGGTTCCTCAAAAAACTAAAAATAGAAATACCATTTGACCCAGGAATCCCACTCCTTGGAATTTACCCAAAGAATACAACTTGTCAGATTCAAAAAGACATATGCACCCCTATGTTTATCGCACCACTTTTTACAATAGCCAAGATACAGAAGCAACCTAAGTGTCTATCAGTAGATGAATGGATAAAGAAGAGGTGGTACATATACACAATGGAATACTATTCACCCATAAGAAAGAAACAAATCCTACCACTTGCAACAACATGGATGGAGCTGGAGGATATTATGCTCAGTGATATAAGCCAGTTGGGGAAAGACAAGTGCCAAATGATTTCCCTCATTTGTGGAGTATAACAACGAAGCAAAACTGAAGGAACAAAATAGCAGCAGACTCAGAGACTCCAAGAAGGAACTAGTGGTTACCAAAGGGGAGGGGTGTGGGAGGGTGGGTAGGGGAGAAGGGGTTTGAGGGGTATTATGTTTAGTACACATGGTGTGGGGGATCGAGGGGTAAACAGTATAGCACAGAGAAGACAAATAGTGAATCTGTGCCATCTTACTACACTGATGGACAGTGACTGCACTGGGGTATGGGTGGGGACTTGATAATATGGGTAAATGTAGTAACCACATTGTTTTTTCATGTGAAACCTTCATAAGAGTGTATACCAGTAATACGTTAATAAAAAAAAAAAGATGAGCATATCACTATCCTTACACCTACTCTTTCTAGTTTGCTATTTCAGTTCTGCACAGATCCAAGAAATTAGGTAACTTTTTTCAAAAGTATGATTTATAAACGTTAAATGATCTGTAAGGTAAAACAGACCTGAGAAATTGAGGATCAAGGATTTAAAGTGACTCTTTCCAGAGGTTTACTTACTGTTGGTTCTAGATGTGTTTTCTTGGCCCAAGATGATCAAAGCCTGATCTCTGAATACCTATGGCATTGATTTATGTTGACATATGTCAGTCTTATATTTGTTCCGTTTTTCTGTAAAACTTGGAGTCTAAAAGCTCATGAGTTTTCATATAAGCATCACAAGCCACGTTCTATTTAAGGCTTCTCTCTTGGTGGAAAGGAGAATGTTCTCTCGGGGCCTGATCATTCCAAATATAATGTACATCCTGGAAGTTTCATATATTGGTTTCTCGCCCCTCATCTTGGATGTAACCAACAAGTTGTATATCTGTATCCGTTAGCCAATCAGCGAATTCATTGAGCAGCCTGCCTTCTCGGGTATATGCTGTATATATTCAATTCAGATCTGGTTGCACCATCTCGGAGTTGAGCTAACCTCAGAGAAAAGCAGGCTAAGGAGAGGGCAAGTATCCCCGGAGTAACCTAGAGCTATAGAATCCAGGAGCTTAGGCCGAGATAATAGGTTTTCATGCACTTCTTATTTAAGTGTCTAAAGCCACAATGTATAAAGATATCAGAAGTCAGGACTAGACTGAAACCTCTACAAATCGGAATTCCTGATTTCATGTAAGTTACCTGGCCATAAGGACCCGAAAGTCCCAGGTGGCTTTCTTACAAGGGAACATTCCACTATTAGCTCAGTCCCAAAAGAAACAAACAACCCCATGTTCAGCCAATAGCCATGGAATCAGTAGTCACTGATAGCTGTGCGACATGAGTTGGTGATCCCAATGAGTGAATGAATGGATGAATGAATGAATGATAAAAAATATAAAAATAAATAAATAAATAAATGTACTGACCTCAGGACATTTAATGAGATAATGCAGGTAAAATGCTAAGTTTACACTCAGTAATATACAGTTTTGTCTGTTGTGGTGCTGGTGAACTCATTATTCAGAAGAGTTCCCAAATAATTCACTAAGTGATGGAAAAATCCAAAAATTTCATGGTCAAAAAACAATTCAACCACAACACACCTATTGGAATGGCTAAAATCTGGAACTCTGACACCACCTGTGGATAAAATGAGAGTTCCTGTGGCCAGGATTCTCACCTGGCCCTAGCTGGCTAGCTCACTACACCCATGTGGGCAATGCATCGTTATTGACTCTGTATATAAAGAGCCCTGCCCAGTGGTCTGGGCGTGACATGATGGCACAGCTGCAAGGCTTCAGAAGAGCAGAGCAGAGGCTGGAGTGGTGGCAGCGCCGAGGACAGAGGCCCAGAAGATGGCTGTGTGGGATGGCTGGGCAGGCAGAGAGGCCCAGAGGACGGCTGTGCAGACAGAAGGAGCCAGAGGCAGAGACCAGCTTGCTGCATGCAGACTCGCTCTGAGGGAACGGGATTTTAGTGACTGACCTGCCACCTGGAAATAAAGTTGGGTATAACCCTTTCATCCCAAGAACGTTTTGCTGTCAATTTCTTTGGTCACACTGAATCCATAGTGAACTTGCCCAGGGCTGAAACTCAGGGGCAAGACACCACCAAACACTGGCAAGGATACGGAGCAACAGGACATGAACTCTCATTCACTAGTGGTGGGAAGGAAAAATGGTTCAGCCACCTTTGAAGACAGTTTGGCTGTTTCTTATAAAATTAAATGTGCTTTTACGATAGGATCCAGCAATTGTGCTGTTTGGTGCTTACCCAAAGGAGTTGAAAACTTACATCCACACAAAACCTGCACACAAATGTGTGAAACATGGAAGCAACCAAGATGTCCTTCAGCAAGTGAATGGTTAAATAAGCTTTGTTACATCCAGACAATGGAATATTATTCAGTGCTAAAAAGAAATGATCAAAGCACGAAAAGCCATGGCGAAGCCTTAAATGCATATTATTAAGTGAAAAAAGTCAGTCTGAAAAGACTACATATGTACGATTCCAACTACATGATGACATTCTGGAAAAGGCAAATCTAGGAAGACAATAAAAAGATCAGTGGTTGCCAGGGACTGGGGATGAACGGTCAGAACACAGAGGATTCATAGGGCAGTAAAAATAATCTATATGATACCAAAACAAGGCACACATGTCAATATGCATTTGTACAAATCCACAGAACGTGCAACACCGTGAGTGAATCCTAATGTAAACCGTGGACTTTGGGTGATGGTGATGAATCAGTGTAGGTTCATCAGTTGTAACAAATGTACCACTCTGGTGGGCGATGTTGATAATTAGAGGGAGACCATACATATGTGGGGGCAGGGTGCATGGGAAATCCCTGTGCCTTCCTTTGAATTTTGCTGTGAACCCAAAACTGTTCTAAAACAATGAAGTTTTTTTAAAAATGAAAAAGAAAAACATTAAGATTATATTTTTTTGTTGAGATATAATTGACATACATTATATTAGTTTCAGGCCTACAACATAATGATTCAATGTGTGTATATATGATCATCACAATAAGTCTAGTTAACGTACATAATTTTTTTCCTTGTGATGAGAACTTTTAAGATTTACTCTCCTAGCAACTCTCAAATATACAGTATTATTAACAATAGTCCCATGCTGTGATTTTTGACTCTCTTCACCCTTTCCCCCACTCCCCAGCCCCCACTTCTGGCAACCACCAATCTGTTCTCTGTATCTATGAGCTTGATTTTTTTTTTTATGATTTGACTTTTAAGTGGGAATCAATTTAATGTTATGGTTCCTATGATGGTCAGGTTTATGCATCAGCTTAGTTAACCTATAGTCCCCAGTTATTCAAACACTAACCTAGGTATTCTGTGACGGTGTTTTGTACATGTGATTGAAGTCTATAATCAGTTCACTTTAAGTAAGGGAAATAATCTGGGTGGGCCTGATTAAGTCAGTTGAGCAGCTTTAACAGCAGAACTGAGGCTTTCCTGAGGAAGAAATTCCACCTGTGGATAGCAGACAAGGCCCTGACCCAAGAAGTCCAGCCTTCCATTCCTGAAAACCTGCCCTGTGGATTTTGGACTTTCCTTGCCAGCACTGCAATCACTTAAGCCAATTTGTGGAATAAATCTCTTAGTATATATCTCCTACTGGTTCTGTTTCTCTGGTTGAACACTGACTGGTATGGGTGCCCTCGCTCGAGATTCTGGATTCAGTGCCAGCTCACAAGTTGAAGGGTCAGAAATCCATTGCTATAATACAGAGGAACGGGTTCCAAATGGATTTATCGTGTGCCTCTCCTTATCACCAGCTGATGAAGGGGTGCAAGGCTGAAAACTGACTGTTGCTGTGCTCTATACAATCCAGAGATGGCCCTGAAATACAGCAGTGAAGGGAAGTACTCACAATGAGCAGAGCTTTGGGCCATACACCTGGTCACCCACTTTACATGGAAAGAGAAGAACATTTATAGACCTTAAACATACACCATTGTCCATCTCTTGTGAATATGAACTGTTTTAACCCTCATTCCTAAAGCGAATCGAAAAGAACACATTCATTAGGTCATCCATTACTATTAATGTTCCTGAGGCTTTGTTTATGAGTTCTAGCCACGATGCCCTCAGCTGACACAAGAGCTGCACTTCAAGATACCACCTGCTTGAGTTTGGGTAATCTTCTGTAACCCTACAGGAGTCATCTAGATTTTGTAGGGGCCATATCTGTGAATTAAATAGGGATATTATAAGGGTCACTCTCTGCTACATCCTTTAAGGTGACATTAATCTGTGCTGTTTCCCATGAGGATGCAGTTGTTTGGGCTGGGGCAGTGGGCAGGAGATAAGGTGTTTCAGGGACCTCCCCGCTATGGAGTCCTATCCTTCAGGCCAAGGAGTCAATGTGGAGGTCAGCCATTTACCAAATTAGGGACCATGGAAACGACCACTGGTGGGCCTATAGACCCAGTAGACCCACTGTGGAATGGACCTGTGTCAGGACTCCATCTATTACCTGGCCTGCATTTGCCCCACTGTAATAGTGGTCCACAAAAATGCTTTGGGCCCTTGGAAAGCAATGTCAGCTAGTACCCTGAATCTCACAGTCCTAGAAATGTTTGGGCAGTCCCTTTCCTGGTGATTTGTTATCTGAATAAATGACCATATTTCTCCCTGGGAAAGGACTAGAGGAATCTTTATGGCATACACTTGTCGTGGTGTTGCAGAGTCCTTCCTCCTGGAGACATGGCCTCTCCTTCATTTGGTGGTTCTGGGTCTTAAAACAGCTCTGAGTAGAAACTGAGCAAGAGATCATGACTTTTTGGTCTGGCTGCATTCAACCTCTTTATCATCCATCCTTGATGGCATAAAAATGAGCAATACCCTATTGCCTGCCCCTCTGTCTTGCTCCTAGAAAGCATCTTCCATGAACCAGTTCCGCAGCTTTGTTAGAGGTCATGCCCGCCCACCCCCATGACTCTGGTTTTGTAGCCACCTTGCTTCTGATGATTATAGACCACCTGGTTTTTATTACTTTGGAATCCTGTTATCCTTTTGTTATGGAAGCCCAGTTCTGTACCAGTATCTCCTATGATCAGCCCTTCCCTACAGGGAAAACTACCAATAAGATTCTCAGTGAATCTGGTGCCCTCTCACCAGGGCATTCTTTAATGCACCGATAAAAAGACTGTCCTTTGAGCCCTTCCCTAGAACATTATCAGCTGGTGAGCTTTCTGGCCTTGGATTATATTCCCTATATATAATGCCCTCTTCTCTCTACCATGCCCTCTTCTCTGAGCCTTCTGATCTATTTTTCCATTGTCTACCACAGCAGTTATGGAATTTCTACTTCACTCAATATGGGCCTTCCCTTTCTTCAAAGTCCCAAGAGCCATCATTTCCCAGGGTCATTGCCAACGGTGTTAAATCATGTATCAAGGAAGAACATTCGCTCCCATGATAAACTCTCCTTTGTTATATTCTAACTTCCCTTCATTTGGCACCCTCAGAACCCAGTTCCATATATATCCTCCCAGCTGTTGCTATGCATGTTGGTGAGTTCCTGCAATTCCTTCCATGTAGATTCCCTGTCCTTCCTTAGCAGGCCCTGCACTTCCATAGTTGAGTTCTACTGTGATTTAAGCCTCATTATTAGCGTGGTAGCCTAATAATAGTAAGGCTAATAGTAAGACAGATATAGATCCTGACAGAACTTCATTTGTGTTGCATGGAAGAGGCTTCTATGTCATTTTCAAGCAAGGGAGGAGCATGGTCCTTTAACAGGGAGCGATATGCCTTTCTGCAGGCTCAGGAGGTTTGGAGGAGGACAGGAATTCAAGGTTTTCCAGCGCAGTGACCCAGACTTCCCCATCCCACATCATAGGGACCACTCTGTCCCCATCATGGCCCTGCCCAGAGCCTTACAGACTTTCCAAGGCTGGGTGTTCAGCCACCTCTGGGCACTAGCATCCTTACAATTATTCAGTAGGTCTGACCCTTTGCTCTTTCTGCCCTTCATCTGCAGGACTAGTCTCTTTATGTGCTGCCAAAGAGGCTCTCTCTCTTTAGCATTTAGCCTTTAATTAGTGTTTCATACCACATAGTTTCTCACTGTCTTACTCTAGTTCACTAATCACACTCACAAATAGGCATCCAATTCCACATTAGAATTTAGTTCCAATAAACTTCTCAGACACTTGTGGTGGTGTCCCTACCTCTCATTCATTCCCACAACCCACCAGTATCCCCTCCCAGTATATCAGAAGTGAAAGATTTAACGAATGCACCTCTAAGGCAAGCAAAGGGCAATCATTGTCCCACCTGCCACCAATGATACGTCCTCAATGCCAGTCAGATGGCAGGTGATCCTGCTCTAAAATCTCATTGTGGAGTCTGCTTTCTCCGTTACATGCAGCTGAACCTAATACTGATTGGCATGAGGCAGAAAGACTAACGATGTGTCAGAGTTTGGGCTCAATGGTCAGAGTTTGGGATGGAAAAAGATCAAAGACTGAAGACAAAGAGATTTGGGGAAGAGATATTCTGATACATTATGAACTGGCACCAACCATCATTATGTGATTCTCCAGGAAACACACTGTGGAAGGGGATTTGAATCAGAAAGTTGATTGGTAAATGTTCACAGGATCAACATCTGTGGGGGAGTGAGGGCAGGAGGACGAGGCGGAAGGAGGGGCTGACCTGCAGTGCGGTTCCACCAAGAGCTCCAGAGATGGAATGCCTGATGGTGAAGCAAAGTCTCCAGCTTCGCCAAGAAAGCGGACCCCAGGGAAGGGATGATGTTGGGTGAGGTGCCTTCAGCGGAGTGCAGTTCCTGGCGAGAACTCAGCTGACAGGCCTCGGCCACCAGCATTCTCAGCAACTGGAGGAATGAGTGCCTCTGTCCTAACGGGGGGATCTGGACAGCACAGGACACATCGCTAAAGCTAGGGAGACCTTGCAATTGAAATGATCTCTCCAGTATCAACAGGAATGAAAGAGATGTTGAATGAAATGTTAGAAATGTTGGAGACCAAGAAACAGTACTTAACAAGCTGAGGTAAAACAGAAACACATGATTACTGTTACACAGGACCAGGAGGAGGGTGTTCCTTCCCAACTGGATACTGTTTGTTTGTATAACCTGTTGTCAATGGGTTTCAGCCCTGGGCAAGTTCACTATGGATCCAGTGTGACAAAAGAAATGACAGTAAAACGTTCTTGGGGTGAAAGGGTTATACCCAACTTTATTTCCAGGTGGCAGGTCAGTCACCAGAATCCCGTTCACTCAGAGTGAGTCTGCATGCAGCAAGCCGGTCTCTGCCTCTGGGCCTCTCTGCCTGCACAGCCGTCCTCTGGGCCTCTCTGACGGTGCTGCCACCACTCTAGCCTCTGCTCTGCTCTCCTGCAGCCTTGCAGCCATGCCATTGTGTCGCCCAGACCACTGGGTGGAGCTCTTTTTATAGAGTCAATAACAACGCATTGCCCACACAAGTGTAGTGAGCTAGCCATTCCTAATCCTAGAAGATCATAAGGACACAGAACTGAGATCCAAGAAAGTGATACAGCATAAGAAGAGTAAGTCCTACTTCCCGAGCACTTGCTCAGGAAGCTCAAGGCCCTGGGAAGTGCTTTGCATGCATGTCTCATTGAATTCTCACAGTAACTCTCTGAGGTAGGCATTATCATCAGTTCTGTTTTAGAGTTGATGAAACTGAACCTTCAAAAAATAGAATATCTGCAGTCACACAGGTCGTGTGTGACAAGGGTAGGATCTGAACCCAGTGGCTTACCTCTAAAGCCTCTATTCCCAAAGGGTATTCCACAGGCAAAGGAAGGGGTTTAGATTCAACCAGAACAAGGGCTGAACTTACCCATGTCAACTGTCACTCCCACCTCGGAGAACAATTCTGAGCCTCCCGAAGCAGAGGCTTCTTCACAACTGCCGAACACCACCTATTTTCCTTGCTTGGAGAAATCATTGTCAATCAGTTTTCCATTTTAACCATTAGTCTTTTTTTTCATTTCTTTATTATAAAATGTGAGTACATGGGTCTGCTTGTGTCTGTTTTGACATATAGCAAAAGTGTTAGATGCTGCTAACAAATTAAGAGAAAAGGTCTCTACAGTGGTGAGGGAGTTCTCTATGAAAACCTAAATGAAGATGGGCTTGGAATAGTCATAGAAAGAATCCCCAGTAAATTATTAATATATTGGAGTTTTAGAATTGGAAGAATTCAGCCAGTGCAATCCTTTCATTGTGTGGATGAAGTCGGGCCTGGAAAGTTAAGTGAACGCTCACGGGCACCAAATGAAGCCAAGCCAAGAGCCAAGGCCCAGTGTTACTGTTATTTCTCAGTGTCATACATCTTACTGTATTATCATACATTACATTATTAAGAACTTGGGAATCTTGTTCTGAGCCTGAAGTGTATAAAGGTGTTACTCAGGGATCATTTATGTTTGGCTTAATTTTCTAAATTTTCTAAATTCAGCATTTTATAAAATTAGTGATTTAAAAAAAATCTACCCAGCTTATTTTACAGGAAAAAATATTTTCTAATACATACTTAATCCCCTGGGTTCTATTTTCATTTCATTTATCCTTCGCTCGTGAATCACTTATTTGCTCAGAAGCCCCTGTGTTTCCTAGTCTCATTGTGAGCAGGCACTTTTCTGTTTCTCAAAGGGAGTTATTTTTAAGCTGCCAGAGTTATATAGAGCAAACAGAGCCTTTGGCTGACACATCTTTTACATATCCAGTCACTGGGCCTTAGGGAAAGATTCACATTGGGTAGCCTTAGACATATTTTTGTTAGATAAAATCCAGGGGGCCTGTTGTTCCATGCAGCTCTTCAAAGATGATGAAGCAAAATCACAGATTTTCTTCTTCTTTTAAACAAGGAAAAACCATGAAGAGCCAGTTAAAGAAGAAGGGGGGAAAAAAAAGTTGCAATACCCAAAGGGCATTCTGTATTACAGAAAAATATTTTGCCCACACAGTGTACAGACAGCAAGCGCCTCAGAGCTTGGGTGATCCTAAAACCGCACACACACACACACACACACACACACACACACACACACACACACACACACACACTAGCAAGCGCCTCAGAGCTTGGGTGATCCTAAAACTGCACACACACACACACACTAGCAAGCGCCTCAGAGCTTGGGTGATCCTAAAACCGCACACACACACACACACACACACACACACACACACACACACACACACACACACTGGCCCCGGCACAGATGTGACTATAAACTGGGAAAGCATGCTGAGGTTGGGCAGCTAATCAGGGCCCCAGGCAGCTTTACAGTGTTTATGGATAAAGAGAAAAGGAAGGTGTTCTAAAATGTAGCCGAATTTGTTTTATTCAGGAGCGGTGAGGTGACAGACACAGAGACAACTGCCTTTGAAATAAAGTTTATCACTTACATTTCCCAAGAGCAGGAGGTATGCCACGCCCTGCAGGGCCACACGGAAAGCACCAAGGTCGGGCACAGGAGGCAGAAGGAGCCAGAGAGAAAGTGTGGCTCAGAGCCCTTATTGTGGTTTCTGAGGGAAGGGATGGGCGAGGCAGGGCTGACAGGTTTGAACACGCTTAGGATTGAATAGCTTGAGTAATTCTGCAGGGCTGTGGGCTGCAGGGGTGGTCTCCAGGTGTCTGCTGCCTGATTCAGGGCAGGGGAAACCCTGGTTTGGTGAGTTCCAGGAAGGAAGTGGCTGGGGACACAGACATGGCATCGATCAGCGTGCTCGTAGGTGGAGTCCTTCACTCTCTAGGAACTGGCTGGCCCGGGGAGACGCAGACACTCCGACCAGCAAGGCTGCCCCACGACGTCCAAGCATCATAAAATATAGAAACTGAAAATCATGATGAGGGCAGAAGGCAACTATTAAACAAATTGTTCTTAGGCAGAGTTAACCCAAAACAAAATGTCATGGTAGAACTGCTATTTGATATTCACTAAATCTTGTGGAAAAAAAAACAAGAGGAAATCTGTACCATCTGTGGATTTTACATATGGTTCTGTCCCAGACATTGCTCAGTGCCGGTGGGGTATGTCACTGAACTAATCCCTAAATCATGGAAGTATAATTACTTAGTTCAGGAAGTTTTAGATTATTGTAAGATCAAAGCTTTACCCTCCTCCCCAATTTAAAATATCTGTAAGTATTTCTTTCCAGACTAATATTTTTTCATTTAAATATATACTATTTTTCAAATAAGAGTTTTCTTTTCTAAGCTGTGGTTTTAGTTGACTAAAATAAAAATTTTAAAGTGTTGATCAGAAAAACCTATCATAATAGCTAGAAATTGAGAACAATCTAAGTACCCAAAACTAAGAGATTAAATAAATCAAAATAAGAAACCTTTTAACTATTGATTTTTTATTATTCTAAAGTTTCTTCTCCCAAGAAATTTTCTCCTACTCTTGGTTCCGCTGGGTCATAAGGCTTAAGTAACAGGGCAGCTGGGATCAGAGCCTAAACCATTTCTGATTCCAGGCCCCATTCAAACCGGAACCCTGTGGGTTGCCCAGGAAATAAGTCCAAATGGGATGTATACCTTCAGAGTCCAAAGAGGCTCACCAAGCTTTCTGCCTCATTTTTGGTGGTTAGCAAGACAAGGTACAACAACGTCACTCACTTTAGAAGGAACACCCCAGATGGCCCAGACTTCGGGACTCTGGAAACTCACCAAGATGGCAAAATCCCAAGCTTTCTTGGGGTTTAGTTTTCATCCTGGGGCATACGTGTGTCTTGCTAAGGTATGGAAGGAGTTTGCTACTTCCTGACCACCAAGTTCATTAGCATAATTCCACCAACTATGGGATATCAAAATGATCAGTATTCCTCTAAACTACACTATGATAGAGAGCAAGAGAACTGACTTAGCCCTGGGGCAGAGCACACGGGATGGGCTGTGTGTTCCAAACACCTTGGAAAATACAATCTGCTGTCCCATGGCTGAGGCCAGATTTTGATTAGCCACTAAAGCCAACACATTAAATCTGGAATCCTGGGGGAGTACTCCAATGTTAATAAATTCAGGATAAAAGAGCCTTAAGTGTCCTTTCTGGTCTAGCCCTTTAGACTCGTTCATATGCTCCCCAGACTCTTGCCAGTACCTATCAGTAACAATCCGTAACCGAGTATAAGCTCTCTCTTCCCAGACCAGCGTTTTGCCTATCCATCAGATTTCTGTTGCAATTTAACTCTTGTTACAGAACGAGCAGCAATGAGTGGTGACATTCATTTGGGAGGCAACTGCCAGATGTTCCCAAGTCAGAGACTTTTAGCAGATGAAGGTTTGTTCCCTCCGAGAGGGGTGGGGTTTCTTCTGCTGCCAAGGGATTTAAGGGGAATTTACAGGTTCAGAGCTCTCAGCCTTGTCCACTGTCTGCCCAAACGCCTTTAAAGTGGTGCCTCACGTCCCAACTCCAGCCCCACCAGAGCCCCTACCCTAGAGTAAAAAGCCTAGCAGGTTTACACATTTGATTGGCATTGTAACTCTTCACCCTTGCCCCTCAGCCTGCAATTACAAAAAACCTGTGTCAACCCTGCCATTACAAAAGATGCAGGATTCCTTCAAAGCTGTCATGCAGGCCTTCTGGTTCCTTACATGTATTAAGTCTACGTTCACAGCTTTTCATTTCTCTTGTGCTGTCTAGGGTACTCAGAAGAAGCCAGGTGACTCCACAATCTTTACAAACACTACTGTCACCATAGCAACTAAGTCCTACAGCCACTTGATCTCCCCATGCCTTGCCCTCCACCTGCACTTCCCTCCTTGATATCATGCAGTGATCATTGGATTAGTCATGATGCCTCTACATGCCGTGAATTGCCCGTGTCCTGTTTTCCCCTCACCCCTGTAAAGGAAGTACTCTCCGTGCTTCTTGAACATATACACAACCCAATCCCCAAATCCTGTTTCTAGGGTCTGTTTTCTGAGTACAAAGTGAACTTACATAAATTATAACTGGGTTTGTCCCTTAGTGCAATAATCCTACATAGAACATCAGAAATTTAAAAATAGTAATAAAAAATAAAATATCAGATGACAACTGTCCCCTGATTTTATGTAGGCTGGACCATCTAGCTCTCATTCTTTGGCTAATTTCTCTTCTCTTCCCGTCCTCACTCAACTATTAATTAAGCATTTCCTTGGGGGTGCTTAAGTCCTTGCTTTCCACCTGAAGTGGAATATCAATCAATACCACCTGAAGTACTTCTTTGAACAAAGTCAATGTTTTCTCCAAGAAGAATATGGATGCATGTAACTTCTCTTATTATTTGTGCATCCCCAGCAGGTAGCTCAGTGACTCTCTCACAAAACATACTAAAATTATAACAACAGTTTATCTTTTGAATGTTTACTGTATGTTTTAGGTAATTTATCTCATTTAAATTTTACAGTACTGTGTAGTATATGCTACTATTATTCCCAATTTACCCATGAGGAAAGTGAGGCTTAGAAAATTTAGGTAACTGGTCAAGTTTACACACACCTGGTAAGTGGGAGAACCAGCTCTATTTGATGCTAAACCCACTAAGCTCCATAGCTTCTTTCAACAGTGTTTGTAGAATGAATCACCAGATCAGGAACCTCAATAAGTATTACACATACGACTTTATTTCCACATTGTTTTGTTGATCCCAAACAATATTTCCTGGCATTAGCACTAACTCTTTTTATCAGACTTCATGTTTATGAATCTATCAATGATTGCATGTAACAGAAACCAACTCTGGCTAATTTTGTCAAAAATAAAGGGATTTGTTGAAAGGTAAGGTTAGCCCACAGCATTAAAGCAGGAGCTGATCAGTAGATCTTGGAACAGAATAAAGTAACAGGACGTCTTTATCTTTAGACTTTTCCACCAATGGGGTGGGTGAATCAGCTTCAACTATTTTCAGGCCTTGTGTCATTCCGCTTCAAGCCTCAAATTTCAGTAAGAGTCTGACTGACATCATTGGATCCCCTGTCCAGCTCTAGGTCAGGGGATAGGGGTGGAGGAGGATGGGTCACCATGATTAGCAGTTCCACCAAACTAAAGGGGCAGCAATGAAAAGAAGGCTTTATGGGTACTGGGCAGACAAACACAAAATGACTTTAACACATCCATGAAGAGAGCAGAAAGATTTATACCATTGAAAATATTCTAACGAATGCACAGTAGTGACAATTCCTAAAGAAAAGGTCCAAGTCACTCAGAGCACTGTTTCTCAAAAGGACCACTTTTAATAAAATAAATAAATAAAAGATCTTGAAAGCAAACCTGTCAGGGACCATCTAACGTTGTGTTAAATTACTTTTTACAGCAATGATACTTAAATGTGTACAAACATTACAAATTAAAATAGGGGTAAAAAAAATCCTTGGATTTATCACCCTTACAAAGTTATAAAGCCACAACAAATTTTAAGATTCAATTCAAACAAAATGATAAAATGGAATCATTCAAATTACTTACAGAAGTTTAACTTGACAAATACCATCTTTGGAGCCGCTGCCCCCAACGTGACTCCAGCCCTGACTGCCACACTGCAGACATGTGGGAGGGCAGCATTGCCGTGCTATCACACGCCTTGTGATGAGTCAGTTCTCCCACCACTTTTTTTCCTTCAACCCACTGGGAAACCTTGGGACAGCAGGGTTAGGTCATTACATGGCCTTCCCTTGGTGTGAAAATATCTGTGCTCTTTTCTTATTAACCCATAATAATTAGTAGAGTTATTTGATGTTAATGAATCAGAAACACAAACACAAACAGAGGCATAAAAATTCTTGGCAGTATTCAGTTATGAGGTGGTCACCCAGATGCCCCATAATATGCTGATACTAAAATTTTTGAGATGACCTTAGAAATATAAATGCAACTTCTAAACTTTCTTATGGAGAACTCCTGGGTATCTGAGACTATATCTCTGGAGCCCCAGAGATCTGACCCCCAGTTTGAGAAACAATGATTTAGAGCTATGACATCCTCCTTAATAAATGTGTGGCTTTCTAAAATGAATTCTTTGAAGGCTATTCCAATGACTTGCTACTATGAATTCCTAGATATGTATGTGGTATAAAATTTCCATATGCATTTTGATAGTTCTTATGCCCTTGATATTCCACACACTGTATTTAAAGATGAAAAATACCTTACAGCCTCTTGGTAATCTCTATTAAGAGGTGAAAACTCCAATTTTTATGAATGCATGTTTATCAAATTGTATTTTAAGAGCCTGTAGATTGAGTTCATGAACAGAGGTTAGATTCAGACCATTCATCTAGCTATGAAATTGCTAATAATCACCTAGCTTTTCTTCTGGGGAAATGTACATGTGGAGAATGTTACTTTCTAATGACTGGAAACACAGGACTTGATTTTGAAAGATTTCTGATCCAGTAAAACTTAATGACATTCTGCTCCATTTAAAAAGATCAACTCAGCATAGCCAAGTTTTACATTCATTGACTTTATTCTAATTCTATGGCTGAGTTAGATTGAGAATTAGAGCATCTAAAAAAAAAAAGGATGGAGCACTGATAGCTGAAAAGAAATGCTTTCATATGTAAGAGGAGTCCTCCAAGAATGGTTAGATTTTGCATTTCTATTTCTAAAATAATCTCCAAAAGCTTAATCTCAGCATGGTATGGCTTATATGCACAAACATCTGTATTATAACAATGAGAAAGGTTTGATTATCACTGGGGGTATCAGTCTCTTTGATGTATAATTATGTCTTGTTTACAAATGTGTAGGAAATACGGACAAGTAACACTGAGACGGTTTCAGAGAAGAGTACCTCCTGTACCATCGTATCAGATAAGGCAATCTTGCGTGTGCTAGTTGGAAATGTCAGAATGATTCTGATTATATAGATGAACAGAACTAGTTACTGTGCTAGGGGTATGAAGGCAGCTATACAGACACCACTTCTTAATGCTTAGTTTCACTTTACAGAAAATATAATCATTCTCAACTTCTACAGTCAGAAATTTGAAGCATTTGCCTTTAATAGTAATATGTTTAGGGTAAAATGTTTTGCTGACATCTTAAATCCCTGTATGAAAAGTCCCGTGATGAAGTTAGTCATACTCAAAGAATGTAAGGTTGGGTGAGCTTAATTATTTGCACAACTCAAAATGAGTTAGTTGAATCATAACAAAAGAATTGGAGATTTCTGCATCATCTGCCACTTTAAAATGCCACCTTTTACAGTGACTTAGAGAAAAATTAGAAAATCTTAGAATATTGGAAAATCTATCGATCATCCATCCCTTTGTTAGTTGTGAGTTGGGGGTGGAGGAAATGTCCTACAGAAAGTGTCAAGCACGCCGGGTCTTCACTCTCTAACTGGAAATGAGCCACCTACGAGCATTGCATGAGGCGGTATGATAGGTGGGCATGGACGCAGCGTCTGGGGCTGAATACAGGCCTCACCATTCATGAACTCTGAGATCTAAGGCATCTCCTTAATCACTCTGAACTTCAGTTTCTTAATCCAGGTAAAGAAGATAGCAAGACTCACCTGCAGGAGGTGGTGGACTCATTTTCTTTTCTGACTCTGGAATTCACTCGGTAATTTTGGCAACTCAGATGACCCCTTTAGGTCTGCCTTTCTTCCAGTGAAGATGAAGGTTTTAGTGGTTCTCCATAGGAATTGTTTTCTCCCACCCAGAGGCATTGGGAACTGTGTGGGTGCTTTCCGGGCATCACAAAAACTAAGGGAATCAAGAACGCTAAATGTCGTGTAATGGGGAGGACAGTCCCACATCACAAAGAATTGTTCCATCAGAAAATCAACATAACCCTTTGCGAAACTAAACTGCATCATCTCTGAAGTTCTTTGCACTTTGACATTTCATCATTTTATTTTGTGTTGTAGTGTCTTTACAATCATGTTGGATGGACCAGATAATTAAATGCTGTGATCCACCATGTCATATATGAGCATGTTTGGCAAAATAAAGAACCCTGGAGTAAAGAACCGGCAACTCTCAGAGCATGAGACAGAAATGTCCCTGGAAATGGTTCCTGAAGTGCTCACAATGGGAAGTAAAGGAAGCTCACGTTTAATAATGAGCACAGTCCCAGGCACTCTGACAGGGGTTATCTCAGTACACATGGCAGCCCTCAGTGGTATGTCCTGTTTTCCCTGTTTTACAGATGATGAAATCTACCCATCACTCCAGGGATTTGTTTTCCCAAACTACATGACTTGAAGTGTGTGCATTTCTAAAATCATGCGAAGGTACAACATAGAGAATAGATTAAAAGACTACACCCTGTTTTTGTGCCCCAATCTGCTTTTCTGTCACACGGCCCAGTACACCCCCCACCGCAGGTTTCTGAACACCTCCACCTGTCAGCATCCAGGCCTGACTGACCCGAGGCCTTGGAGAAAAGAGGACCTTCTTCCTCTGCCTTTGCTAAGGGCCACCTTTACGCTCCTACCTCCCTTCCCAGGACTGACTTCGGTCTGGGATGACTGGTCGTAGGCGGTCTGTTCCTTTCAGGGGAAACTCCAGCTTCCCCCACAGGGCTGTAGTATTATTGTGCTTTAGCACCAACGGACATCAGAACACATGTCTGTGTCAGTGCATTTACCAAATGGGTTACTTAGTCTTTATAAAACCATGTGGGCTCAGCCAGGATCCCATCCAGGGCGCCTTTGCTTCACACAGTTCCTTGACACAGCCTGTCCCCGGGCCTGAGGAAGGAGAAGATCGTGGCCTGCGTGTGTTCCTGGACTCTTCAGGGTCTCCGCTTCTCATGTGGGAGCAAGAACACACATTGCTCTGGTGTTTGGAGCAGCGACATGCAGAACGTCCTGGCCTGGATCCTGATCTAGAGAAACACCACTAAGCAAAGATGACAAACAGCGAGGGGGTTCTGCCCACAGTAGCAGCCCTTCTGTACATAATTAGATAAATTATTTGGTTCACGCCACTTCACTCCTGAAAAGAGTCTTGCTCTAGCTTTTATTACAAAGGTCATAACGAGTTCCCCCAGAACAAGGGACAGCCAGCGCTGTGAATTAAAAGGCAGGAAACTGAAAGTGAGAGTTTTTCCATTTTCAGTTCAGCAAGTGTTCAAACACTGTGGAGTGTGTCAGTTGAGATCACTTGTTACAACCCAACAAGCATATGCCGTTCACCTTATATGCCAGGTACAATACCAAGTCCTAAAAACCAAAAGTAATTATGAAAAAAGCCTCCAGACTCAGGAATAAACATGTATAGAAATTCAGCCCCAAGTTCCTGATAAACAAATTCTACTAACAAACTTTACTGCTATGCATCTCTCTGGCAAGCCTGAGAATTTTGATTCCAGTAAACTCGAGTCATTCCTGACAGGCATATTTACAAAAGGAAGAACAAGGGTGGAAGCAGGAATGTTGAAAATAGAAAATGAAGGTAAATCATAGAGCATTTCTTCAATAAAGCCTTAGGAAGATAAAAGAGCTGGGAAGAGCCTACTTCCTTAGGCTTGTACTCTGGGATTGTACAGGAGGAAGGAACCGAGACATACATAAGAGGGCTTGACAGCTAGGGTGGAGTGGAGACACAAGAGCCCTGTGAAGGCCAACCTTGTAGCATGTCTGCAAATCAACACTATTTTAAAAAATGGCTCAACAATTATTTAGCGAGGTTAAGGCTAGGGGCTTCTTGTTATTAGAAAGTACATGTAACTCCCTCTCCTCGTCCTCCCATCCTCCTCCTCCTCCTGCTTCCCTTCTCTTTCCTTCTCAACCAGTTCATTCCTAAAGCTACCATGTGAGGTAGAAGGAGTGGGCTTCTGCACCAGAAGAGGGAAGATCTGTGATGGCAAGGGTGAGACTCATGTCTTTGTAGAGGGGCAGTGGGACAAGGGGTACCAACATCCTAGAGTCAGGAGGGCATCTGGGCAGAGGAAGAGATACAGTGGAGATGACAGATTGGTTACATTCAGGAGGGCCAATCAAAGGAGCAAATAAAACACAGTAGCCCCTCCCTTTTCTGCAGGGGATACATTGTTCCAAGTCTGAACCCTATATATATGAGGGGACATGCCAGAAAGGATACAGAAGACAGACTACCTGGGGCCAAAACAAGGACAACTTAAGACAAATTGTGGTAGTAATAGATTACCACCCAAACACATGAGGCCATATTCATATTGATAAAACAACCAATAAATTGTAAGTTTAATGAGGCATAGGTTATTTATATACTTTCAGAGTCTCTCCCCACAAAATACTTATTAATTACAAAGGGCAAAAGAAAAAAATTCTCTGTGTTGTAACTTTTCTTTTATGTGGTTGCTTCAAAATTACATAAATATATTATAAAGCACATGTAGAAACACTAATTCAGTGCTGATTGGAACAGTCAGTAGTGTGAAAAAATTCACAAAACATCTAGTCCTGGCCAATCATTGGGAGGTATAGTAAATAATAAAAGCAAACCATCATTATTCCAACCATGGGAGTTCCCTATGCCATGCTTTACTGTTTCAGAATTCCAGTTGCCTGGGACTGCTTGCTAACTTTCAACTAAATGGACAAGTCTGCATGTGAGCATTGCAAAAATATTTAGGAAATATAGCTTGGCACTCAAGTTATTTTATTTCTGCTCCAGGGTTCTGTCTGCACAGTGAATATACCCGTGCACTATTGTATGCCTGTGCTGTTGGAGCCCCATATGGATTGCTGCCCTGAGCAGATGCCTGCTCCCACCACCCCTCTCCCGGCTCTGGTAGGGACATCATACTTGGAATCATGGGTAAGTGTTAAGAAATGACTCAACAGTCCTGATTTTCAGACCATTTGAATGGGCCCACGATGCAGAGGAAGAAAAATGCCTTATACCATACATGCTATCTCAGCCAAGCCAAATAAATTTGCATGCATATTATTGTAAGTGCAGAGGAGATAGATCCTAAATAGTTTCTATCAATAAAGGGATTGCACATTTCAATTGTTTGTAGCATATCCATATCATTATTTTGAGATGTGTAAAATGCTACATGCATGGTTGGACAGGTTGTGCCCTGCACAAGGGTGCCAGGCCAGTTGAGGCTGTGTCCATCCAGACAGAGACATGTATTTTAAATTTTGCACAGAGGAGTTGCATGGCCTAGCAGTAACCCTGAATGTGTATTACCTTTACTGCTGTCAGTGAACAACAAAAAATTGTATGAGAACCTTTATATGTTCACTTCCGACTGCATTCCCTCAACTCCTTAAAATCTTGTTTTTCAACTATGAATTCTCCTTCCCTGCAGAGTGTCAAGTAGGTCCTCCTTGCAATTTGGAAAAACAAGAGAAACAATACAATATACTTGCAGAGTAAAGACTGTACAAAGTCCTATGTGACTAGGGAAGATCAGGCAGAAGGTTGTATAAGTTTCTAAAAGGCAGTTACTTTTAAACTTGCCTGTAATATTTTCTGTGAAGCAGAAACGTAGAACTGGTGAAGTTGGATTCTCATTATCATTATTTGCAGAAAGTCATATTCAATATTTAGTATTATCAGAGTGAGGAGATAACTCTGCATTCGTTATAAAGATTTTACCTGGCCATATGGTACATCTGAGGACTGCTCCCTACCTCCTCCCAACCAGGCTCCTGAACTCCAGCCTGAGAGGGTACATCCAGACGTCACTTGGGACGGGACCTCCTGCCTCGTTTGAATCCTCCCTGTGCTCTCTCCCTTAGATTGGTTCCATCTGGGCATGTCTGTTCTTTATGACAAATTCCCTGGACTTCGGACCTGGTTCTGTTTTTCCTCCAGCTTGGCCTGACCTCTGAGACCTAGACTTTGACCAGTCATGTCTTGTTTTAACTGTGGCTCTTACACAAAGCACACTTCCTGGCTAGTTCTTCCACCTGCTTAGTTTAGCATTCCCTTCCAAGGAGGGGTTTTCTCCCTGGAGAAAACAAAATCACTGATTCAAAAAGAAATATGCACACCTACATTTATCACAGCATTATTTTACAATAGCCAAGATATGGAAGCAATGTGTCCATCAATAGATTAATAAAGATGTGGTGTGTAGATACAATAGAATTTTACTCAGCCATAAAAAAGAATGAAATCTTGCCATTTGTGACAACATGGATGGACCTAGAGAGTATTATGATAAGTGAAGTAAGTCAATGACAAATACTGTATGACTTCACTTATACGTGGAATCAAAAAATAAATAAAACAAACAAACAAAAAGAAATACACTCAGAAATACAGAGAATAAACAGGTGATTGCCATAGGGAAGGGGGATGGAGGGTAGGTGAAGGGGATAAAAAGATACCAACTTCCAATTATAAAAGAAATAAGTCATGGGGATGAAAAGTACAGCACAGGGAATGTACTCAGTAATTCTATAATAACTTTGCATGTTGACAGATGGTAACTACACTTACTGTGGTGAACATTTCATAATGTATATAATTGTCAAACCACTATGTAATACATTACCATACTGTATATCAACTATACTTCAATATAATATACACAGTGATATAATATTATATATCAACTATACTTCAATTAAAATAAACATCCAAAGACAAAAAGAAAAAAAGGATACTCTCTCTTCTGCATCCTGAATAGAAGAGTAACCACAATGAATCAACAGCCCGAATTAACAACCTAGTCCAGTGCCAGAAACCATGCCAACATATATGTATCCCATTAGTTCCCAAAAGAACCCAGAGTGTGTCAGAGTTCAGAATATCAGTGCCCCAGGCCTCTTCTTCTGGGAAACACACCTCCTGTATTTCAGAGGACTGCTCCCCATCACCCTATTAAGACCATGCTGATATAGTGGATGTGGCTAATCATAGTTCTCCCCTTTTCCAGACAGTGGAAGCATGGGAGCTGAGCTAATTAGAATACCCCACCCACCTGCCCACCAAGATTGGGCACGTGACCTCAAATCAGAGGCTAATCAGAGCCCTTCTCCAGAATGTTTTTAACAGAACATTAAGGGGAAGGAGCCCTTTCCTGGAAAGGAGGTGGTGAGCCAGGCTAAGAGGTGGGAGACACATCTCTAATCATAGGGAGAGCTGGTTAAAAAGAGTGGAATTGACCCAAGGACACAGGGGTCACACAGAGAAAATAAACTTTGACAGTATTTAAGTCCCTGGAGACACACAATGCATAGGGGTTCCAAGTATACGCTTGGAGTCAGACTGCCTAGGTAACCTTGGGAAACAACCTCTCTAAACCTGAGTTTCCACTCTTGTAAAAAGAAGATATTAATAGTACTTAACTCATGGGGCTGTTGTGAGGATTGAATGAATTAATGCATGGGAGGCATGGTGACGGTGCCTGACACACAGTCATCTCACACAAGCCACTCCAGTTGTCCACGAGGCTCTCTCCACCTTTGTCCTGCCTTTGGTACAATTACTGAACAAATGGTTTCCTCTTGTTGCTAAGCCAGCATTTGGTCTCTGGTACTTGCAATCTGAGGAGTCCTGAGGACCGTAGTCATTATTTCCCTAAATTCCAGAATTTCGTGAGATGCTGCAGGACAAAAGGGTTTTGGCGCGATGAACAGAATATAAAGATGAGAAAACAGAAGAAAAGGAGTGATGAGTTGAGCCCCAATCTATTTGAATCTAAAATGTATGCTCTTTTCACAGTTCCATACAATATGCACAAACACAACTATCATTAATCCTTTGGCAGGGAAGTGTCAGACATACTGGTTTTGATTTTGCCTTTCCATTTGAAGTGTTCCTTTCCCAGAGAACAGAGTTTTAAGTGCTTGCTCTTGCAGATGCATATATA
The DNA here is from genome assembly GCA_032199065.1 of Smutsia gigantea. Taxonomy (NCBI): domain Eukaryota; kingdom Metazoa; phylum Chordata; class Mammalia; order Pholidota; family Manidae; genus Smutsia; species Smutsia gigantea. The sequence goes on along the minus strand of JAVSCE010004034.1, from coordinate 75,632 downwards.
CCATGCAAAATTAGAGTTGAAACTTTTAAAGACAATCTTGAATAAAAATTATCTGAGACATGCAATGGCCTCTTCTTTGAAAAATTACAGAAAAAATGGCTCTTCTTTTCTGGTGGCCACAGCCAGTTGTGGAAGAAATACTAGGTTGGGAAGTGTTTCATTCTAATTCACACTCTCAGGTACCTTTGTCTTCATTTATAGAACTGCTAAATTTTTGCACAAGTACTCACATGTCCCTCTGAGCCAAATTCTAGCTTCTAATTATCTGAAGCTGTGTGTCTTGAACTGTAGGTCAAATCTGGGCAATGGATATTATTATTATTATTATTATTGATTGATTGATTGATACTGATTGTTGGGCCCTAAGAATGGTCAGAGGGGACTTTTAGACCAAGGGAGAGACCTGGTTCCCTCTGGTGGCCTTACAATCTAAATTAGACTGAGTTGTATAACCGTTTTAGGCATCTGATATGGGACTTGCCACATTTCATGGCTTCAGGCACACGGAATGCACATCCCTGTTCCAGGGAGGCTAAATATTTTTCCAAATCAGTAGATAAAACAAACTCCCTGACCTCAACTTACTTCCTGGCGCCTGGAGTCCTGAGTAGCTGATGAAGAGTGTCTGTCTGCTATCAAGTGACAGGACACATTCAGACTGGCTCCTGTGCTCAGGACCTGGTGGTACCCGATCCCGTCTCCATCTTCAAAGCTAAGATTTGGCCACAACTTAAAGATCCATGTCCAGAGGGCAATGGGCCAGAGTTAGATACCATTAAATGCCACTGAGTCAGCCTTGAAGGGCACCCGTGGCTTCTCAGTGCATGAGGCAATGTGCTACAGCTGAAAGCTGGTGAAAGGAAGCCTGTGGTCACAGAACTGGGGCAAATCATGTCTCCAACGTCATATCTGAAATGCAGAGGGGGTTACACCATTCTCTTAAGTAAATACTATGCACAGATTTTACAACTTACAGAGCCAACAAAATAGGAAGTAAATCCATCAAAGGGAACCTGAAGCTTCTGACCTAAAGGCTTGGTCGGGTGGACACCTTAACTATTCGACAGTGACATCTACTGACCGTGTTATAGACACTGCCACCCTAAGACAAAATAAGAATTACCTAAGCTTTGAATGCTCAAAAGATGTTAAATGTCGGGGAAAACTTCCCATGGATTGTCTAGAGAGAGATTAATAGCAGAAGGGAGATGAAAGAGATTAAAAAGTGTTATAGAGTGTTATAGACAATAAAAATTAATTTCATAATATTACAAAGTCCTTTGAGTCTTTTCCAAGAGAGCTGTTCTAAATCCGCTTGGCTTTGTATTAGAGCCTTTCTATATCCATCAGCTCCAATGACATTTACCTAGAGGGTTTCCCTTTTCACTCAATTCCTGTTGCCTTTTAGACTGTCCTGCAGTCGCCTGGATGTACACACGCATGCTTTTCTTCCCGTTTCCTCCTCCCCCTGCCCCATCCTCCTGCAAAGAAGCCATGTTTGACCAAGAAGCCTGGGTTCCTATCTCTTCTTTTAATTGAGTCATCTAAATAACTTTCTTTCTGAACACCTGCTGCGCCCAAGAAGCTATGCAGCCGCAGTCTCTCCTTGCTCTTTGAAGAGTGATGACAGAAGGCTGAGAATAATGGCTTCACTTGATTTCAGAAAATAAATGAAGCCTTGATTTTAATATTAAAATTCTTTTATTAGACAAAAGTATTTTCTATCAGTGTGTATCTGGTAGACAAAATGCATGTACAAAAATAGTATTTTTAAAAATATTGTCACAAAAACTAGATGCTCATCATGTCTGGGTGTGAATATATATTTTTAGTCCTTTCATTATTGCTTTGCAACTATGGTTGAGTCCCTAGGGATTTTAAGATGGGTGTCATGTTGTCTGAGGTTGTTGAGTAATTGTGAAAATAAACTCTCCAAGGAAGAGCTAATAGAATTACTTGGACTCATTCCTTTTGAATTCTTTACTGGGGGCACTGGCTATCTGTCATTTGGAAGGGAGAATGATGCAAAAGTAGGTCAGATAAAGTAGGTCAGATAAAACAGAGATCAACCAAGACCCAGATAGAAAGATGGCATGTGAGTGATTTGTTCCACACACGCTGCCTCGCACATCTGGGTGCTTAATCTACAGCACTGGGAAGCTAACGAAGATTCACTCTTTAGCCACACCCATGGGTGCAAAGGGGTGATGGATGACCCCCAGTAAAGGCCGTCGGGTCAGGAACCACTGAGGGGTGTACTGACATGGTTGTCACCGTGGGCTCTGCCTCCATGACACCCTCTGCAGAGGGATGGTCACTGCTGGGGTGACCAGGAAGGGGGGAAATGGGAAATAGAGAAAAGGAGCTTATGAATTCTCTCTTGGGATGGAATTTGGAAGGTTTAAGTACCTTTAATACCCCAGGAACTAGGGAGCAAGGCCGCTCACTCCAGTGGACGATAAACAGGGAAGATTTGGCCAAAGGATTACTGTGCTTCCTGTTGCAGTGGGTAATTCTCTGCCTTTCGTCACATCCCGGCTCTTAGGAAAGCCTCACTTGAATGATATGACCTTGGCTCAGCCTTGCTATCGGGCACGAGTGGAAGGGTCATGTTTCCCTGTTTAGGCTAGTTTACTAAAAGGAAAATGATTTGCACTGTCACGCCTACCCCCACCCGGGGTAGAGGTGGTGGCAGGGGTACATGTGAGAGATCCCCCACAGGACCGTGGAACCTGGGGGACAAACAACAGGGCTATAGCGGCCAGCTATTCCATCTCTCAAAGAAATTCTCCTTCCAGGGTCAATCCTGAAGTATCTGGTTATTGTCTTTTTATAAAGTTGAGTGTGGGGGACGGTTACTTACAGGCACCACTGTTTCCCAGAGGAATGGTCTGATATGTTAAGAAGGTGTCATGGGCTGAACTGTGTCCCCCCAAATTCATGTAGAAACCGTGCCCCCTACTATGACTGCACTTGGAGACAGGGCCTTCAAAAAGGTCACTAAACTCAAATGAGGTCATATGGGTGCGGCCCTCACCCTATAGGACTGGTTGGTGTCCTTAAAGAAGAGGAAAAGACATGACATTTCTCTCTCCCTCAGGCCCACAGGGAAGAGGCCCTGTGAGGACACAGCCAGGTCACTACCTTCAAGCCAAGGATGAGAGGGTTCACCAGTAACCAACCCTGACAGCACTTTGATCTCAGACTTCTAACTTCTAACTGAAAAAAATAAATTTCTGTTGTTTAAGCCACCAGTTGGTGGTATTTTGTCATGGCAGCCCAAGCAGAAGAATACGGACGGCAAGGCCCCTGACTCCTGGAACAGGCTTGCCCCTTTGCTGAGGTGCCTGTTAGAACCTAATGCAAGTTCTCCAGGGAGTGTCCACCCTGGGGAAAGACGATGGTTTGAACTGAGTACAGCACACGCTCCAAGGCTCCAAGGGAAAGGGACTCTGGGATCAGAAGGCAACAGCATCTCTGTGGCTTTGCAGCATTTCCTTTTCCAGAAAACTTCTGCATTCTGAGAGAGAATCGTCTCCTATCTGTAAACACTTGGTGGTATTTTGAAGTATTATTCAGTAAGCTACGTATTTCTGTTTGTATCCTTTAGTGACTTTCATAGGCTTAGCATGTTGCCTGGAACTCATTAGGCCCTCAGTCATTATTTGTGAATTTCAACTGAACTTCAGAAGAAAATGTCAATGACTGAATTTCTTAATATCAAACTTGCTGCCGGCAAGAATGAGTGTTGAATTTATCCCTTTATCCCAAGCATAAAGCAGTTAATAGAGGGTATGCAATAGTCACTCAATAAATGTTGGCGTATGCAGTGAAATTTAACAAAATAAAAAGGCAGCCATTTGAAATATTTGGTGAAAACTGCTAGTTTTTTTCTCATTTGGATGAAGTTTCCTCATGTTTGCCTCAGTTTGCCTCAGGTTTCTCAATGTTTTTTTTTTCCTTTTTTGCCATATTCTTGGCATCATCTCACAAAAACATTATAAAACAGCAGTCTTAAGACAATCAGCAGAACATTTGAGTCATAACTAAGACATAGCCCAGGAATTTGAAATGCAAATAAACCATTTTTTTTTCTCTTGAAGTTTCTGAACCAGAAACACACAGTAAATAACAACCTAGTAATGCAGATGGTTAAAGAGACTGGAACTCTAAGATACAGCAAGTTTTTCATGGTGCTGATATTATAAAAAGATACTCTCTGTATGATACCCTTTATTTTATTTTTATTAAGGAATCATTGATATACAAACTTAAGCTCAGGTTTCACATGAGTAACACTGTGGTTACTACATTCCACCCTATTATCAAGTCCCCCCCACCAACCCCATTACAGTCACTGTCCATCAGCGTAGTGAGATGCTAGAGTCACTACTTGTCTTCTCTGTGATATACTGCCTTCCCCATGCCCCCCATGTTATGTGTGCTAATCATAATGCCCCTTAATCCCTTATCCATCCCTTCCCACCCACCCTCCACAACCTCTTTCCCTTTGGTAACCACTAGTGAAATCATTATTTTTCTTACTCCACCTGGCCTGTTTCACTGAGCATAATACCCTCTAGCTCCATCCATGTTGTCGGAAATGATAGGATTTGTTTTCTTCTTATGGCTGAATAATATTCCATTGTGTATGTGTACCACATCTTCTTTATCCATTCATTTACTGATGGACACTTAGGTTGCTTCCATTTCTTGGCTCTTGTACATAGTGCTGTGATAAACATAGGGGTGCATATGTCTTTTTGAATCTTTGATCTTGTTTTCTTCAGGTAAATTCTAGGAGTGGAATTCCTAGGTCAAATGGTATTTCATTTTTTAGTTTTTTGAGGAACCTCCACATTGCTTTCCACAATGGTTGAACTACTTTACATTCCCACCAACAGTGTAGGAGAGTTCCCCTTTCTCCACATCCTCACCAACATTTGTTGTTGCTTGTCTTTTGGATGTTGGCCATCTATGATGCCCTTTATGTTTGGTAGTTTGAACACTGCCTCTCACTTTCATAAATCAGAAAAACGATTGAATAGGATGTGCAATAACTTTCATCATAGAATAGCAAGATGATCATTAATTAAGATGATTGACATCTCTATAACTAAACTAAATCACTTTGCCCCTACCCATTCTTTCTATTGAAATGTTTGCATTGTTACTTTCAACTGTTTTCCTGTGCTATGACTTTGGAGCTGTACAATGAAGGCTTTGAGGCCACTAATGTCTGCACCGGGGCTCAGGAACACTTTTCCTCTTCCTTGCCTGAGGATAACTGTGGCAGTTATGAAATGCTGATATGGTGATCACTGGGGAAAATCATTGCCCCTAATTAAGGATACTTCATATTTGGAAACCAATCCCTACCATTGTTTCTCTATCAGCTTGTGTGCATTTTGTAAATTTATCTTTTGACCCTTTAAAAAAAACAGTATGTGTTCTGTGTTTTTGTTTTTTTACACCTATTACAACCTCCTTGATTTAGTCTGCCCATTTTTTAAAGTTCGCACCCACATTCTGGCCTCTTACGGCCAATACTTCTGGGGTCTCCTCTCTCCACATGGAAGCTGATGCCCCAGAAGCTGTTTCAGGTGCAACCGTTGGGTCCACCTGCAGAATGTGAAATGGGCTCATGGGCTATGTCAAGGCTTCACTGTGGTTAGGTGTTTGGTTTTTTTGGTTTGTTGTTTTTTAACCTATATAATGTTGAATATTTAAAATTCATTATCAGTATCAAAAAAAAAAAAGAAAAAAGTAAAGCTCTGGTACCCCAGGGCCTGCACCTCCAAGTGGCACCAAATGGCTAAAATCTAGGAACAGCTGCTCTTTGGACAAGGCAGACACACTCCAATCTGACCCAGGCCCCCAACTCTCTTAGCACACCTGGCCCAGGGGCCTCGTTTTCTTTACTTGTCTGGCCCCTGTGGCCCTTCCAGTCTATGGCCTCTCGCCTGCATCAACACATCAATCAGTAGATAAAGGGAGCACAATAGTGCTCATCACACATTCGCGGGCCGCCAGTTTAACCCTGCATGCTGCACAATGGCCACATGGGGCCACTGAGCTCTTGAAATGTGCCTAAGGTGGCCACAAAACATATTTTCAAAGAACTTTTTTAATTGTTCATAACTGTTTAAGAAACTACCATATTATTGTACACAATAGCACACTATTGGTCGGTGCTGATCTAGACCAAGAGGGAATGTAAGACTGAAAGACGTCGTTACCACATGCAACTGTTGGTATGTTATCTTCCCCAGGATCAGAGCAGGCGTCTTCCTCCAAGGCGGCTTCTCCTCAGTGCATCTCCACCACAAGTGCCCTCAACACCCACCTTCCCACCCCACCCACCGCCCACTGTGAGCAAGGGACAGTCATCAGGCCCATGGATTCAAAGTTCCTAAAGGAGGCAAAAGTGCCAATCAGATCTCCCTCTGCCACCTGCCTTCCAATGGCTCAGGCTTCAGAGGACTCCTGACGGAGAGCATAGAGGGCAGCTGGGGGACATGACACATCAGCCCCTCCTCACTTGCTAAACTGTGTTCACATGTATTCTATGGACCAGCTTAGAAGACAAACAAACCCTTGAGAGAACAGGACAAGACAGCTCTCAGAAGGGGGGTGGGCTGACCTCTGGGCTTCTCCTGAGAGTCCATGGCCTAATCAGGATGCCCGGAGAAGGCAGGGACACTAAAGGAGGAGTAGCAGTGGAGGGGACAGCCCCAAGGTGTGGACAGGCGCTCAGATAAGAGATCAGAGGCAGAATCAGGTCACCACCTGCCCGGGCAGGCTGCTGGGCCCTCCAGAAGCTGGTGGTGCTCATACTTCTGTTAGAATGCTCAGAACCCACACTCGTCCGACTGCTTCCTTCTGCTCCTACAATATGACCCAAACTTCTCTCAACCCCTTCTGGGTGGTTATGAAACAAATTCCAAACAACATGGGCTTGGAGGACAAGCTTGTGAACACTGGTGCATATGGGAATATGGCTGGTTCCCCCACGTAATGAGCCAGTTTGATTAGCCACTTCTCTTATTATATTGTCCTAAGTGTTCAGAAGGAAAAAAGCAGGAATAATCCCTTTGACAGTGTTTACGTGCTCATACATGATAAAACATCCATTTCATGTCCGCAATACTATGACCAATATCATCACCTTTCACAGATGAGAGAATTGAGACTCAACCACTTGAATACAGGCCCTGGTGCTGATACGTGGTTAATCGAAGACTGAAATCCAGGTCTCCTGACTCCAGATTCTATGTTTATGTTACAGGGAGGACACTATGAAGATGACACTATAGAAGCAAACAAAGCGCTTATAAAAACACGGGGCCATTTCTGGAAGCAATAGCCACTGAAGCTGGTCAGATGAATTATTAGGCATTCAACAACATGCTAGTGTTTTGGGGTGAAAGGAAGGTCTGGTCCCAGTAAGGCACTGGATCAACCTGTGGGCTTCTGCACTCGCCCTTGGCTCTCACGCTGCGCCCTAACTCCCTTCACGCTGTGCGTCCCTGTTGCAGACTTTAGGGAGCGCCTGCAACCCTGAAGCAAAGCACATGCAGCTCCTTGAGCTTCGTTTTCAGAGGTTTTCATCCTTCCCTTAAAACATTCCAACTTCTGGGCTGAGAATTTGCATTTAATAAGTTCACAGATGTATAGCAACATTCTTTAATTCTTGGTTCTCATCACAGCTCACATCCCGGTATGCTGAAGACACCTTCCTGTATGCACACACTCAGAAGTGTGCCACAGACTGTAACTTACTTTGTAAGAATTTGGATGAAATTTCCTAAGACTTGTGAGACATTAGAAGCTGAGATTCTGTTGCCAGAAGTCTGTGAGCTTTGTTTGGTGGAAATGGAATTACAGGATCTTAAGGCTAAAAGAAACCTTCCAAGTGCACTCCTACCAAAGACAGGACTGAATTTAAGTTGCTGATGAGAGAGACTGCATCTGGAACGTACTGTTCCTTCCTATCCTGTATCTTCCACTCCCCAAACACATGTGTGTAAGAAGAAAATACATACACATCTTCTTTATTCAGTTCTCTTCTTCATCTTTTCATGTTATTTGTTTTCCTTTTGGAAAGGGCAACAATGTAACAGTTTTCCTAAGTAGATCTCCCCTTGCCCTTGCCAAATCAAAAGGAGGTGTAAATGAAAAAATAACTATAATGTGACTGAGAGGTGGGGGCCACAGCAGGCTGGCAAGGACTCAGCCCACGAGCCTGATCTTTGCCTCCCACACCTCTCACTTACACCTCTCAGAACCCCAAATATTTAAGGCACCTCCAAGCCTGAAAGGAAAACCATGGTCTGGGTCAAAAGCAACTGCTTTTGCCTGTGGATTGCTTGCTCACACTGTGGGGGCCCCCAGCCAGAAGCTATGAGGGAGAGCAAGACAGAATTTGAAAGACAACCGGGTTTGGAATACAGGTTGAGCATGCCCTCTATTCCTTGGCCTCCTGTGAGGATCGAATGGGCCTATGGCCTCCAGAGAGCAAGCACAAGAGGCTGTTGTAAATCATTGTGTTAAGCAAAAACGTATGAACAATGGGAGATAATTGCCCATGGTCTTGACTGTACTACAGGGAAATAAGGGCCCAGGGGCAAGAGCATTTAAGTGCTGGGGTGGACACGGCCCCCATAAGGCCAACAAGATAGGAACAGCTGTCATGAGCAAGGGAGTTTCCAGGGGAAATGCACCAAGAGTAGAGCCAGCGTCCTTAGGGCAACTCCCTCCACACAGCCTCCTGAAGAACCTCAGATGGATTTTACCATAGGAGTTGATATGTTTCGTGGCACTTGGGTTTCTGTACATGAAAAAAGAGGACTTCCGGGAAGATGGCGGCATGAGCAGGGCGGCTGAAATCTCCTCCCAAAACTATATATATCTATGAAAATACAGCAAATACAACTATTCCTAAAAGAGAGACCAGAATACACAGGAAAGCGCACAGTGTGCAGCCACACCCGAGAGGACTCGGCACCCCACGAAGCGGGTAACGTATGGAGCCGCGACCCAGCGGGACCCGAGCACTCATCCACCCCAGCGCACGGCAGGAGGAGAGGATTCAGAGCCGGGAGAGAGTGGAAGTACACCCTGTGAAATAACCAGCCCCGGTGATCTGCGCGGGGAGAGCTGACACTCATCGCGAGGTGTAGCTGAGATTGGACAGACAGAGGGTGCAGGATCTGAGTGGGGAATGCACCCAGGTGCTTGCAGCTGGCTGCCAGGAAGGAAAAAAAAAAACACGTGCTTTTTTCAGTGGTCTTACAGAGACAGGAGCTCAGCAGAGGAGCCGGATCGCCCTGGCACACTCAGCTCAGCAGCCTGGGGGTCCTGGAGAGTTTCGGACCCCTTAGCTGGCGACTGGGAAAGGGTAGCTGCACTAAGACTTCCCACAGAGATCAACAGCCTCCCATTCGTTCCCACCCCGGCCAGAGCTATAAAAGGGCCCTGCGGTGCAGCATGGCCACGGCTGCGGAATAGTGGAGCAACAGCGCCACCTACAGCATCCCTACAGAATCTACTCCCGGTGGGCGGTTTTCTTTGTTGCTTTTTTTGTTTTGTTTTGTTTTTTCTTTTTTCTTCTTTCTTTTTTCTTTTTTTTCTCTTTCTTTCTCTCTTTTTTTTCTTTTTAAAGTCTTAAAGAGCCCAGCTGACATATGTGGCAACGACCAGTGACTACTTCTTTAGCCATGAAAAGACAGAGGAATATGGTCCAGACTAAGATCAACCAGACAACCCCAGAGAGGGAGCCTGAAGGCATGGAAATGCAGTCTTCCTGAAAAAGAATTCACAATAAAAGTCATAACCATGCTGATGGATCAACAGAGAAATGTGCAAGAGCAGAGGGAGGAAGTGAGGGAAGTGAGGAAAGACAATGCAGAAATCAGACAAGCGATCGAAGGGCTTAAAAGCAGACTGGACGAGATGCAAGAGACTGTTAATGGAATAGAAATCAGAGAACAGGCATACAGAGAAGCTGAGGCAGAGAGAGATAAAAGGATCTCTTGGAATGAAAGAATATTAAGAGAACTGTGTGACCAATCCAAACGGAACAATATTCGCATTATAGGAGTACCAGAGGAAGAAGAGAGAGAGAAAAAGGGATAGAAAGTGTCTTTGAAGAAATAATTGCTGAAAACTCTCCCACGCTGGGGAAGGAAATAGTCTTGCAGTCCACGGAAGCCCACAGATCTCCGAGCACAAGGGACCCAAGGAAGACAACATAAAGACACATAATAATTAAAATGGCAAAGATCAAAGATACAGACAGAGTATTAAAGGCAGCTAGAGAGAGAAAAAAAAGATCACCTACAAAGGAAAACCCATCAGACTATCATCAGACTTCTCAACAGAAACCTTATAGGTCAGAAGAGAATGGCATGATATATTTAACGTAATGAAACAGAAGGGCCTCGAACCAAGAATATTGTGTCCAGTACAATTATCATTTAAATATGACGGAGGGATTAAACAATTTCCAGACAAACGAAAGTTGAGAGAGTTTGCCTCTCATAAACCACCACTACAGGATATCTTAAACGGACTGCTCTAGAGGAAAGCACCCCTAAGGCTAAAAAGATGTCACCAGAGAAAATAAAATCATAGCAAAGAAAGCAGACCATCCAAATACTAACTAAAGGCAAAGAATAAAACACCTATTATAGAAAGAATGGAGGAGAAAGAATAAGAAGGGAGAGAAATAAAGAAACATCAGACTGTGTTTGCAATAACTTAACAAGAAAGTTAAGTTAGATTGTTAGATAGTAAAGAAGCAACCCTTGAACCTTTGGTAACCACGAATCTAAAGCCAGCAATGGCAATAAGTACATATCTATCAATAATCACCCTAAATGTAAATGGACTGAATGCACCAATCAAAAGACACAGAGTAACAGAATGGATAAAAAAGCAAGACCCATCTATATGCTGCTTACAATAGACTCACCTCAAACCCAAAGATATACACAGACTAAAAGTGAAGGGATGGAAAAAGATATTTCATGCAAACAACAAAGAGAAAAAAGCAGGTGTTGCAGTACTTGTATCAGACAAAATAGACCTCAAAACGAAGAAAGTAGCAAGAGATAAAGAAGGCATTACATAATGATAAAGGGGTCAGTCCAATAAGAAGATATAACCATCATAAATATATATGCACCCAACACAGGAGCGCCAGCATATGTGAAACAAATACTAACAGAATTAAAGGAGGAAATAGACAGCAATGCATTCATTTTAGGAGACTTCAACACACCACTCACTCCAAAGGACAGATCAACCAGACAGAGAATAAATAAAGACAAAGAGGCACTGAACAACACACTAAAACAGATGGACATAACACACATGTATAGAACTCTGCATCCAAAAGCAACAGGATACACATTCTTCTCAAGTGCACATGGAAAATTTTCCAGAAAAGACCACATACTAGGCCACAAAAAGAACCTCAGCAAATTCAAAAATATTGAAATCCTATCAACCAACTTCTCAGATCACAAAGGTATAAAACTAGAAATAAATTTAAGAAAGAAACCAAAAAGGCTCACAAATACACGGAGACTTAACAACATTCTCCTAATTAATCAATGGGTTAATGACCAAATCAAAACAGAAATCAAAGAATATATGGAGACTAATGACAACAACACAAAACCACAACTTCTGTGGGACGCAGCAAAGGCAGTTCTAAGAGGAAAGTATATTGCAATCCAGGCCTATTTAAAGAAGGAAGAACATTCCCAAATGAATAGTCTAAAGACACAATTACTGAAATTGGAAAAAGAAGAACAAATGAGGCCCAAAGTCACCAGAAGGAGGGACATAATAAAGATTAGAGAAGAAATAAATAAAATTGAGAAGAATAAAACAACAGAAAAAAATCAATGAAACCAAGAGCTGGTTCTTTGAAAAAATAAACAAAATAGATAAACCCCTAGCCAGACTCATTAAGAGAAAAAGAGAATCTACACACATAAACACAATCAGAAATGAGAAAGGAAAAATCACGACGGACCCCACAGAAATACAAAGAATCATAAGAGAATATTATGAGAATCTATATGCTAACAAGCTGGAAAACACAGAAGAAATGGACAACTTCTTAGAAAAATACAACCTCCCAAGACTGACCAAGCAAGAAACAGAAAAACTAAACAGACCAATCACCAGCAACAAAATTGAATTAGTAATCAAAAAACTACCCAAGAACAAAACCCCCGGACTAGATGGATTCACCACTGAATTCTACCAGACATATAGAGAAGAAATAACACCGATTCTCCTTAAAGTTTTCCAAAAAATAGAAGAGGAGGGAATACTTCCAAACTCATTCTATGAAGCCAGCATCACACTAATACCAAAACAAGGCTAAGACCTCACCAAAAAAGAAAATTACAGACCAATATCCTGATGAACGTAGATGCAAAAATACTTAACAAAATATAAGCAAACCGAGTTCAAAAATACATCAAGAGGATCATACACCATGATCAAGTGGGATTCATCCCAGGGATGCAAGGATGGTACAACATTCGAAAATCCACCATCATCCACCACATCAACAAAAAGAAGAACAAAAACCACATGATCATCTCCATAGATGCTGAAAAGCATTTGACAAAATTCAGCATCCATTCCTGATTAAAACTCTCAACAAAATGGGTATAGACGGCAAGTACCTCAACATCATAAAGGCCATATATGACAAACCCACAGCTAACATCATACTTAACAGCGAGAAGCTGAAAGCTTTTCATCTAAGATTGGGAACAAGACTGGGATGCCCACTCTCTCCACTGTTATTCAACATAGTACTGGAGGTCCTAGCCACAGCAAGCAGACAAAACAAAGACATACAAGGCATCCAGATTGGTAAAGAAAAAGTCAAATTGTCACTATTTGCAGATGACATATTGTACATAAAAAACCCTAAAGACTCCACTCCAAAACTACTAGAACTAATATCTGAATTCAGCAAAGTTGCAGGATATAAAATTAACACACAGAAATCTGTTGCTTTCCTATACACTAACGATGAACTAACAGAAAGAGAAATCAGAAAAACAATTCCATTCACAATTGCATCAAAAAGAATAAAATACCTAGGAATAAACCTAACCAAGGAAGTGAAAGACCTGTACTCTGAAAACTACAAGACACTTCTAAGAGAAATTAAAGAGGACACTACCAAATGGAAATGCATCCCATGCTCTTGGCTAGGAAGAATAAATATTGTCAAAATGGCTATATTACCTACCTAAAGCAATTTACAGATTCAACGCAATCCCTATCAAACTACCAACAGCTTTCTTCAATGAACTGGAACAAATAATTCTAAAATTTATATGGAACCACAAAAGACCCCAAATAGCCAAAGCAATCCTGAGAAGGAGGAATAAAACGGAATTGCGCTCCCTGACTTCAAGCTCTACTACAAAGCCACAGTAATCAAGACAATTTGGTATTGGCACAAAAACAGACCCACAGACCAGTGGAACAGAATACAGAGCCCAGATATAAATCCAAACATATACAGTCAGTTAATATTTGATAAAGGAGCCTTGGATATACAATGGGGAGATGACAGCCTCTTCATCAGCTGGTGTTGGAAAAACTGGACAGCTACATGTAAGAGAATGAAACTGGACTACTGTCTAGCCCCATACACAAAGGTAAACTCAAGGTGGATCAAAGACTTGAATGTAAGTCATGAAACCATAAAACTCTTAGAAAAAAACATAGGCAAAAATCTCTTGGACATAAACATGAGCAACTTCTTCATGAACATATCTCCCCGGGCAAGGGAAACAAAAGCAAAAATGAACAAGTGGGACTATATCAAGCTGAAAAGCTTCTGTACAGCAAAGGACACCATCAGTAGAACAAAAAGACATCCTACAGTATGGGAGAATATATTCATAAGTGACGTATCTGATAAGGGGTTGACATCCAGAATATATAAAGAACTCACGCACCTTAACAAACAAAAAGCAAATAATCCAATTAAGAAATGGGCAGAGGACATGAATAGACACTTCTCTAAAGAAGAGGTTCAGATGGCCAGCAGGCACATGAAAAGATGCTCCACATCGCTAATCATCAGAGAAATGCAGATTAAAACCACAATGAGATATCACCTCACACCAGTGAGGATGACCAACATCCAAAACACAAACAACAACAAATGTTGGCGAGGATGTGGAGAAAAGGGGAACCCTCCTACACTGCTGGTGGGAATGTAAATTAGTTCAACCATTGTGGAAAGCAGTATGGAGGTTCCTCAAAGAACTCAAAATAGAAATACCATTTGACCCAGGAATTCCACTCCTAGGAATTTACCCTAAGAATGCAGCAGCCCAGTTTGAAAAAGACATATGCACCCCTATGTTTATCGCAGCACTATTTACAATAGCCAAGAAATGGAAGCAACCTAAGTGTCCATCAGTAGATGAATGGATAAAGAAGATGTGGTACATATACACAATGGAATATTATTCAGCCATAAGAAGAAAACAAATCCTACCATTTGCAACAACATGGATGGAGCTAGAGGGTATTATGCTCAGTGAAATAAGCCAACCCAAGAAAGACAAGTATCAAATGATTTCACTCATATGTGGAGTATAAGAACAAAGAAAAAACTGAAGGAACAAAACAACAGCAGACTCACAGAACCCAAGAACGGACTGATAGTTACCAAAGGGAAAGAGACTGGGGAAGATGGATGGGAAGGGAGGGATAAGAGGGAAAAAGGGGCATTACAATTAGCAGACGTAATGTTGGGGGGGCACGGGGAGGGCTGTACAACTCAGAGAAGACAAGTAGTGATTCTATAGCATCTCACTATGCTGATGGACAGTGACTGTAATGGGGTTGGTGGGGGGTACCTGATGAAGGGTTAGTTTAATAACCATAATATTGCACATGTAATTGTAGAATAATTATACCAAAAGAAATTATTTAAAAAAAAAAGAAAAAGAAAAAAGAGTAGACCTTTCCTTCTTGGCTCCCAAAGCATAAAACAAGGGTGACTCTATGGAGCAATAAACTACAGCTCAATAGATGTAGAGTTATACTTGAAAAGTTACTGACTTTCAAAAATAGAATTGTTTGTCTCCTAAAGTCCCAGTGACCTCCCATTGCTTCAAATGTTCAAACACAAAGCAGATCTGACAGGCAGGTGAGAAGGGAATCCAGGGAGGTGTGAGCTTTGACTGATTGGCCTGCAAATTTCTTACATATACGAGAGAATGCTGGAGTTGGGGAAGTGCATTTTAGAAAGTAATCCTTTGAGATAGGTTGTTCTAAAACTTGGGTCCACGTTTTTTCTTAGCAACTGAACTTCTCTGTTTCTCATTACCTAGCTAAAAGACATCTCTCATCCTTACTCTGTTCACCAAACCCCATGACTAATTGGTCAGCCCTGAAGAAAAACCATAAAGAGTAAAGGAAAAAAAGACCCTTTGTGGGACTGATTCTTGCATTCATGTGCAGAGTCAGAGGAGTCCAATCATAACTCCAATAGGAACTTGTTTGTTGACTGACGGCAGACAGAAAGGTTTCATAAAATTTTTTCAAAGCTCATGTGATACAAGAATTTAGGTAATAGACTTATCCTCTGAAAATCTTAAAGACTTAAAATTTTGTTTTAGTCTGTTAATAACTAGTAATATACTAAGATGACTATAATCAAAGCTGAGTCTTTTTGTCTTGGTCACAACTTCTCTAGCATCTAGAAGAGTGTCTAGCACATTGTTGCCTCAATAAAGTGTAAGTAATGAATGAGTGAATTTGGATGAATCAACAAACTGGAAGGTTAATTAGGAGGGCAATGGTGGCAAAGCCGATGAAGGAAGTTCTCCAAACAGGAGAAAAAACAGGAGCAAGAAAATATGTTTAGGTTCTTCTCATTGTTCTTTACTCCAATGTTTCATAATTAACTATGATAGTCTCAACAGAGAACATTTTTAATTATGAGATCTTAGTCTTTCTCCCTACATTTTCCTATTGGAGAATATCTTGAATAATGTAATTTGACACTAAATGGCATACCATTGTGAAAATGTATAGAATGCTGTGAACTTCATTAGTTTACCATTAATTTCATTTTCATTTTCAGTTTCTTAATTCAGCAGAGAATAATATTGACAGGGTAGAAATTTAGTTTGATAAAGACATTTGACCCTTAAAAATTTTTAAGCAATTTTATCAAACTTAAGAGATAAGAATTTTCTTTATTTTATAGCTTTTTTTTCTTTAATAATACTGAATTCTAATAACAGTACTATAAGTAAAAATCAAATATTAAGTAAGAAGGTAATACTTCATTGTTTTCCTAGCTTATTCTTATTTTTTGTTTTCATTTGTTTGGTATAGTTTTCACTTGAATGTTAATATTAAAATTTCTTACCTAAGGTCTGATTGTAACTTTGCTACCACCTTCTGGCAAAATAATATCTTACAATCTTTGACTAGAATGAGTTTGTACAATTTTGTTTAATTCATGTTGAACACTTATTTCACCTGGATCTACTGAAGTTAAAAACAAAAGCAGGACAGAAAAACAGAGGGTGGAGTAGGAAGGCAAGGCGGAAACCTCCTCCCACACACACACCAAGGAGGCAACTACAGCAAACACAGCTGACCCTGAAAACAACCTGAAGACTGCAGAACAGCTCATCTACACCTGGTGAAGCAGAGCAGACCACACAGAGAAGGGTAAAGTGGCAGAGTCACAATCAAGCGGGACCCAAGCCCTTCCTCCATCCCAACCCACAGGTGGGAGGAACAGATCAGGGAGGGACAGGTGCTCAGGAACTCTGTACACCTGACCCTAGAGATCTATTATGGGAGTATGAGCCCACATTTCATTGGTGATTAGCAGGACTGGACACCAAGGACAGTAGGAACACTCTGGGAGGCTGAGACTCAAGCTGCTTGTGGAGGACAGGCACAGCTCTGCTTGGTACAATTTCAATCCTATCAATAATGATCTGAAATGTAAATGGACTAAATGCACCAATCAAAAGACACAGAGTAGCAGAACAGATAAAGAGATAAGACTCGTCTATATGCTGCCTACAAGACTCATTTCGTACCCAAAGACATACACAAACTAAAAGTGAAGAAATGGAAAAAGATATTTCATGCAACTAAATGGGGCGAAAAAAGCAAGAGTTGCAGTACTTGTATCGGACAAAATAGACTTCAAAACAAGAAAAGTAACAAGAGACAAGCCATTCCACCCAAAAGAAGGCATGAAACTAGAAATAAATTACACAAAGAAAACAAAGAAGCTTACAAACATGGAGACTAAACAACATGCTTCTAAAGAAGGACATTACATAATGATAAAGGGGTCAGACCACCAAGAAGACATAACCATTATAAATATCTATGCACCCAACATAGGTATCTATGCACCTAAATGTGTAAAACAAATACTAACAGAATTAAAGGGGGAAATAGATTGCAACTTATTCATTTTAGGAGACATTAACATACCAATCACATCAATAGACAAATCAACCAGACAGAAAATAAATAAGGAAACAAAGACACTGAACAACACATTAGATAAGAAAGACTTAGATACCTACAGAACATTCCACCCAAAAGAAGCAGGATACACATTTTTCTCAAGTGCACATGGAATGTTCTCCAGAACAGATCACATACTAGGCCACAAAAAGAGCCTCAATAAATTCAAGAAGACTGAAATTTGTATCAAGCAGCTTCTCAGACCACAATAGCATGAAACTAGAAATAAATTACACAAGGAAAACAAAGAAGGCTACAAACACATGGAGACTAAACAACATGCTTCTAAAAAAAAATCAATGGATCAGTGAACAAATTTAAACAGAAATCAAGCAATACATGAAAATAAAAATACAACAGTTCAAAATTTGTGGGAGAGCACAAAAGCAGTTCTAAGAGAGAAGTCCACAGCAATACAGGCCTACCTGAAGAACAAGAACAATCCCAAATAAACAGTCTAAACTCACAATTAAAGAAACTAGAAAAAGAAGAACAAATGAAAACCAAGGTTAGTAGAAGGAGGGACATAATAAAGATCAGAGCAGAAAGAAACAAAATACAGAAGAATAAAACAATAGTTAAAAAAAAATCAATAAAACCAAGAACTGGTTCTTTGAGAAAATAAACAAAACAGACAAACCCCTAGCCAGACTTACCAAGAAAAAAAGAGAGAGGACACAAATAAAATCAGAAACAAAAAAGGAATAGTTGTTACAACAGATACCACAAAAATACAAAGAATTATTAGAGAATTCTATGAAAAAGTATATGTCAATAAATTGGACAACCTAGGAGAAATGGACAAATTCCTAGAAAAATTTACCCAGGAAGAAACAGAAAATTTGAACAGACAAATTACCAGCAATGAAATCTAACTGACAATCAAAAAACTCCCAACAAACAAAATTCCAGGACCAGATAGCTTCACAGCTCAATTCTACCAAACATTTAAAGAAGAGGTAATACCCATCCTTCTTAAAGTATTCAAAAAAGTAGAAGAGGAAGGAATACTTCCAAACTCATTCTATGAGGCCAACATTGAGACAGGTACCGTGGGCTTAGACAGAGTAGGGTGAGGGCCTCTGGAAAAAACAAGATAACCATTGCGACATTTGCTTTGGCCTGCTAGGGAGCCCAACTTATTTTTCTAACTTTACCTAAGTGCTGCCTTCCTTCCTCCAGCCCTAAACAAATGATTTGTTGCAACTTAGCAAACAAGCCCAAAACTACCCTGCAAGCCCAAAACAACATAAGGCAGGAAGGATTCCATCTTGAAATCCAATTAGTTAAAAAGTGAAACAATGACTCAGCCCACCTTTAGAGCAAAGCAGACAGCCTTGAGTGATATGCTCCCAGACCAGGAAGCTGCTATCCTGGGAGGAAATCAGATCAGTAAAGTTCTTGTAAATAACCAGGAAGACTAAGAAGACACGTAGTATTTCTCCAAAGGTATTTGGAACCAGTTAACAGGTGTATATCCCTAGCCTTTTGTCTCTCAACTGCCTATAAAAACCCCTAGACAACATACCACCCCGGGACTCTCTTGTCCCCCTCCTGGCATGAGCCAGGAGCTCTGTCCTTTCACTCTATCTCTGAAACCTTGCTATCCTACCTTGACTGTTTGCGAAGTTCATTCTTCGGCTCCGTGAACAAGAACCCCGGCATCAACATCACTCTAATACCAAAACCAGACAAAGACACTAAAAAAAATTTTTAGACCAATATCTCTGATGAACACACAGGCAAAAATCCTCAAACTGAACTCAAAAATACATCAAAAGGACTATCCATCATGACCAAGTGGGATTTATTCTAGAAATGCAAGGATGGTATGATATCTGTAAATCAATTAATGTGATATGCCACATTAACAAAAAGGATAAAAACCACATGATATCTCAATAGATGCTGAAAAAGCATTTGGCAAAATTCAACATCCAATCATGATAAAAACTGTTAACAAAATGGGTATAGAGGGTACATACAGTAACATAATAAAGGCCATATACAACAAACCCACAGCTCACATAATTTTTAATGGCAAAAAGCTGAAAGGTTTTCCTCTACGATCAGGAACAAGACAAGGATGCCCACTCTCACCATTTTTTATTCAACATAGTTCTGAAAGTCCTAGCCACAGCAATCAGATAGCACAAAGAGATAAAACATCCAATTTGATAAGGAAGAAGTTAAAACTTTACTATTTGTAGGCGACATGATATTATACATAGAAAACCTTAAAGACCACCAAAAAACTATTAGAATAACTGGATTCAGCAAAGTTGCAGGATACAAAATTAATGCACAGAAATCTGTTGCATTCCTATATACTAACAACAAACTAGCAGAAAGAGAAATCAGGAAAACAATTCCATTAACAAATGCATCAAAAAGAATAAAACACCTAGGAATAAACCTAACCAAGGAGATGAAAGACCTGTACTCTGAAAACTGTAAGACACTCATGAGAGAAATTAAAGAAGACACCAATAAATGGAGATCTATCCTGTGTCATGGATAGGAAGAATTAATTTTGTCAAAATGGCTATCCTGCCCAAAGCAATTTACAGATTCAATGCAAACCCTATCAAAATACCAACAAAGGAACTAGAACAAAAATCCTAAGATTCTTGTGGAACCACAAAAAACCCCAAATAGCCAAAACAATCCTGAAAGAAGAACAAAGCTGGGGGAATTACACTCCCTGACTTAAAACTATACTACAAAGTACAGTAATCAAAACAGTATGGTACTGGCAAAAGAACAAACCCATAGATGAATGGAACAGAACAGAGGTTCCAGATATAAACCCCCACACATATGGTCAATTAATATATGACAAAGGAACCATGAATATGCAACAGGGAAAAGACAGTCTCTTCAATAAAAAATGTTGGGAAAACTGGATAGCTACACATAAGAAAATGAAACTGAATTACTGTAACTCCATACACAAAAGAAAATTCAAAATGGATCAAAGACCTGAATGTAAGACATGAAACCATAAACTTAGAAGAAAACATAGACAAAAATCTCTTGAACAATAAGTATGAGCAGCTTTTTCCTTGACACATCTCCTTAGGCAAGGGAAACAAAATAAAAAATGAATAATCAAACTAAAAAGTTTCTGTACATCAAAGATACCATCAGCAGAACAAAAAGGCAACCTAAAGTATAGGGAAGTATGTTTGTAAACAATTTATCCAGTAAGGGGCTAACATCCAAAATATATAAAGAACTCATATGACTCAACACCAAAAAAAAAAAAACCTGATTAACAAATGGGCAGAGGACATGAAAAGACCTTCCTCCAAAGCAGAAATACAAATGGCCAACAGGCACATGAAAAATGCTCCACATCACTAATCAGGGAAATGCAAACCAAAACCACAATGAGGTATCACCTCATACCAGTCAAATGGCCACTATCCAAAAGACAAGAAATAACAAATGTTGGCAAGGATGTGGGAAAATGGGAACCCGCCTACACTGTTGGTGGGAATGTAAATTGGCACAGCCCCTGTGGAATGCAGTATGGAAGTTCCTCGAAAAACTAAAAATAGAAATACCATATGACCCAGTAATTCCACTTCCAAGAATTTACCCGAAGAAAACAAAATCCCTGACTGAAAAGAAATATACACCCCTCATTTATCACATTATTTACAATAGCCAAGATATGGAAGCAACCTAACTATCCATCAATAGGTGAAAGGATAAAGAAGATGTAGTATACAACAGAATATTAATCAGTCATTAAAAAAATGAAATCCTGCCATTTACAATAACATGGATGGACCTAGAGGGTATCATACCAAGTGAAATAAGCCAAAGACAATACCATATGATTTCACTTATTGGTGGAATGTAAAAACAAAACAAAATAGACATAGACTCACAGACATTGACAAGTGACTGGTGGTCATCATAGGGTTGGGGTTAGGGTGGGTGGGTGGAAAGCGTGAAGGGGATAAAGGGGCACAAAAATTCTTAGTCATAATATAAGTTGGTCCCAGGGATGGTAGTAGCATGAATATAGCTAGTAATTCTGTAACATTTCTCTATGTTGACAGTTAGTAACTGCACTAGTGGGGGTGAGGATTTAATAATATGGGTAACTATAATATGGGTTCAATATGTTAAATATACAATGGGTTCAATAATATTTTGAACCAATGGGTTGTATATTTGAAACCAATATAAGATTGTGTATCAATGATACCTCAATTTTTTAAAAAAGGGCAGAAAAAAAGCAGGAAGTATTGCCACTGCTCATCCAGAGCAATGGGTTGAGTGGGAGGAATAGACGTAAGCCCATTGCGGTGGGACACATTACTGGCTGTGTGGAGTGAGCCATGAACAGGACATTTCAATGGCTCTGAAGAAAATAAAAGACCAACAGCCCCACTAATGGCTACACTTGGTCCCAACTGACCCTGCCCTCCACGAAGAATACATATTTTTGGTGTACAGAAAAACAAAAGGAAAGCAATATCCAGTCAACAATCTGTCATTCAAAATGAGACAAAGATGGCAAAACAGAGGAGTCACCCATACTATATATGTAATAGGAAGCAGGTCTGGACAGCGGTGCCCACATGAAGTGTGAACGATGCACAGAGAAAGGGCATGCAGCACACCAGAGCAATGCCAGAGAGCCGCCTGGAACTACACACGACGGCGTAGATGGGCCTCATAGACCAGATGCTGGGCCAGAGAAGCCTGATGCACAAGAATGCATGCTGTTTAGTGCTATTTATGTGTTGTTAAAAACCACACAGGCAGAACTGCACTCTGCTGTTAGAAGTTGGAATACTGATTACCCTGTAGGGAGTAGATGGGAGCCAGGGTGGTGATAAGCACATGCTCCTCTCCCAACTCCTGACATTTCCACCCAAGCTTTTGTGGCCTTCTTACTGATCTTAAGATAAAAATACAGTTTTCTTGTCTTTCTCTGCCTGGATTATTTCACTCAGCATAATACCCTCTAGCTCCATCCATGTTGTTGCAAATGGTAGGATTTGTTTTCTTCTTATGGCTGAGTAATATTCCACTGTGTATATGTACCACACCTTCTTTATCCATTCATTTGTGGAGTATAAGAACAAAGAATAAACTGAAGGAACAAAACAGCAGCAGACTCACAGAACCCAAGAATGGACAGTTACCAAAGGGAGAGGGACTGGGGAGGATGGGTGGGAAGGGAGGGATAAGGGGGATAAGGGGGCATTACGATTAGCACACAGTGTGTGGGGGGGAGGCACGGGAGGGCAGTGCAACCCAGAGAAGACAAGTAGTGATTCTATAGCATCTCACTATGCTGATGGACAGTGACAGTAATGGGGTATGTGGTGGGGACTTGATAATGGGGGGAGTCTAGTAACCATAATGTTGCTCATGTAACTGTACATTAATGATACCAAAAAAAACCATATATATATATATATATATATATATAGTTTTCTAATTTATATATATATATATTATAGGTGTGTACATACATTTTGTAAAATCTTTACCTACGGAAAATAATATACTATGGGTTCATTCTATTCACTATTCACTCACTGTTAAAAGAAAAAAACTCATTATGCAGTACTAATTGATTCTTCAGAAAGTCTTTTGTAGGGACAGTTATTGCATTAGTCTGCTAGAGAATACCTCATACTGGGTGGCCTAAACAACACACATTTTCTCAGTTTTGCAGGCTGGGAAGTCTAAAATCAAGGTGTTGGCAAGGTAAGTTTCATTCCTGGAGCTCTTCTCTTTGCTTGCATGTAACCTCTATCTCACTGTCTGCTTACATGACTTCTGAGAGGGAGGGAGGGAGAGAGGGAGAGAGGGAGAGAGGGAGAGAGGGAGGGAGGGAGGGGGAGAGAGAGAGAGAGAGAGAGAGAGAGAGAGAGAGAGAGAGAGAGAAAGAACACTCTATGATGTCTCTTCTTATAAGGACACTAATCCCTCTTCTTATAAGGACACTAATCCTACCAAATGAGAGCCCACCCTTTGGACATCATTTAACCTTAACTACTTCCTTAAAAGTTGCATCTCCAAATACAGTATGTTGGAGGTTAGGGCTTCAACATATAAATTTGGGGTTGGGGGGTGAGGGACACAAACATTCAGTAGTGAGGTCTGCTCATTGGTGGGGGTCCTATGGTCTCCAGCCCATAAATTTGTTAAGATTCCATTTCCCTTTGTCTATGGTCCCTTTGGGAGAAAATCAGTGAAGCAGGGCACACCCCCAGGGGGCTTGCAGGTTCACCTAACCACGGAGTACTGCTGTGACTTATCAACTTTGAGAGAGGGGGTAACTGGTCAAGGTTTGTAGCTGCAGACAACAGAATCCACTCCAGTTGGTTCAGGTGGAAAGAGATTTGTTAGTGGGCATGAATATAGCTCACAGAGTCGTCGAGAGGGCTAAAGAGACCGAGTCTAGGCTGAGCTTCCATGAACCAGTGCCAAACCACGCTGTGCCAAGGGATCCACTACTTCTCTCATCGGGGATGCAGAACCTGAAAGCGGCCGCTGCTACTGGCCAAGAATGGCAGGTCGCTTGGCAGCCTGGTGCTGACTCACAGCACTGGAGCACAGGCTGCTGGTATTAGCAACATGCCAGCAGCACTGTTTGCTTACAGTTCTCAGAGACAGTGCTTTTCAAACTTTAAGATACTTACAAATCACCTGGACATCATGTGAAAATTGTAGCTTCTGCTTCAGAATGCCTGAAGTTGTGCCTGAACTGCACATTTCAAATAATGTGGACAGTGCTTTGAGGAACAGGGCTGGGTGGCCATGAGCCTAGCCTTATCAAGAAGCCTCACACAGCCTTTCACCTCAGCCACCACCCTCAGTCTGAGTCCCCAGGCCTTCCATCATCATGTCCCTTATTCCAATGCCACTCTGTACATCACCCAATCTCACCCAATCTCCCACTCTTTCCACTAGGCCCTTTTTAATCAGATTCTGTCAGCAGCAAATCCTCTAGTATTCTCAGCTTCTTCTCTGAATGTTCCCTTCACTTCCCTGCTTCAACAGAAATGTGGAATCCCTGAAGACACTATCCTGCAGCCTACCTCACTCATCCAAGATTATCACAATGACATTGTGTATATTCTCCTTATGTGATATAGAAACTGATCATAGACAACTAGTATCAGAGGAGAGTTCTCTTGAGAATGTTTGAACTCAGGAACAAACTCTTAGTTTAAAAAGTTGGCTCCTACTTTTTGAACATGGGACTTGAACAGCCATATTTACTTACTTGCCTGATAATTTCAGTACTTTACTGATTTTAATACTTTCATGAAACATGTTCTCCAATGGCCAATATGATCTAAGGGCAAAAGAAAGTTATAATTTGGAAAGATAAAATTTACCTAGACTGTAATAACATTCAACATAATTGAACAATTACCAATAGTTTAGATACTAGACAGGCATTTTGAATTTCATTATACACCAAAAAATGGAAATGGATCTTGAATTCATTTCTTTCATCAAAAGATAATTTAACTGTAACAATACAGGATAAGTTGTTAGAACTGATTACTTATAAAGGACTGAAGATGAATTTTGAAAAATAACCTCATTTGCTTTATTTTGCATAACAGTTAAAAATATTTTAAACTTGCCCTGTGAGCTGGGCATCTTCCTACTATGGAAGTTTTGTTAAAATAAAACATAGAAACAGCTTATATTTATATTCTCCCCTGTAACACTGTCATCAATTTGATCTAGAGTTGTCGTAACAAGTGAGAAAAAGTTCATTTATTACATTAAAAACAATATTTGTACATAACAAAGATTGGTACATATTTGTAACAAACATTTGTTACAAAATTTAAATACTGGTTTCAAACTTAAATATTGGTATATATGGTATTTGCTCAAGACTACATTTACGTATGGAGAAATAGCAATTTCACTCAAATTTTGTTTACATTTGCAGTGAACATGTTCAATTTTTATTTTCTTTTTGCTCGTTTGATTATATTTATTAAAATGTTATTCTTTGCTGAATATAATACAAAAACTGCAACTTGTATTTTGTGTGTATCTGGTTTTTATATAACTTTTCTAATTTTGTGTTGTTGTGTTTTACAAAAGTATTGGTCCACCACCGTTTGGAAATTACAGGGTTTCCCCACGGATAACTTGAGCAGCACTGCTGTCACCTGTGACATTCCCTAGATGGCCACCAGGTGGTGCCCAAGGATCTTCCCCTGACTGCTTGCCTAACCTTTGCAACGGTACCTCCAACTGAGAATAAGGAACTTCATTCATATGCTACGAACTTTTTCTGTCAAGCCTGCAGAGAAGGCAATTCAGTCTCCCTTGTATAGAACATTTCTAAACACTTGAGATTGACTTATACAAATGAAGGTATATATATTTTCATACAGTAAATATATTTTGCTAATTGCTCCAATAGGCTTCCCAGATGAATAGAAGCATCTATATACACACCAAGGCAGGCCTGAAATCAGTTCTTAGAACAGACTCAAGAGACCAGATGCCTTGCACGTAGCTCTTAGGAATATGAGATCCACAGACATCAGAAAGACAATCTCCCCACATTAATAGACGGCCTATGACACTGGCTGCACCTCTCAGGAATCACTCACAGCACAATATTCTTATTTTTAAAGATATGTTGGGTGTTCTTAAAAAGCACAAATGAAATATGCCAAAGCTCTCCACTCACAGGTACGAAAATCCAACCCTAAGGAACCCTGTCATCACCCAGAACCCCCTGTCATCACCCAGAACCTACATCAAAGTTCACCAGGGTAATTCATTCCTTCAGCCACACTGGAAGGTAAAGGTGGTAACAAAGGTCTGCTTACCACCAACACTTTTATAAATTGTCAAGGCCTTTAACTCTCAATACATTCCTCCCCTGTAAAATGACTTTTGCACCCACGGTGCAGACAGCAAAGGAAATGAAAACCTAAGGCCCACAGTTGACATCATCTCATGTGATGAATTATCAAGTATCAAGGATTCCAGGCCTGCCACTTGTGATAAGGAGTCCGATGTCCAACTTGGATACCTGCCTTGATGATTTACTCTGGCCATTCTTCAAGGCTGCCAACATCTCCCACACCCTTTTCAAGTATAGGTTTCCCTGCTTTCCGAAAGTAGAATGTTCCTATGAAACCTTTTGTAAGCCAAAATGGTGTAAAGCAAAGAAGATACTAACTTTATATGGAAAATTTTTTTAGCATTCCCAGACCCAGAAAATAACCTCTCTTAGGCTCTTCTGAGGCCTTAGCCCACTTAGTTTTGCTAATGGATGCACCCAGTAATATAAAGCACAGAGGCTCACGAAGCCCAGAGCTACCCCAGCTTGACACTGAGATGCGGACTCTAGTTCCCAAGGAAGGAGCTTGGCAGCACCCGTCCCACTGCTTGGAGTGCGCACCTCCTCTTTAACAAGCCCCTACAAAATAAACTTTTTTTTCTTTTAAGAATTTTTGTTGTAAAAGTGAAAATCTCAAAAGATTTCTTTTGGCTAGCGGAAATGGGTACTAATATAGATAGGTCTTTCATAAAAACAAAGTGGTGTAACTCAAACTTTCAAAAAGCAGGGGGATACCTGTACTGAGAAATTTTCTCATCTCCCTATCTAATTGTCATCATGTCTGCTTGAGCCTTCTGGTAAACATTTTTTTTGAATGTGCCGGCAACCTCTTCTCTGTCAAGGCAATTGTGCAGTAGAGTGGCAGCCACTGGTAATCATTTGGACATAAGCGGAGCTATTGCCAATGATCTCAGGTGGCCTTGATTCTCCTTGCTACTGAGATGGTACAAAGAGAATATGCAGTCTTAGAGCAGAGAACAGTTTGCCTAATTACACTGGTGGATCAAACTTAGAAGAATTCTTTCTCTGGATTAATGATTCCTAGCTGATGACTTTAGCAGTTGTTTCTGGTCATTGACACGACTGTTTCTAGAAGCCACATAGGGCATGGAAAACAAACACCCTAAAAATAAGTAAACAAAGTTCTTAGCCCAAAGACAGAGGTTTGAAGACACACTCACTTGATCTTCCCTTGACTTTAGTCTAGAAGGCCAAGCAACAGAAATTTTTCATCCCGGGAACAGTCTGCAGGTCCTATTTGCCCATTATCAGTCAGGTTCCCAATTTGAAAAGACATAATCAAATTAAGCTAATTCAAGGAGTATGTGTATTAAAATAGATTATATACAAAGACGTGGGCAAAGACTCAGGAAAACCATGCTATAACCCTGGGCTAGTAATAATGGAAGAACTGTTACCATCCCACAGCCAAAAGATGAGGGAAAAGAGCAGTTACAGGAACTCAGGAAAAGAAACTCAACCTGAGAGCAGTGATGAGAAACACAGCCGGCCTGAAGTGAGCTGACTCTTCCTCACTTTCCCTTCACAATGGACCAAACCCAACCAGAAACTACAGGGCACAAACCATGATAGAATCCACACATATCAGCCTCCTGAGGCAGAGAACAAGGTCCAAGGGATCTGGGGGGACAGACGGAATAGATTATATACAGCACCACACAAGCCTCTTTGCCATCTCTGCTCCTTCATCTGGTGGAAAGGTCAAGCCCCCATCACAGGGTGTGGGCATGGTAGTCTACCAATGACCATGGCATTGCAAGTTCATGTATTTTCTCATACTCCCACCTCAACCTAAAACTTTAGCCAACATCAGTATTATCTATGTAACTATTTCAGAGAAAAGGGAAGGAGACAAGAAACAACTTACATAAAACATTGTGAACATGCTCAAGTACTTACCAATGAAGTCATGTCTACAGTTTACTTTCAAACTGTAAAACGTCTGATTTGTATTAGTACGTATGAGTACATGTTCACATATGTATGTATCTGAAATTTACTTTCAAATAGCTCAGCAAAAAAGAATTTTGCAATAGGTTAAGGATATATAATAAGGATGTTTCTTTTACTATTTGTTCAACTTTTCCATAGGTTTGAAGTTTTTCAAAATAAAATACGTGGGAGGAAGAAAAGTCCAAGGCCACGGGGATGGCACGCAAACACAGCTCAAGTGGTTACTAGATGTAAGAGCGAGAGGGGTTCCTGGCTGGGTTTACAACCCTGTTAGTCTAGCACACTTAGGAGCTTCTTCCACAAATGCTCTCTAGGCTCCTCCAATAGATCAGAGAAGTCTTAAAATTCCTTCATTTATAGCTCACTTCCTGTAACAGGCCCTGTAACCCTGAACAGGAAAATGCTGGGATCTAATTCTGGCTATGGTCCTGGAGGCAGTAGTGGGTGGCGTAGCCTGCCTCCACAGGCAGTGCAGGTCTAGGGAAATTTGGAGGCTCGAAGATTCCATCCCAAACAAATGCCATCTCCTTTCCCAAATAGTTTTACAGATGTATCAGGACTGAGCGTCTAACTGGCACTACATTTGTGCAGCCCTCACAACCAATGTCCCAGAACTGCTCCATGACCACAGGATGAGACCCCTTCAAAGCTGCCATGGAGCCGCTCTAGCTCTTTAAGAGTCTTAACTTTTATGTTCATGGCTTTTACTTTTTCTTTTCCTATGTACCTCCTCAGGGCTGTCAGAAGTAAAGTTTCTGCAAATCTTGAGTCACAACTTGCCATAAACACCACCTCATCCATCAAGTCTCACCAACTAACCATACTTCATTCAATGCTACCACACTCTGATTAGTTTCCATACACCAGTTTACTCATGTCCCACTGCCCCCACATTGACGTCAGCCCTGCATTCTCCAAATCTATGTCCCGCCTAATCCCAGAGCAGAATTTTGAGGGTCAGGTTTCCTGGGGCTGTTTCTGGTATCTATTACTGTTAACAGTGCCAACAGTTAAGCAGATGGCACGCTCAAATCACAACCTGAGGAGGGCTTAATAAAGACCATTTACAAGTATCAGTAGAGAATAGGAAAACCACAGGCATAGTTAACACATCAGGCCCAAAGGGACAAGGTAAGGGAATGGCTACTGGAAATCAGCAGAGAATAAATTGAGCAGAGGTCCTCTTAACAAGTTACCTTTAGTTGAGGGACACAGCAAAGCCCAGATGACCTTGAAGGGAGGGAGGGAGCCAAAGGAAAAGTATCTGACCTCTGTGCCTCCCTCTCTCCAATTTCCTAGTGGGGCTCTGCACTATCCAAACCAGCCAGGAACCAGAGAGCAGGGGACCTGTTGCTGTGTTCACAGCAGGGCCGGAGGGTGGAGAGTAGATATGGAGGAGCCCAGAAGACAGCCCACATAGTTCAATTTCACTATACCTCCTAAAGTTGGGAGAAGAGAAAAGAATAAAGTCAGATTTTGTATCATTCTCTTCTTTTTCCCAGTATTCTCTTCATTACTAGTTAAGTTTTTACGACATAATCACAAGGCCCGTGGTGCCTGGAAGTTGGTAGAGACCAGGCCAAAAGGAACTCCTATTCCTTGTACTCAGTAATTCAGCCTACCTCTACCTATTTCAGGAGTTCTGGCCAGTGTCAAAATCTAACTTGCAAATCAACACAGTCTTTCTTAGAGTTTCTCCTTGACGAAAGGGTTCAGCAAAGTCACCTAACCCCAGCATGTTACCATGTGCTGGGGATCCAAGAGCAGCAACTGCCCTTTCTGCTGCTGCTCCGGGAAATGCGGTGAACAGTTTTAAGAAACTACGAACAAGTCAGAGTCAGATGCTAATCCTAGCTTATGATGATTATGAAAATCAGGGTGAGGGTTACGTTGATAAGACTCCATTGCTAAATCAATGAACCAAGAGAGAATTTTGCTGTTGTCCAAGTTCTATACCATAGGAACAGGGAGAGGTAATACAGTCTCAGGTTTTGGAGTTAGCCAGATGTGGATTCAAATTCTGCTGCTGACATTTATTGTGTCACTTTGACGAAGTCAACTATTCTCTGGAAACCTCAACTTCCAGCTGTAAAATGTGAGTGATAAGAGTACCTCTTCATGGAATGATGACTATTAAGTGGGAAAGTCACTAAAATGCCCACACTTCTTCACAGTGACACTCAACAAATGGGGCTGTTAATAACCCACTGGGTAGTTTACAGTAAGGGTTGGTTTACCTAAACTTGAAGCACAGAGCTTCTGCTGCCTTTTCTAAGATAAAAAATTCCCACACGTGTCTACTTTTCAATGCATACAGGAAAATGTTTTAAGTAATCTAGTTTTGCTCCCCCTGGAGATTGCTAGAATTAAAAATCAGGCTGCAAAACCCAGACTTCAGTGCATTTTTAAATTTCTTTTAAAGTTCTCATATCCATCAACCTTTTGGAGGCAATTTGCTAATGGATGTGGTCTTGCTGACCACGCTGCTTTGAGTATCTGTTCACAGCAAGTAATAGTTTCCTTTCTACTTAAAAATTCAAGAATCCCTGTGACAGGACTCCAATGTGATGAAAATGTTCTCATTTCTAAGAGCTTTCTCTGCCTACTAGCTAATGACTCTTACAGTGACAACAAGCATCTCCCCATATTAAAAAAAGGTCATAGATCAAAACAGTATCTGTTGAGTGCTTAGAGACCAAGACCTTTGTTTCTGAATAAAGAATGTTAAGGAAAACCTTAGAGCTTCCGAAATAATTTTTAGTCTTCAAACCTGAACACCAAGAGAGACTCTGGATACCAGACTGAAGCTAAAACCCTCAAATTCCTCAAAATCTTCAGATTTCTGCTCATATACCTTCTCACTCCCCTTGTATCACTCAAGTGTAAATAAATGAAAAACGTTCTTTCTCCTTTTCATCTTCCAAGCCAATAGTGAATGGAGGAAAAGAGCCTATGCCTCAAAACCAGTAAAGAGAGGCCTATGACTGGCTCATGTGACAAGCATGAGTACACAGCTGCCCAAAGGCGGACACATCTGTGGTCTAAACTTGAGCTCAGGGGTAGGAGGGAAAGTGGTTTGAGAACCACAATGATCAGATATGTGGTATTAACATGGAATAAAGAAGGTGTAAATTTTTTCTTTACCATCATTAAAAGTGCTCATGCTTCACTTGGCACTTAGGGAGAAGAAGTCACCAGAAAACAAAAGTGAGAAGTGAAATTGTTGCTGACACCAAAGGTCAATTTAAAGATGTACAGAATGCAGCCAACTCTGCACCATCAGAGTGGCTGCAGTTTCACTCACACCCGGCCCTGGAACCCACATCCTTCCGCAGCCACCAGGCCATTTTTCTGTAGCCTTCACAACCAAGCTCTTGAAGTCTCCATCCCTCATTCAACCCAGCCTCTGCCTTCCCTGCCCTTATCAATATCACCAGTGACCTACAAATGACCCAAATATCGAGGCTGTAAAAGTCAAGGAAAAACTGAGGAACTGTGTCAGACTAAAGACTAAACATATAATACCAAATGGGTTGGAAGCCGTGCTATGAAGACATTATTGGAACAAACAAGAAGATCTGAATGGGATGGAGGGATATATGGAAGTTCTCTGTACCATTCTTGCCTATTTGGAAAATAAAGCCAGAGTAGGAGTTATTAGAAGATGTGGTCTTACTGAGAAGAGGGACAAACTGGAACTTTATATCACTTTCCAAGACACAGGAATTTCTACAGACACAAGTTTAGTTAAGTTCTCACTTGGATAGTAGGAGCAGTACTTTGTATAGTGTTTTAGCTACCAACTGTTTGAAATTCAGGGTAATTTTTTCTGGTAGAGTTAGAGAAAGGAGGTGGTTTAAGTCATTCCCAAGCTAAAGTAAGTTATCCAGCATAGACTATTTAAACTAACAAGAGCCTAAGAATGAAATAAGATGAGAAAGGAGTGTTTCACTTCAGTCAGTTACTGTTGATCTAGGACTAAAATTGCTGTAAAAGCAGGTCTGGGAAGGTCTGAACTGTAATGGACTCAATATATTGAGTGAGGAGGAAAGTCTTGTGTACCAAGATCTTTTCCTCAGATAGACATAAGTCTTGGATGTACTGTAATACAGTAAATAGTTCCATGTAATTTACATGTTTCATACATTTCAGATCTCTTTTCTATCCTGTAACTCCTTTGAGCCACAATAAAAAATTGTAATCAGTGATTAATTATATGAATTAGATTTTTTCTTGCCTGTATTTCTGAGTATGTTTTACTAAAAAGCCAATTTACATTTGATCAGGTGGGGCAAAGTAATAGTTCTAAGTAATCTTTCATGAATCTTTCTAACCCTGTGTAAGTTTCCCTAGACAGAAATTTAAATGACGGAAAATCTCAAAGAGTACTAATCAAGGGAAAAATACTTTATAAATGAAAATATAAGCTTGAAATATTCAGAGTCCATTATACAGTTAAGTATAACAAAGAATAATCAGAGTAAAAAACATTCACAGGGTAATGAAAAAGGAGGCTGTGTACACCTGAGTATTTGCATTTTCGCATTTCGATCAGATAGATGGGAAAAATGGGCCCATGCCACCCAGTCCTAGAAGTCCTAAGATTTAACTCACCAAGGTTAATCCTACACTCCAAAGCATTCACACAGAAAGGCATTCTACTTGTTAATAAAACCTATTCAACAGATAACTTAGCCATTTATCTTCAGGTTTGTGAAACTGGGATGACACATAGGGTACATTTCTTACTTTTATTTCAACATTTAAAATATTCACAGATTGAGTATTATAGTCACTGACATCTCCATGGAAGATGTATCAAACAAAACATACAGTATTCCACAATACAGAATTACATGTTTGTGATTATGTGAATGTTTACAACTAGAGTTTATCTGGAAAAACACCACTTAAAAAAGAACTTTTGAGTGTTTCACCGGATTTCCATAAAAAGTAAACAGCGAAGAATTTCAGAAGAGATACCTAAATATTAGCTAGCACTTTTTAAAAACTTTATAGTACTCATCTAACATACCTCTATCAGGAATAAATAATACTCAATTCTTTCTTTTCCCCTCAATAGCCAAGCCAAGATATATGTTTTTCTCCCTAAGTCTTTTTTCCTAAACACATCACATAGAATATGTTAATCATCACAGCATCTTGACTAGCTAATGAGGTAGGAGTATTCTTCAAAAGAAGTTCCCAGGCATTTATGAAGCAAAGCAAAAGAGAAGAATCAAATTATAAAGGCTTTCTTTTTTAGTAGTTGTTCTTAAAATGCCAAGAGCATTGGAAATCGGTCAAATGCTGCTTGTACTTTAGACAAAGAGGAAAAACCCATTAAAAAAGCCCTCCTACTAAGTACATTCAAGGGCTGGCATTAATTAAATTCATGTTAATACATTACAAGGTAAGAAACCACTGCCTCAAATGCCAACCTTCCTTCTTGGAAGAAATCTTACCAGGAAGACAAGCTTCAACAGAAACAAAAGTACCCCAGCTTTTCTTTCCAGTACAAGTTATTTGGTCTCTTCTTTTAACCCAGTTCTTATCCTTTCCCACACATACACAATTAATAATTTTTGTATATTGCATATTCAGTAATATATTTAAATGAATTTAGCAGTCAACTTACCAAATTCTGCCAGGGAAACACTTGTATGACAGTTTTAACAACACAATGCTGAACAGCTAGAAAATGCCTAGTAATAGATTTCAGCACCGTCTCTGTATTAGCAGATTGTTTCAAAATGCATACAGCCCCTAAATTCATATAAACCTAGGAAATTTATACCCTATTTTCTTCCACACCAAAATCAAAGTTCTAACTACCCTTTGTGTAGAATAAAGAATACTTTACAAATCTACCAAGTTAATGGGACATGTGTATGTTCCCAAATAAGGGGAAAGTTACCAATCAAGTATAATTTGTCTAAAATGCATATTTTGAACAGTTTCATATCTATTATTTGATGAAGGCTAAATACCAGAAAAGAGGATTTCTATTATTTCCCCAATTATGTACCTATTAAGGTTACTGCTAAAAACACTAAAAAAAAAAAAATCATCTAAAAAAGTAAGAAATTCTTAGAATACCTTCCAGAAAAAAACGTAACTATATGTGGCCTGGTAGATGGTTCTAAAATCAAGTCCTTAACAATTCTATTATAAAACGTTTTAGACATAGTAATCAAACTTGGTATAATAGTACAACTCTCTAATATGGCAGTAACCATCTGAGATTAGCTACCAAACAAAATTTGTCAACAAGAATTTGGTATATGTATTTAAACCTTTCTTTTTACTATTCTATCCAGAATTGTGCCCCATCAATGTGATCAAAATGAGTTACTTAGTTCAAAGAGAATTCTTTCCTCTTCACTGTCACCTTCTTTAATTTCAATTCCTTTACATTCTTTTCCTAAGGCACACCATGCCCCATTTATTGCTGCAAAGCCCCTGAAATCTGTGCCTCTCAATCTGTGTCTGCATCTTCATTATGCTTCAGTGAAAATCACTTCAGAGTGCCTGCTAAAAACTAGCAACATTAAGCCTAGGATGCCATTGTCCAGCAGATTAACTACAAAAGAACCAAGCCTACTGAAGCAAAGGCCAAAACACAATATATGTATGCTCTTTATGCTCTTTCTCCTAAAACTGACATTACCTACTATGACAGTAAAGCTCTGTGGTATCTCTGGCTACATATAATCCATACTCAATGTTATAAAATAAAATGTTAGGCCAAGAAAGCTTTCACAATTTTTATTAAATCCTAGTCTAATTTAACAATATCTGATTGTATAGACATTATCCCATGGTGAACATGTTTAGTGAGTGAAAGCAAATCAGACATCTAAGTCATTATTTTCTGCAGACTATGCAATAACTACACAGAACACTACAGGTAACGACATACACTTACTTGCTCAGAGTGTCCATACAAGCCATGTTGTTTATCAAACTCTATCTCCTAATATTTAATACAGTAGAATTAGTGATTGTTAATTCTCATATAATATTTTAATTACAAGTACCTTAGTGAGATAACTAACATTTTGAAGTTTCAACTGACTTTCAAATTAGCATAATCTATCCAAAGAAAAGAGCAAAAAGTGAAATGAAAACTGAATGTGACAATATATGTTATAAAGGAAAATGAAGTAAAGAAAAAAAGGGGGAAGTGAAATATCACTGGGGTAGAAAAATCAAACAAGTCCAGACATTTGGGTTGGAAAAAAAACAGACCGACTATGGATTTCAAAAAAGATTACAAATTCAATGCAATACAAATCCTTTTGTGTGTAAAAGCTGAGTTGAAACTAAAAAGGTCTATAAACTGTTATTTTTGGCCTTAAATAGTACCAAGTTCCTTTGATCAAAGAAGGCCACAACAGTTGAGACTGTATTACTTGATTTTATTTTAAACTAGGTGGTGGGCACAAAACAACCCTCCTTAATCAAGTTGACAATTAGCTTCACTCAGAACATTTTTAATAATGCACATTAAAAAAAAAGTATTCATGTTACAAATTGTTCTGCAATCCAAATATACAATAGCTTGGAAAAGAAGGTTTAGAAAACAAAAGCCAATGTAAAAAGACATTAAAACAATAAGAACAGTACAGGTTTTATATGGCTCTGATTTTACAGTTTTCTTACTGCATCATCAATGTCAGAAATCTGTTCCTTCAGCTGGCTCCATTGCTCAGGATTTAAAGAAATACCTAAAAGAGTTAAAAATCAAAAGTTGAAAAGTGTATTTAAGCTTTCTTGAAGATTTGCACTTTCAACTAAAATGGTTTTATCTAAATTTCCATTTTGAATGGCACAATGGTACAATATTGAAATCAAATCTCTTAATTTGTTAATTATATATTCATCACAATTATCTAAGCAGATAGATCTTTTACCCAGTTGTACTTCCAACACTGTATCCTGCATAATGGCTATTATACCGGTAGAGAACAAATGATGATTTGAGGAAGTATCTCACAAATGCCTGCAAACAGCAGGGTCAGGGGCCAGGCTGATTTGGTATGTAATACCCCATTTCCACATCCAGTTAGTTCCAATATTTGCTCAAAATTTCCACAACAACTCAACATGAATGACTGTGCTGAGTTCTTCTAGAAGCATTCATTTCACTTTGGAAAAAATCTCTGGGTCATGATCCATAAAGGACTTCTTAGAATGTACATACTGATTAAAAATGCATTCTGGTGTCATACTGTCAGGGTTCAAATCCCACTCTCACTCTCACTATCACTCTATCACTAACTGTACTACCTTAAAAAATTATATTATCTTGAAGCCTCAGTTTTCTCACCAGTAAAAAGGTATTTATACCTCCAAAGTATAATTACTGAATGATTCATGAAAATAATTAAACGATACAATGAAAAAATGATTAAATTAGCCGGTTTGAATAAACAGCTTAGCATATAACCCAACATATAAGTAAACACTTAAAATGTTAGCTAATGACATGACTTTCCTATTTAAGATGTAAAAACATGAAAACACTCTGTATTTTAAACTTCTAATGTTCTAATACTTGACCCATATAGAGAAATAAACCAGAACTGGAAGAATTCGTATATGTCTCCAAAAACTGCTGAGTGGCCATGAAATTGAGAGGAAGGAGAAGAATGTACTGGGACAATGCCTAGGAAGGGCTTTACAGCTGATCAAGTTGTTTTAGTAAACATTTGCAGGAACAATCAAAGAAATCTGGCACTGGCCACTATGGAACAACTTGAATGACCAGTCCAGAAGTGACCTTAACAAGAAAATGTTAAATGGTATAAAGGCATAGAGGTTAAGTTTAATGAACCTGAAAACTGCCTGAGGCAAACATGTGGTACCTTTCAAAATGACACGCAGGCAGAGTCATGACCTCAAGACAAGAAAGAAGAAAATAAGGGGGCATTTTTTCATTAGCTGAGAAGGATCAACGTAAAATAGCTAACTACCAATATATATGAATTTATGTTGTTATACAAATGTTCTCTAGCTATTTGGTGAATGAATAAAGTATGCTTCTATAATGCTGACAGGCTTGAAACTGTATGAAGTACAACAGAAGGAGGACAAGGATCCACTTAGAGGATAATACCCTAAAGAGTAACTTTTAGGAGATGAACCAAAAGGAAACAATGTTAACCAGAATTCTCCATTCCTGGAAAAGGAAATCCCATTTCCATTCCATTCCGACTTCCCAGATAGTGCCTACTCAAGGACTGATGTAAATTAAGTTTTTTTAAAGTTATATTCAAGCAAATTAGCAGCCAAGTGAGGTGATATTAAAGGTATTATTTTTTTCTGGGTTTTATTCCAACAGCAGTATTAAAGACATCTCATTAAAATAAGTGTCACATCCAAATAGAGAAGATAATCAACTGAATGAGGATCATCTCAATGTACTGCCAACATTAGTTCAATTTCAAAAAAGGCAGGTTACTTAGATAATTTTTAAGTTAGTCCCAGTATTAGGACCAAATTCAGGAAACTATATCTCACCTTTTCTTCCTGGTTTCATTTCACCTTCTGGATCCATCCAATATTCTCTAATATCAATTAGGACTTTCCCTTTAAAGTCCCGAACACTGACGTACCTCATTTTCCCAATCTGCAAAGTAAACAAAAATACAAAGAGGTCTTCAGCAGTGGTGTCCATCCATATTTATATTCACAACTTGCTGCACACTCTACTTTCAATCACGATAATAACTATTATGCTCAACATCAAAACTACAACCAAAGGAAATGTCGCTGTTAAAAAGAAATCTTTCTAAAAAGAATGGAACTAAACAAAACACATCCCACACTTGCAATCATTTTTACATTAAAAGAGTAACTAGTGAAATAGTGTAACTTCTGTGGAAAACAGTATGGAGGGTCCTCAAAAAATTAAAAAGAAAAAAAGAATAGTTCAGCAATCATCTAGCAGCCCCACTTCCGGGTATGTATCTAAAAGAAATGAAAGCAGGGTCTTGAAGAAATTTATTTGCACACCCATGCTGAGCTCAGCATTACTCAAAGTAGCCAAGACATACAAGCAACCCAAATATCCATTGTCAGATGAATGGATAAACAAAATATGGTATATACATACAATGGAATTATTCAGCCTTAAAAAAGAAAGAAATACCGTCACATGCTACAACATGGATGAACCTTGAGGACATTACGCTAAGTGAAGTAAGTCAGTCATCACAAAAAGACCCATAATGTACAATTCCACATGTATCAAGTGCCTAGAGTAGTCAGATTCACAGAGACAAAGCAGAATGGTGGTTACCAGGGGGTTGGGGGCGGGGTGGATGGAGTTGTTATTTAACTGCTTTGCACGGTGAAAACATTCTGGAGATAAGTTTTACAACAAAGTATACATATTTAACAATACTGTATGCTTAAAAGCAGTTAAGATGGTAAATTTTACATAATGTTTTTTACAATAAACATAATTAGGAAAAAAATCTTGCGGTACAGCTACAACCAGGAGGAATCCATAAACTCAGCTAGCTACATTGGTAGTAACCGTTCTAAATGTTAGAATTAAGAGTTCATCAATGAGAAAGCATCTCCTTTTCAAATAACATCTTCAATACAACTACTCAGTCTCAAATTGAGAACTCGAAACTGTCCACAGAAAACTACTTTTCAAAAATCTTATACTGCTGCTTAACAAGAACTTTAAGTTCCACAGGGAAAGACAAGGCTTTAACCAACAAAGTGTCTGTTCGCACTTTCCAGGACGTTTTATGGTACTGTAATGAACTACCTAGCACTTAAACTACAAAATCACTTTCTGATAAAAACCTCTAATACCTCTACCTATCTCTTACTCATCCTAAACCTCTCTTCAATCTTACTAACTTTAACTTAGCTATGATTTGTGCTTAAAACACATCATGTAAAGGTTCTGGGTTTTAATACATTCCCTTCCCTACCCACCTGAGTCCTGAGTAGTAAATAATCCCTTTTACGGGGATACCAAGTACTGCTGTAGTAGAACCACCGATGTATCAACTGACACAACTACTACATATTTACAGCTTCCATCTTGCCTATGTCCTTAGACTGGACTTTCTTGTTCCATTATGCCTTGTTCATTTTCCTTTAGTTTTCCATTCTCAAGTAAGTTTCTTGTCCTGCTGGTGTACTCCCTACTTCCAGGGCATGCCCCATGCTTTCTGTAGAAAATAAAGTCCATTAGGAATGGGTAAGATTGTTCAAATCTCTCTTCTCTGTACTTAACCCTTAACCTATATCATCATCAATTCTTAACTTCTTCACCTTGTGTATCCCCTTTCTGCCATATGCATTCTTTTCCCCTTCCACTGGTCTCTCTCATCCACCATTTCTAAACATGTTCATTCTTCTCTGTCTACAAAGCATTTCCCCTAAACCTAAGCTGCAATTTATAACTTTCCCCATGTTCTCTTCTTCCCTTGCTAAAATCTGAATGGAGAAAATATTGTTTCTACTAATTAAATTTCCAAGCCTACTCTAAAGTCATTAGTGATCTTATTGTCAGTTTTAATGGTTTATTTTTTTAATTGTTCTTCTTTGTATCCCCTAGTGGCTATCATACTGGGTTTTCCTGGTAAGCTGTTTTAATAGATGAACTGAGTAAGACCAAAATAATTATCAGTGAAACTGTCAATAGTGATTTATAATATTGATTTAATAACTCTAAAAAATTTTTAAGTACCTTAGCAGCTACAGCACTGCATAACACTGTTTCTGTTGGCTTTTACAGTAAGTCCATGAACTAGTTGAGTAGATAAAATATATTGAAAACCTACTGAAATCCAATACTGATGGGGTTAAGTCAAATAAGAGTTCATTGTGGGTTTACACAAGTGGAAGAGATTTAGGTGGTGGAACCTGACCTTGAAAAATGACAGACCATTAAATAAGTAAATGGAGAAAAAAGTGGCAAGGAGATTAAAGAGAAAAAGCAGAAAGATATAATACTGATGAGAGTCAAGGATAGCTGAATAGACGGAACTATACTGAAGAGGACTTGAAAAGCCAGAAATAGAATTCTGAAGCCTATATAGGTTCTTGGATTAAGGACAAAACACAAAAAACAGAAGCAGAAAAAACACTACTACTACTCTCTTCTACAAGGCTCATAGAAATCTGAAGCCAGGATTAAAAATTTAGAACTCACTAGAAAAAGGTTAAAAATCAAGACTGAAAGCAAATCTAATTTCAAAAAGACAAGCAAGTTTTAAGTGTACTAATGGCATTTGACCAGTCTCAAATTAGTAATAACAAGTTCTCAATTATTTTACATAAAGAACATGGTACAATAAACCACAACAAATGGTTAGCTGGCTACTTTAATTTCTACCCTTGCTCCTTAGAAGCTTCTCAGAAGTGCCTTTATCCACAATTTCAACGAGGTGTTATAAATATATGTGTGTGCTACAGATGAACAAAGAAACATTTTCTTCCTCCCTAACATGCCTGGCCATCCCAACTCAAAACCTTGTGAGTCCCTAGCCACTTTTCAAATAAATTTGAAAACAATTTGAAGTCCTAGTCACTTTTCAAATTGTGTTTGATGTACTAAATAAGAAAGTATTCAAAGTAAGGAAAAGGTATTAGGTCAGTACACTGCCACTATTAAAATTTGGTAAACAGAGACCACCACCAAAGAGCTGTGGGATTGAAAAGAAGGGAAATCTGGGAACAGAGATTAAAGCTGCTCTACCAAAATCAGAGTCTCTTTTAACTAAAACTTACTGTGCATTTTGCATACTATCCCTCAATGTGACTGTTCATTTTAACATAAAAAGTCTTCATGCAAATCTCCAGATAAAGATGGGCCCTAGAGAAAAATGCACCATGTTTATCCCATGACTTTTACTCTTCTATACCAAAGCAGCAAAACAGGAGCAGATACATTCACTCCAGAGTTTCAACAATAGTGGCCTTGGAGGAAGGAGAGAGAAAGACGTTTTGTCCCTAAGTTCAGGATGTCTGCTCTCATCTTTCAATATTGTACTGGAAATACTAGAAATAAAGCTAGAAAAAGAATTAATAGGATAATTGTTGAGTAAAACTCAACAAAAGTCATCAACACAGAAAGTACTAAGAAATCTCTAAGAAATACATATGTAACATATAAATATATAATACACGTTATATATATTTACATTATGTAATATCATACATATTTCTCTAGCAATAATGAAGTTAGGAAAAAGCACATTTATGATAGAATCAAAAAACAAAAACACTTAAGAATTAATTTAACAGAAAATATGCAAGACCTCTCCAAGGAGAATCACAAAACAGAAATTCAAAAAGATGTAAAAAAAAAGGAGAGATAGTGTGTTCATGAAAAAGAAGACTCAGTATTGTCAAATTGTTACCCAACTCCAGTTAAAACGCCAGCAGGCTTTTTGGTAAAAACTGAAAAGCTGATTACAAAATGTGTATTGAAATACAAAATACACAAGAGTAGCAAAAACACTTCTGAAGGTAAATAATAATGTTAAAGAATTTATGCTACTGATTTTTAATTAATGACAGTGCTGCAGTAAAGACAAATACACAGATCAATGGAATAAAATAGAGATCAGAGACAGACCTATTTATTTGCTGGTTTTCTTTACAAAAATCCACCATGACTCAATGGAAAAAGAAGTCTTTTCAACAAATGGTATTGGAACAACCAGGTATCTGCATAGGGTAAAAAATGTAGTTCAACCCCTATCTCATACCATACACAGAAAAACTAATTCTACATGGATCACAGACTTATACATGAAAGTTAAAACTAGAAAAATTCTAGCAAAAAAACACTGGCAAAATTTTTGTGGCCTAGGAGTAGAGAAACATGTCTTGGGTAACAAAAAGCATTAACCAAAAAAGGGAAAAAATTGATAAAAATGGACTTAATAAAAAATTAGTTTTTTAAACATGCTTAAGAAAATAAAAAGGCAAGCCATAGATCTAGAGAAAATATTCATTATATTTATATCTCAACAAAGGACTTTTACCTAAAATATATAAAGAACTCTTATAACTCAATGAATCAAACAACACTGGGTTTTTTTGGTTTTTTAATGGGAAAAAGACTAACAGAATCTTCAAAAAAAGGTATGACATTACGGAAATGCAAAGTAAAACTACAATAAGCTACTACTACACATCCTTACATAACTTAAGTGGATAAAATTTAAAAGCCTGACAATACCCAGTGGAGATGTGCAGTGATCAGAATCTGCTACACACTGCTGGTGGGTGTGTAAAATGGCATAGCTACAACGGAAAACAGTTTGTCAGTTTCTTATAAAGTTAAACATAAACTTAGCATATGATTCAGCACATGCATCTGGTTTTTAACCAAAAGGGAAAAAAATGTCCACAGAAAGAACTGTAAAAGAATATTCATGGCAACTTTACTCCTAATAGCCCAGGACTAGGAACAACCCAAATGTCCAGCCAAAGTGAATGGATAAACTGTAGCATAAACCATACAATGGAATGCCATTCAGCAATAAAAAGGAACTACTGATACAAGGATTGGTCCCAAAACATTACACTGAGCAAAAGAGGCTAAACACAAAATACAGACTCTAGGATTCCTTTCATATGGGGTTTTAGAAAAGGTAAATAAATCTACAGTCATAGAAATCAGATCAGTGGTTACCTGGGGCAGGAGATAACTGTAGAGGGAAGCCGAAAGGGAACTTATTTTCTGGAGTACTGGAAATGGCCTCGTTACAAAAATACATTTATTACAGCCCATTAAATTGCTTTATGTGTGCATTTTATATGTAAATTATATCTCAATAAAATTTATTTTAAAGAAAAAAGTAACTTGCCCAATAGTCACCTCTCCCTGGAGAAATGAAAAGGCTGACAGACTCTTACCTACCCCTTCAGCCTGTCCCCCTCAAAAAAAGAAAAATGATGGAGGTAGTAGTGTATGGATATAATAAAGTAGAAAGTGAAATCCTCATTTTACATTATATAACCAATGTACTCTAATATGCATTTAAGCCAATTAAAATTCAGTATTACCACCAAAACATTTTTCTATGGCCAAAATATCATTTCAAAGAAAAAGCTACAATGGCAACGAAATTAAGTATTATATTCTCTCTTAGAATACCTACACTTCTAGGTCTGTGAGAAATCACTTGGTAAATAATGTATGTGTTCCTCCTAGAGGCACGTTCAAAAGGGCAAGGAGTCTAATAGCATTATGAGTTGGGAAGCTTTCCCAGTGAGGGTTTGAATTGAATCCAATTTTTTTGGTGCAATAACCATCCCCAAAGATAGATCTGATTTTCCCAAAAATGTTCCAACA
Organism: Smutsia gigantea; assembly: GCA_032199065.1. Lineage (NCBI taxonomy): Eukaryota > Metazoa > Chordata > Mammalia > Pholidota > Manidae > Smutsia > Smutsia gigantea. Next base: position 31,878 of record JAVSCE010004034.1, on the reverse strand, counting down.
GAATGAAATCTCTAAATGTGGGTCCTAGTTTCTTCATCTGGGGTTGAATGAACAAGATACAGTCCATTAACAGGCCATACATACTCTATATTTATATAAGTAAAGGTAGCATGCCTATGGTAGACAATTGATCAGAGAAAAGCCCAAGACAGTTGGGCAAATACTTCACAAAGTTTTTGTCTGAATTGCACACATGAAGTTAAAATATTCCAAAGTAGCCCTTTATTCTACAAGGGAGGAAAGCCTATGAAAGGAAGGGATACTGTCTCGCAGATTTTACATTTCACTCTGCTCCTCAAGATAGCTTCCCACTGCACTTGGAATAAAACCCAAATTCCTGAAAATGCCCTCCCAATAAGAAGGCCCTGAAGAATCTGGTCCTTTACCTTCCTTACCAACTAGACCTCCTATGTATATGCTCAACCAGATAGGCTCCAGCCACAGGGCATTTGAACAATTCCTTCTATTTTGAAAATGATTCCCATCTCCCATGCACTTCACGTGACCGGCTCCCCTCTTACGTTTTAAGCTTCAAATGCCACTTCCCTGCAAAGGGATTCCAAGAGTACCTTCACTCTCATAATAACCTTCCCTTTTACTGCTCAGCCCTTATCATAACTTTAACTGTATACATGTTTTATCTATGTAATTTTTCTCTCTATAAATCCATGAAACCAGACCACATCTACTTGGTTGATCACTGTATATACACAACTTAACAAGGCCAAGCATTCAACTTACTATCTAAGGAAATGAGGACCCTTTCATTTTTCCTTACACAGAAGCACTGATTTATGTTCTCTATCAAACTAGTCTGTGCCTAGTTCCTCTAAGCTACACAGAAATCACAGGACTAAAGCATGTAACTAAATAATTCACCTGCATTTTTTCTATTTTCATATACTTTAACAAAAATGTATATATATTAGGTGTACATGATTTGAATATTCAGTGAAATTACTAGTCAAGATAATTAACTTATCTCCTTACACAGATACTTTTTGTGTGTAATCAGTGCACCTAAGAACTTTTCTGGTGTTCAACAGAGTATTTATCAAGTATAGTCATCATTTATCTATTTTCTTTATCCAGATGTACAACAAAAGTGAGTGAAAGTATCAACTTCTATTTTCCCATTCTCACCTTAATCATGGCATTGTTTTTGAAGGCCATCAGGTTAAAAACATAAACATATTGTGTACACAACACAAATATGTGTTTTATATATATGTATATGGATGTATGTTAGCCTTACTTTTTAATCAAATGTTTGCTTTCCAACATATTTGCTTCAATACTTATAACTCCTTCTTAAAAACACCTATCCCTCTTCTTGCTACCATTACTATACTCTTCCCATTTTCCTTCACCTTCGTCTAACCTGCCTCTCCTTTTTCCATCCTGAATATCACCATGACTTGTCCTCAGTCACCTCCTCCTCTCCTTCTGATTTATATTTACTTCAGTCAACCACACTGAGGATCCCACATGAACATTTCCCAAACAAGCCCTCCAGACGTTACCAGAGACACTCCTTTACCACATTTATAATCAGACTCTAAAAGCCAAATTTAACCATCAAAACTAATTTTTTTCTCATTTCTACAAATGAAACCATCATTACTATGGTCTCTCAAATTTAAAATCAGCCTTCATTGATTGCTTCATTCCTCTAGCCAATTCTTCCACACCAGTATTATATAATCATCACTATTTCTTCCTTAGAAAAAACCATTTAAGCCCTTATCACTTCACATACAGATTAAGGCCTACAGTTACCTAACAGATCTCACCAGCATCCATTTTTCCACACAAATCCTTCTTGTACAATGATGCCAAAAACAAGACTCCATAAAATAAGGTAAGAAACCCAAGAAGCTATTCTAGTCCTCTCCAAGTGATTTCATCAAATCCCTCTAACAGCCTTGCTTTACCTCCCTATTCAATCTTATTCTCCACTGCACATAAATAAGACAGCCTATTTTAGTAAACCCACTTGCCTTTTGTCATCAAACTAAAACTAGGAAGATCATATTGCTGCTTCCTCTATAATAATATCCTATCCATACTCCACAGTCCAATTCTAGACCTACCTCTTCCAACTGTTTTCTAAATGTGCAGTAATCAATCTTTTTTGGATTTCTAACTTTTAAATTCACATTGTTTTAAATATAGCAAAACTCCAGACTTCTAGACTTAGATAATAATCTAGCATCATATAAATTACTTCCATTTCTTCTAACCTGTTCTTCTATTTCAATGAATATCCTTACTCAAGAGGATATTAACAAGCATGAGATCTTTACGCATTATCAGATTAAGTTACTTTCAACATTCTTCCTATCAAGCCAGGTAATTCTTCTGGATCTAAGGAAATAGCCAACTTTACCTGAAACATGTTATCATCTCTGCTGCTGCTGCTCTGCTTAGAGGATGACAGGGCTCTTGAAGTTTCACCAGTCTTCTGCTTCTTTCCAGGTTTTTCTGAAGTAACTTGCTTTTTCCTCTTTAACTTGGAAGAAAAGCAAGAGTACTGTTAAAATTTGCACACATAAGGATAAAACACATCACAGGTTCAAAAAATTCCATTACTTTTTAAGACTTAAAGGATTAAAAAGCTACATTAACAAATCATAAATATATACATAGACAAGTTTCATAGTTTTCAAACTATATTCTCAGGAGCCCAAACAAAACTTCAGATATTAGAGTGGTATTGCCAGATATACAGTTATTTTATAAACCAGGCTCTCACATATGTTTCTGGGAGAAAAAAAAAGAAATGGGAGGCAGCTTGCTGCTTTTGAAAAACTTCTGGAAACCACAGGTCTACTAAAGCTAGTCAGTTATTTTTTTACAAAGGAGATATACTAATTAGGAGAAACATAATCAACTACTCCATTTCTAGGATATATTTATTATGCCCTGCCTGTTCCAAAAAGGACTTAAACTGGCTTAGGGAATTCATGAATAGCAAAGCTAAGAAAACTATCTCATACGGCACATTAGAAGTCAACAACTCAAGAAATTCATCACAAAAAAAAAAAAATCACCAAAGATGGACAGCAATGTGTTAGACTAGCATTCAAAATCAAAACAATGTTATAACAGCATTACTGTAGAAGCTTTTTATAGTTTCACACTCAAAAGGAGCTAACAGCCCATGAAACCCAGTAGAGTTCCCAACCAAACAGTAGAGGGCAGTCATGTTCCTCAGTGGAAGTATAAACTACCATTTTAATGTCTTACTAAAGTAGAAGAAGCTTAGGTAAAATGTATACATGTATGTAAACTGAAAAGGAAGATTAATGTAAATTCTTACAGGATTAACAGTACTATTAGCAACAAAGAGCAAAAATTAACTGGTCAATAACCAGAAAGTATTCTTTATATTAGAATCTGAATATTCCCTGTGGATAGTGCATGCTTAGCACATAAAAGCTCAACAAAATTTGTGTAATGAACATAATCAAATGCTATATTGGGTGCAAATAAAAAAAATAAAGAGAGAGTTCCTTCCCAAGAGTATCTATAAAGTTCTTTGAAGCCTTTTTTCAACCTTCCAGGTGATATTCTGTATTTCACTATAGAGGTCCATCTTCTCCAAGGTTCTCCCATAAGCTCTCTTAACTAACGTTAACCTCAGAGACCCAGCTACGTAAGTGTCTACAAGATAAGGGACAGTCTGTGTGGAAGGAAGTCGACGAGCATGAGGTATCTGGTTAAGCAGAATGCATGACTTTACAGCACAGCTGTCATCTAACACAGAAAAGGCTATTCTGTGAGAATGGGTAATTTCGTGTTGGCTTTGCTGGGTGTTGATTTAACTGAAAGGAGGGGACCCAGAGTAACCAGGAGACCAAATAACATTCTAACTTTAAAATGCACCAAGCCTACCATTTAAGAAACCCTTGTGGGCTGGATAAACACCAGTGGCAGAGAAAGCTGTCAAAACTGACACCTGCATTTAAGGAGTCAGGTCATTTGGCCCAATTATTACACACAATACCTACAGATTAGGCCGATTTCTAAACAATGGCACGTTATTATTGGCTAATTGTAATGTTATTTATTGTAATGTTATTTATAGCTGCTCTGCAGCTTTAGGTTTCCTAAAACAACTCAACGGACCTGTTAAAAGTTTGAAGACTTGCTCAAGTCTGATTTAGGGGCTTGGGAGTGTGCATTTTATCACAAGGCCCCTAGGCACTTCAGTCAAGGGGTCCAGGGACCATCCACACTTTCGGAAACACCCATCCATGCTCTCATTTTAAGATTCTGATATGCCTTGCCATGCTTCACAACTGGATATGAGCAATACTGCTGAATTAAGTATCACAGAAATGACTTGAGGCAGTAATAGTCACCTTTTTATCCACTTCACTGTCAGAATCGCTGCCAGAAGAGCTTGAAGAAACAAGTTCCTTTGATTTAGGCATTCTGAAAGAAAAATACAATATGTAAATAATTTGCAAATTGCTCCTTTACATTCAACTTAACTCTCCCCAATCAAAAATTCAAGAAGTTCCATGGTTCATTTTACCATTTTGTGGTACTGGAGTTGTTACACTGAGTACAGTGCTAGAAGCTACACTCTTAACCTGTGCTCTTCCAAGTTGAAAATACCATCACGCAGTGTTCTGAATCCAGCATGGAAAAAGAACTAAATGTCATACACGTCTCCCACACCTCTATTTCTGAAAGCAATGGGTCTTTTTATACTTCATTTTAGGAAGGTTAGATGTTTATGGGTAGGGTAAATTGCAAAAATGTAGGTGACCGCAATCAGTGTTAAAAACCAGTAAGAAATATGAATAGTAACTCTCAGGACTGCTTTTACACTTCCCACTGATGAGACCTAACAGAATTATTCACTGCAGAAACTGACCCCAAATTTGATAAAACATGGAGAACACTGATACTACATAAAGAGGTCAATAGCTAATTCATTTGCCTTTATAATCCCTTTTTCATATTTTACATTATTTGCTTTGGGTGTTTTACCAGGCCATCAAAATAAGCACTAATTCAGAGTTTATAAAACTATATATAAAGTGTAACTATTACATTTTCCATTTGTACTCTGGAATGTCACTAAAATTTGAAAAATCTGCTTATGGAAGGAGCAAGACCTTTTTCTCAAATTCCTACAATGACCATAGTTTCTCAGGTTCCTCCCCACCCCCTCCCTAACTTCCCCTTGCCATACCCACCCCCCTCCCTCACAACCGCAGAGGGACACATGCCCAGTGCTTTGCGTTCAAGTGGATGTTTACTGAGAGCCTTGTGCACTCTTTCACAGACTTTTTTTTTAAGCACCTAAATTCCACATGTCAAGACTGTACCTCTTTTCAAGGTACTTTTAATACCAGGCGGTAAAACGCTTACAATCGAAGTATATTTGCTCTCTCCATCTCCAAAGAGATTAAGTCCTATTAATTTTTGTATGTCCTTTAGGGTCTGTATGGCCATTTACAGTTTGTGTTGAATAAAGGAGAAAAAGACTTCATTTTCTGCTCAAAAAAAATCATAGTCTACCTCTGTGGACTAAATTTGTATTGGCACTGACATTGAATGTGCTCCACAATAGAAAGTCAAGGTAAAAGAAGTGGGCCATCCCAATTCTAGCCACTAAATTCAAAAAGCTCAAACCATGCCCAAGGCAGCCATGTTGATTTTAACTGGTGATTTCTTTATGAGAAGAGTATATTCAGAGAGGAGCAGCAACGGTCATAACCACATTTTATACATTATTCCTGTTACTCCATTTTGACGTTTTTATGCTAGCTGACAATGCCAAGAAACATTTATTAAAGGTAATTAAATTGGACATAACTTTTTTTTCCACTTTGAAATGGTCAAGCTAAATTACTATACCATCTGTTAGTAAGAGCTGCCCAGGGGCCTAATCATTTCAAAGAACCACCTTGTAATTAACCCAAATAAGAAATCCATTCAACAAAAAAACCAAGGTAATGGTAACTAAAGCCAGCCTCTTTGAACTTTTAACAGAACATATTTTTACTTCTACTTTGCTGCTAAAAAAAAAAAAGGCAAGCTAGTAACTCAAGCAAATGATACTAAAAACACTAGTGTCGAACATACACAAAATGCAACTAAAAAAAAGACAATCTTTGGTGTTCTATGAATGCGTGGAGGAAGGAGGATTAGAAAAAACGAGGTGAAAATAAACTAGGTCGAGGTGAAAATAAACGAGGACCCAAGGGCACAAATTCGGTACGAGAGGGCGATGAACACTAAGACGCGGCAAGGGGTCTCGCGGTGCCAGGAAGCTGCCAGAACCCCCGGGCTGACGACAGCTTGGGCAGGGGGTAGACAGGCTAGTCGTAGGGGGCGTGGGAGTCAGCGAAGTGCGGAGGAGACCGTCTGGGAAGAGGAGGGACTTGCACCAAGCGCCATTTTCTTCTCTCGATGGCTTCGCTACCCCCAGCGAAAACCAGCAGTCCTCCACCCCTGGCGGCCCCGCGCTCCCCTTCCTTCAGAGGGCCCCCACCCTGGGGCCCCGGCGAAGCCTTGGGGAGGAGCAGGGCCCGCACGCGCCCCAGCCCTGGCTCCAGCCCCAGCGGCATTGTCCCGAGAGCGCCCCGGCCCCCTCCCCACGGCTTCTCGCTCCCGAAAGGCCGCGCACCTCCGCCCGGGGACGCCGCACCCCGCTGCCCAAGGGCCGTTCCCGGCAGCCAGCTTCAGGCGCGGAGGGTCCTGCAAGCGCGTGGGGTGCGGGGTCGGCGCCGGAGGAGGTCCGGAGAGGCCGAGGCGGGGAGGGGAAGATCAAGCAGCGCCGACTCCTGCGGCCGTCGCCGCTGAAGGGGGCGGTGGCCGCGGACAGCTCGGGCACGGCTGGGCGGGTGGGGGTCCGCCGGGCGGGGGCTTTGCGGGGTGGGGGCGGGGTCCCAAGCACTCACGCTCCGCTCCTGCTGCAGAACAGCGCTCAGCTCGCTCGCTCGAGTCTGACAGAGAAACGGAAGTGACGGCGGCCAAGAGACGCCGGCCCCGCCCCATCAGTGGCTGAGGACACGTGACGGGGCGTGGCCTCCTGGGCGAAACCAACACTGAGACCCTTTCCAGGGCCTTAAAGGGACAGCCCTTCGTCCTGAACAAATGCCTTGAAAGTGAGGGGCAGCAAAGCCTGGGTCTGACCTGTGCGTGAATGAGGAAGCAAGTAAAACACGAATAACAAATACCGACCTCTGCACTTGTTCCATAAATGTTTCTTGTATTAAAGTGAAGTGTCCTTATCGAAAAACATCCACATATCTGGCTCATTTCCTAGAAATGAACCTTCTCTCCTACCCACAGAATTTGACTCTGACTAGTAAAATCTAAAAGAAAGAAGTCTAAATCACAGCGTTAAATTCCTAAAAATGCAAGAGATCTCTGCAGAAGTCCTTGGCCATACACACCCCTAGCCCTAAATTGAAGTCCTGCCGGTGTAAGGTAGTTCACAGGACAGAGAAATCCATACTACAAGCAGAAATACAGCTAATAGATTATTTTAACATACATGTTTTTTGAATGCCTACTATAACCAAGAGTATATATATTTATATTTATCTAGATGAGGTAATCAAGGGTCAACAAGGTTAAATAAGTTGCCAGAGGTTATACATGGAGTGAGTCGTGAGACACTGCACTGCCTGACTCACAGAGACAGAGGGAAGATGCAAAAATTCTAGCCCACTCCTATTCATGCAGTGTTAGGCTAGATGACCATTTTCTAAAAATGAAACTTACTGGACAATTCCTTTTTTATGATATTCCAAAAAAGAGGAAAAATAACCTGGGGCGACCTAAGGTTACCCTCGGAGACTATCACTTGGAAGCAAGGATGATGGAATCTGCTGGGATGCTGAACGTATCCTGGTTGGTGGTGACTATGCAGGTGAAAATTTCACTTACTATTTGTGCATTTTACAGTATAAAGATACATGTCAATGAGAGCACTGAAAAAGTAAAAAATAATATTTAAATTGCAAAAAGATGAAGCACACTCAACAATCACTGTTCCAGCATGGTAACTTGCTAGCCTTGAGTCTGCATGCTCAAGGCAGTTAGAGAAATCCCCCATTGCTCCTATGACCAGCTGACCAAAGTTCCCTCATAGCCAACGGTGCCATTGTGAGGTCTGATTGGATTGAACTCAGTACTGGAATAACAAGAGAATCCCCAGACTGCCTGGGCCCTTGGAGCTCTTGCCCTTGAAATTTTGGTGCTGGCTGAGGAGGGACAGGGTTCAGGGAACTGGTTGGAGTCATTCAACTCACAACCTCTCCCTCCTTCTCCTCCAAGATGGAAAGATTTACCCAGATGCAGGAAACTTCCCAGAGGTCCTTTCCTAATTTATTTGCTCATTCAATAAACATGTATTGAGCCCCTACTGTATGCTAGTGCTATTCTAAGTGCTGGGAATTCAGGAATGAATAAGACTGGCAGGGTCACTGTGAACTTATGGAGCAGACAATAAGCAAATGAAGAATTAAATAAAGATGGTAATTTCAGATAAGTGCTATAAAAAAAAAACAGACAATGCCTTAGAGTGTTGAGGCGAAGTTAATTTAGATATGAAAGAGATAAAATGGGAATATTTGGGCAAGGACCTGCATGAAAAGAGACAGCCAGGCTATGAGGATTCCAAACAGAGTAATCAGCCAGCCCCAAGGTCTAGATGAGTCTGAAGAACAGAGTCCTCTTGATGTAAAAACCCCATCGGAGACCAGGGGCTGCACAGAGGTGGGGAGCACACACAAGCTCCCAGGCTCAAGCCAGGGCTGCCCACAGCCTAGCAAGAGCTGGCTCTGCAGAGCTGCAAGAGACCAGTTCTGGCCTTTCTCCAAAATTCAAGTGTAACTCCAGTGGGGGGAAAAGTTCCCAGCCTGGGGCAAATTACCTTTGAAGCCAAAATCAGTCAAAGGGAGAAATAAAGTAGGAGAAGCCCATTTATTGCTAACAGACAAGTCATCCACTTCTGCTTGCCGGTGTCTCTCGCAACCCAGCTATAAAAAGGGACCCCACCAAACCTCTCTGGTCCAGATATAGCCTCGCTCCCCCACCCTTGTAATCACCTATTGATATGGAGATGGACTACTCTCCACCTCTTGGAAACACCTATTGATAGGAAAGATACACTAAGGCCAGGCGAGAGACTCTGGAAATATTGCAATTTTACTCACACCAAGATAACACCACTGCCTCTTCCTCCTCACCCACTACTACTGCTTAAAAGTGCCAAGGAACCCTACAGCTTCCCTCCAACAATGTCTGTGCTCAGAGAAATGGATCTGTGCTAGCCAGGGGTTTGGATTTTGATGTATCACTACACATAAAATAGTGCAAGCCTCAATATAATTGTCAAATGAAAGCTACAACCAAAAATACTATAAAATCCTCTGTATTGGACTAGCCTGAGAATGCTTTGAAGAAGAAAACAGCCTTACACTTAACCTATGGAGATGAGTGAAAACTTTTGGAGTTGGAAAAGAAGAAGACTCTGAGCTTGGTATGACCACAAAATGAGTCAGGCACATCAAGAAGCTGTGAGTAGTCGATGCATTCAGAGCAGAGCTGGCAGACAGGAAGAGTGAGAGATTCATCTGGAAAAGTAGAGTGAAGCCAGATGGTAAAGGGCCCTAAATGAAGTCTAAGGAGTTTGGAATTTATCCCATGTGACAAAGAGGACAGTGAGGTGTGGAAGGTTTTTGAGCCAGGGTAGCGAAGCATTTTAGGAATGTCCAGGGTGATGTGAAGATGGGGTTGAAGAAAGAAGAAGGAAGAACTGGAAGCTGGGAACACTGTAGAAGAAGTTGCTCTAATTGCCAAGTTAAGAAATGATAAATTCCTAGATGATCAAACTGACTGTCAGCTGGACTTAGCTCCAGCTGAGCTCTTTGTGCACATGTCTTTGTGCACATGTCTGGGTCCAACAGAGGGAGCACTAGTAGTAATAAAGGAAAGAAAGATATTTTCATAACTTAAACCCACTGGGTCCAAACAACTCTGCTTTGAGACCCATTTGCCTGCATTGAATGCAGAGCAGACAGAGCCAGCCTTCCTTCATTGCCACCAATTATGGCACAAGTGTGAAATTGCGTGGGCTCAAGGAGACCACCAAAAGTACTCTTAGACCTCAAAGTGCAGCAAGAGAGGATGTTGTGCCCAGGAGAAAAAAGAAGCCACAGATCCCAGCAGAGCAGCACTTGATGAAAACAGTGCTCAGCAGAGATTACCAGGCCCTGGCTCAATCTCACTTCCTACAGTAGAAAAACTATAGGGAGGAGCATTCTCATGGCAACCATAGTAGAAAACATATGGTGCAGAATCACAAAATATGAAGAGGGACAAAAGTAGAAGAATGCTAATGGATTTGGCAAACTAAAAATAGAATCCTGTAGAAGCTGAGAATTACAGGCTTCAGATGCCATGGGAGGCTGGGGGTTGCAAGGGATGGGGACGTAAAAAGGGGGGAATGGTTGAGTATACATATGTAGCAATCAGATCCATGGTTCCTATCCCATCGTCATAAGAAAAGAGTTATATCTTCTCTGGAAAAATTGGAGGAGGGATAGTATGTGTGAAGGGCTTGAGAGGCAAATGAAGTACAAGAGACTGAGTCAAAGTCTGAACGCAACTGAAATCATCCCTCTCCAGACCCTTTCCACTTACAGCACTACTTGACTTTTAAAAGATTAAATGCAGACAAAAATACAAACTAATTCCATAAAAAAATTTTTGTGAAATTTGTAGTCAAAATGAAATAAAAGTAGCCATGAAAATAAACACTGACATGATCTGCTCACTCAGGCCCACTGCATACTTCCACCTGCTCTCTCTCACACACCCCTTTCTTAAGAAATTGCAGGTGATAAGAATAAACCTAACCAAGGAGGGGAAAGACATGTACTCTGAAAACTATAAGACACTCATGAGAGAAATTTAAGAAGACAAAATAAATGGAAATCTACTGCATGCTCATGGAGAGGAAGTATTAATATTGTCAAAATAGCGATGCTGCCCAAAGCTATTTACAGATTCGGTGCAATACCTATCAAAATACCAACAGCATTTTTCAATGAACTAGAAGAAATAATCCTAAAATTCACATGGAACCACAAAAGACCCTTAATAGCCAAAGCAATCCTAAGAAAGAAAACAAAGCTGGGGGTATTACACTCCCTAACTTCAAACTATACTACAAAGCTATAGTAATCAAAACAGTATGGCACTGGCATGAGAACAGACCCATAGATAAAAGGAGCAGAATACAAAGCCCAGATATAAACCCACACACATATGGTTAATTAATATATGATAAAGAAACCATGAGTATGCAATGGGGAAAAGACAGTCTCTTCAGTAAATGATGTTGGGAAAACTTTAAGAGAATGAACTGGATTACTAACTCCATACACAAAAGTAAACCTGAAATGGATTGAAGACCTGAATATAAGACACGAAATCATAAGACTCTTAAAGAAACAGGCAAAAATCTCTTAAATGTAAACATGAGCACCTTTCACTTGGACATGCCTCCTCAGACAAGGGAAACAAAATAAAACGTGAACAAGTGGGACTACATCGACTAAAAAGCTTCTGTAGAGCAAAGGACGCATAAGCAGAACAAAAAGGCAACTTACAGAATGGGAGAATATGTTTGTAAATAATGTATTTGATTAGGGGTTACCATCCAAAATATATAAAGAACTCACACACCTTAACACCAAAACAAACAAACAAATAACCTGATTTAAAAATGGGCAGATGACCTGAACAGACATTTTTACAAAGAAGAAATACAGATGGCCAACAGCCACATAAAAAGATGCTCCACATGGCTAATCATCCAGGAAATGCAAATCAAAAGCACAATGAAAAATCACGTCACACCATTTAGAATGACCACCAACCAAAAGACAAAAAACAACAAGTGTTGGTGAGGATGTGGAGAAATGGAAATGCTCCTACACAGTATGTGGGTGTATGAATGTAAATTGGTACAGCCACTGTGGAAAACAGTGTGGAAGTTTCTCAACAACTAAAAATAGAAATACCGTATGACCCAGTATGACACATCTAGGAATTTACCTGAAGAAAACAAAATACCTGATTTGAAAAGATATATCTACCCCCTATATTTATTGCCACATTATTTGCAATAGCCAATATTAGAAATAGAAGCAACCTAAATGTCCATCAAGAGATGAATGGATAAACAAGATATGGTACAGATTACTCTGATTAAAAAGAAAGGTAGGATTCATAGAATCAATGAAAGCAGGAGCCAGATCTTTGAGAAAATAAACAAAATAGATAAACCCCTAGCTGGACTTATCAAGAAAAAAAGAGAGTCTACATACATAAACAGAATCAAATATGAGAAAGGGAAAATCACTATGGACACCACAGAAATACCAAGAATTATGAGAGAATACTATGAAAAATTATATGCTAACAAACTGGATAACCTACAAGAAATGGAAAACTTTCTAGAAAAATACGACCTCCAAGGCTGACCCAGGAAGAAACAGAAAATCTCAATAGACCAATCACCAGCAAAGAAATTGAATTGGTAATCAAAAAACTACCTAAGAACAAAACTCCTGGCACAGATGGCTTCACTGCTGAATTTTATCAAACATTTAGTGAAGACCTAATACCCATCCTCCTTAAAGTTTTCCAAAAAGTAGAAGAGGGAATACTCCCAATCTCATTCTATGAGGCCAACATCATTCTAATACCAAAACCAGGCAAAGACACCACAAAAAAAGAAAATTAAAGACCAATATCCCTGATGAACATACATGCAAAAATACTCAACAAAATATTAGCAAACCGAATTCAAAAATACATCAAAAAGATCATCCATTATGATCAAGTGGGATTCATCCCAGGGATGCAAGGATGGTAAAACATTGGAAAATCCATCAACATCATTCACTACATGAACAAAAAGAAGGACAAAAACCACATGATCATCTCCATAGATGCTGAAAAAGCATTTGACAAAATTCAACATGCATTCATGATAAAAACTCAACAAAATGGGTATAGAGGGCAAGTACCGCAACATAATAAAGGCCATATATGACAAACCCACAGCCAACATTATACTTAACAGCGAGAAGCTGAAAGCTTTTCCTTTAAGACTGGGAACAAGACAAGGATGCACACTCTCCCCACTTCTATTCAACATAGTGCTGGAGGTCCTAGCCATGGCAATCAGACAAAACAAATAAATAAAAGGCATCCAGATTGGCAAGGAGGAACTCAAACTGCCCCTGTTTGCAGATGACATGATATTGTACATGAAAAACCCTAAAGACTCCACTCCAAAACTACTAGATCTAATATCTGAATTCAGCAAAGTTGCAGGATACAAAATTAACACACAGAAATCTGTTGCTTCTTATACAGTAATGATGAAACTACCAACAAGAGAAATCAGGAAAACAATTCCATTCACAAACACATCCAAATGAATAAAATACCTAGGAATAAACCTAACCAAGGAAGTGAAAGACCTAGACCCTGAAAACTACAAGACACTCACTCTTAAGAGACATTAAAGAGGACATTAATAAATAAGAAATTCATCCTATGCTCTTGGCTAGGAAGAATTAATATTGTCAAAATAATTTTGTATCCCACAACTTTCCTGAATTCAGATAATTGATCTAGTAGTTTTGGAGTTGATTCTTTAGGGTTTTTTATGTACAATATCATGTCATCTGCAAACCGGGACAGTTTGAGTTCTTCCTTGCCAATCTGGATGCCTTTAATTTCTTTGTGTTGTCTGATTGCCGTGGCTAGGACCTAAAACAATCTACAGATTCAAGGCAATCCCTATCAAAATACCAATAGCATTCTTTAATGAACTAGAGCAAATAGTTCTAAAATTCATATGGAACCACAAAAGACCCTGAATAGCCAAAGCAATCCTGAGAAGGAAGAATAAAGTGGGGGAAATTACGCTCCCTGACTTCAAGGTCTACTACAAAGCTACAGTAATCAAAACAATTTGGTACTGGCATAAGAAGACCCGCAGACGAGTAGAACACAATAGAGAACCCAGATATAAACCTAAGCATATATGGTCAATTAATATATGATAAAAGGATCCATGGATATACAATGGGGAAATGACAGCCTCTTCAACAGCTGGTGTTGGAAAAACTGGACAGCTACACGTAAGAGAATGAAACTGGATGACTGTCTAACCCCATACACAAAAGTAAGCTCAAAATGGAACAAAGACCTGAATGTAAGTCATGAAAACATAAAACTCTTAGAAAAAAATATACGCAAAAATCTCTTGGACATAAACATGAGCAACTTCTTCATGAACATATCTCCCCGGGCAAGGCAAACAAAAGTAAAAATGAACAAGTGGGACAATAAAAAACTAAAAAGCTTCTGTAGAGCAAAGGACACCATCAGTAGAACAAAACAACATCCTACAGTATGGGAGAATATATTCATAAATGACATATCCGATAAGGGGTTGACCTCCAAATTGTATAAAGAGCTCATGCACCTCAACAAACAAAAAGCAAATAAGGCAATTAAAAAATGGTCAGAGGAGCTGAACAGACACTTCTCCAAAGAAGAAATTCAGATGGCCAACAGGCGCATGAAAAGATGCTCCAAATCACTAGTCATCAGAGAAATGCAAATTAAAACCACAATGAGATATCACCTCACACCAGTGAGGATGGCCAACATCCAAAACACAAACAACAACAAATGTTGGCAAGGATGTGGGGAAAGGGGAACCCTCCTACACTGCTGGTGGGAATGTAAATTAGTACAACCATTGTGGAAAGCAGTATGGAGGTTCCTCAAAGAACTCAAAATAGAAATACCATTTGACCCAGGAATTCCACTCCTGGGAATTTACCCTAAGAATGCAGCAGCCCAGTTTGAAAAAGATATATGCACCCCTATGTTTATTGCAGCACTATTTACAATAGCCAAGAAATGGAAGCAACCTAAGTGTCCGTCAGTAGATGAATGGATAAAGAAGATGTAGTATAGATACACAGTGGAATATTATTCAGCCATAAGAAGAAAACAAATCCTTTCATTTGCAACAACATGGATGGAGGTAGAGGGTATTATGCTCAGTGAAATAAGCCAGGCGGAGAAAGGCAAGTATCACATGATTTCACTCATCTGTGGAGCATAAGAATAAAGAAAAAACTGAAGGAACAAAACAAAACTGCAGCAGACTCACAGAACCCAAAAATGGACTAACAGTTACCAAAGGGAAAGGGACTGGGGAAGGTGGGTGGGAAGGGAGGGATAAGGGGGAGAAAGGGCTGTTACAATTAGCACACATAATGTAGCGGGGGTGGGGGATATGGGGAAGGCAGTATAACACAGAGAAGACAAATTGTGATTCTATAGCATCTTACTACGCTAATGGGCAGTGACTGTAATGGGGTATGTAGTGGGGACTTGATAATAGGGGGAGTCTAGTAACCATAATATTGGTCATGTAATTGTACATTAATAATAGCAAAATAAAAAAAGTAATAAAATAAAATAAAATAAAAAGAAGAAGTTGTACATATATACAGTGGAATATTATTCAGCCATAAAAAAGAAGGAAATCTTGCTATTTACAACATCATGGATGGACCTAGAGGGTATTATGCTAAGTGAAATAAGGCAGGCGGAGAAAGTCACTTATTTGTGGAATATAAAAACGAAGCAAAACAGAATGAACAAAATTGCAGTCAACTTATAGACTCTGAGAAGTGACTATTATTTGCCAAAGGAGAAGAGTTAGAGTTGTGGGGAAGGGGAGGGAGAGGGGAAGAAAGGTGCACAAAAAAAAAGTTACAAATGGACTACTTCAATATAAAAAAATTAAATATGCTAAAATAAAATTAAATATTGCTTTGAAAAAAAGAGTATGTGACATTATAAGACATTGAGTATAAAAATTCTTGAATTCATAATGAGGCCTAAAAAAGAGAGAAAATGCTAAAACACAAGCCAAGAAATAAAACTCTCATTGGTCACCATCAGAGGTACATAATGTGTCTACATCTTGCCCTGATAACTGATAATTAAAGGAAAAGTAGTAAACATTTTACTGCTGGTCTGGTATGAATTGTAGTCACCTAATAAATATGATCTAAATGGCCTAGATGATGAGAGATAGGCCTACTTAATACAAAAATTATAGATAATAAATGTAGAAAGAACAAAAGAATTTAAAAATCATTACTTTGCATACCCTAAAGAAATACAATTGACCCTTGAACATCATAGGTTTGAACTGCACAGGTTCACTTATACATGAATATTTTTCAATAGTGCAAATATATTTTTTCTTCCTTATGATTTTCTTAATAATATTTTCTTCTCTCTAGGTCATTTTATTGTAAGAATGCAATATACAATACGTATAACATTCAAAATATGTGTTCCCTGACTGTTTATGTTCTCAGTAAAGCTTCCAGTGAACAGTAGTTAAGTATTGGAGGAATCAAAAATTATACACAGATTTTTGACTGTGCAAAAGTTTGGCACCCCTAACCCTTGTGTCATTCAAGGGTCAACTGTTCTTGCTTTAGGCAACTGTTCTTGTTGTAGGCATATAAACCACTAGGAAAGAGGTTGCTAGAAAAAATGGAAGGATCAAGCTATCACTGTGTGGACCCACCAATTAAGCTTAGCACCAGGAAAAAGCAGGGCAATCAGACATGTTTCTCTTGATTGAGGCAGTATGAAAAACGTTGCACTATCTCTGAAGCATTCTTGATTTCAGAAAACAAATGTTTAAATCTGAATCTAATGAACTCTTTAGAGCTAAAAATAAAAATTTAAAAACATAAGAAAAAAGAAAGACTGTATATCAATGACACTTCAATAAAACAAAAATGACCTTACTAAAGCTTCCCTGAGAAACAAATCCCAACAGCCCTTATCAATGAGACCTTAGTTTTCAAATTCTTCACATGTAATGTAAAAAGATAAGACTAAAAATAACAATCACATTTTGAAAAAGAAAAAAAATGAAATTGTGAGTAAGGCAAAAGTTTACCTCTACCCTCTTAAGGTCTTCACTGTGCCTGAGGATTAAGTTGACGTGAGATAAATAAACAGACGGAAAGCATACAAATCTATTTCACATAAGCTTTGTGACACAGCCTTCATAAGGAAATGAAGCCCGCAAGAACTGGCAAATCTTAGTGCTTTTATACCAGGTTGAACTAGAGATAATTGTGGAAAAGTAACTGAATTACATGAGGAGGAAGATAAGAATTTATTGAACAAGGTCTATTTGTGTGGAACTCTGTCTCAACTTCCCAATTTGATGTTCCTTCCCTTCAGGTATGGGAAAGACATTTTGCATATGGGAGGTTAATCTCCTCTTAGAAATAAAAAAAAGGGGGAGGGTCAGAGTGTCCATGCACCTGCTGTTTTTTTTAAGTGCATTTAGCTCAAAATAATTTTGATGTCAATTTTGAGGCATATTTTGGGGTGACATATCCTGATGTCCTTCAAATTCATGCTTAACAGCCAAGGTTAAACCAAGCACAGGTATGACCCAGGAATTCCACTCCTAGGAATTTACCCTAAGAATGCAACAGCCCAGTTTGAAAAAGACTTATGCACCCCTATGTTTATCCCAGCACTATTTACAATAGCCAAGAAATGGAAGCAACCTAAGTGTCCATCAGTAGATGAATGGATAAAGAAGAGGTGGTACATATACACAATGGAATATTTCTCAGCCACAAGAAGAAAACAAATCCTACCATCTGCAACAACATGGGTGGAGCTAGAGGGTATTATGCTCAGTGAAATAAGCCAGGCGGAGAAAGGCAAGTATCACATGATTTCACTCATCTGTGGAGCATAAGAATAAAGAAAAAACTGAAGGAACAAAACAGCAGCAGACTCACAGAACCCAAGAATGAACTACCAGTTACCAAAGGGAAAGGGACTGGGGAGGATGGGTGGGAAGAGAGGGATGGTGAGGAAGGGGCATTATGATTAGCACACATAGTGTAGGGGGAAGGCACAGGGAAGGCAGTATAACACAAGGAAGACAAGTACTGATTCTATAGCATCTTACTACACTGATGGACAGTGACTGTAAAGGGGTATGTGGTGCGGACTTGATATTGGGGGGAGACTAGTAACCATAATGTTGCTCATGTAATCGTACATTAATGATACCAAAATAAAAATAATAAAATAAAGAAATAAAATAAAAAATAAACCAAGCACAGGTAAATGAATATAGTGCCCTCTGCACCTCCATCCCTTCGCCCTTCAACAAAAGTTTTCATCAGTTCCTGTGTCACCAAAGAACTGGGCAGTGTACCTGCAGTAGGTTTGGGTTTTAATTCTCTGAGCTTCTGGGAGGCGGAGAACCATTTAGAAAGTATGAATTTTTAGAAGGAGGGAGAGAGAGGCTTTGCATGCAAATTTAGCTGGCTCAGTTTTCTTGGGCTGTGATATCTGGTGCAACTATTAGCAAATCCTTGATTATAAGTGATTTCCATTTTTTGTAAGTAACTATAATTCAGAAAATAAACAAAAATAAATTGTTACATTTAAGTGAAAGGGCAAAGAAAATGTTTCTTTATAGCAAAAATAGGACTGAGTTGTTTTCATATAATAGAAGGGAGGCAAATTTTGCAGGCATTGCATTTGCACAGGAGGGGGTAGGGAATTGCTCCAGGCCTTGGTCCCAGAGAAGAGGATGATACAAAAAGGAAGCTAAAAAAATGAACTGAAACTGGAGTATCTGTAGGTAGACCAAAAGAGGGACAGTTTGGGGAGCAGGGATGAGAAGATAAAGAGGGAAACAAGTGTGGAATTCCAGAGCTTGAGGAAGAGACAGCTAGCGGGAGAAAATGCCCTGGCAACTCTTAAGAGGGTCCCTGCAGTGCATTGTGCTATTAACACCCTCCATGACCCATTTTTTCCAAAACTTCAAAGAAAGATTTATTTGAACAGCAGGATACTTTTTGGAATGTGACCAGTGTGTGGCTCCTGTTCCCAGCACTTCCTGGTTTCTGACACTTACCCTGTCCCCCACTCCCCATTTTCTCAGCTAAAGCATTCCATGAGGGGAAGGATGTTTTGGCAGAGCAAAGGGGTCCAATTCTTGGCTTTTGACTTTTATAATCTTAAGATTCCAGGCATAAAATTTGGATTTAAAATAATATGTAGTTAATCAGTTCCTGTTCTTTCTGCTCCTGCCTCACCCCTCTGGAGATATTCTCCAGACTAGGGAAAGGGAGAGTCAGAGAGAAAAGCTATGAAACTTCTCTTCAGTATTTTTGAGAAGAAGCTCTGCTCCATGTCCCCAGACCAGCCCTGGGAAAAGATCCCAGAGAGTTTGGGGATTGAGAGCAAAGCAAATCAGTGCCTTGTTTTTCAAGTAGACAGGCTCCCAGGGGTCCTCTGCACCCCTCAGGGTGTAGGTAGAGATGTCTGTGTTGCACATCAAGGATGGCAGGCTGAAGGCAGCCTCGCTGAATTCCAGGATACCCCAGGGTGCTACAAGACTCAGCAAAAGGTCTTCCTTGCGGGCCAAGAGTAGCACAGGTGTGACACTGGCAACCAGCAGATTGGAGGAGGCCTTGCAGTCAGGGTAAGGGGCGCTCCCTATCCATGATCTAATAGAGAGGACAATACAAAGGACAGCTCAGCAAATACCAGTGTGAAAAAGTCAGAAGGACAAGAACCAGACAAGATGGACTCTATAAGTAAAGACCAGCAATGGACAGATAGGGAAAAATAGGCTAGACCCCACCAGCACCCTTGATGCTCTGACCATATAAGCCTACCCCATCCCTGCCCAGAACTGAGAAGGAGAGAAAGAGGGAAAAGGAGAAATCAGGAGTTTAATCTGAAATTGGCTAAGATGAAGTTTATGCCACTTGATGGAATGGTGATCATGAAACACAATCAGAGAAAAATTAAGAAAGTCACATTTCTCCTGAGCCTGAGTTTGTAGCAGAAGAGCTGTACCTGTAACATCCCAAGAAATGTTATGTGCCAGAATGGAATGGACACCAAGGGAGGTCAGCAGCCCCTGGCTTAGCATCTAGGCTAAAACAGGGAAGCAGCACAGAATCACTAGAACAACCCTCCAGAAACCTTCTGAAAACTTAGGGAGAATGCTAGAGGTCCTGCAGCACATGAAATGAGAGCAACAACCAGTTTATTTGAATATTAATGGAATGCTGGGTTCTGGGACACATAGGATGGGGCCATCTGGATGACACACACAATGAGAAAGCAGGTGAAAGGGAGCCCTGAGCATCCCTCCAGTGCAGTGATTCTGGGAGGGAGAGGCCACAGTGTAAGGAGTGGTCCACCCTCTCCCTAAGAGGAGGCACAGGAAGCATCTGTCTCTGCAGAGTATGAGTTAGATCCCTCTGACTAAGGAAAATGAGGAACAGCTAAAGGAAGAAAGTCATGCTTCACAGGCTTTGAAAAAGATGGGAAAAGTAGTCTCCTTTCTCCCTTTCTACCCTGCTAAGAATCTGGAGAGTTAGACCTAGAGACAGAGAGGGAGGGAACCAGCCAGAATATTCATCCTGTGTCATGTGGGCATGGCTTCAATGGGATATAGCCAGATCAAAAGTCCAACAGCGATCAGAAACAACGAGAGCAAAATTCCCCTGTTGGCCACTGTAGGTAATGCTGGTAATCTAGAGACCAAAGTGGAAAAATTGATATGCATGAGGGGAGAGAGGGAAGGCACTATGTGCTCCTGAATGGGCAGGGCCATGACCTACTCACTAATATTTCCTTCTATTAAACTAGTTGCTCCAGGACTTATATTTATATATCTCTTGAAATTAACTTTCATAGTACAACATCAAAAGGTTAATAATTTGTAATTCCAAAAGTTTAATACTCCCTCTCAAATAATTATAAATAAACATGAATTACATGTAAAGTCATATGCCATGAGTAACAGGAATATATTTAAGGAAGCTATTTAAATACAAACTGCTAAGCATTTTTCCCTAGGGTGCCTTTTCTGAACTTAGTAGTAGTGCTATTTTTAAATCAAACTTTCATTAGAAATGCTATCACCTTTTACAGAAGAATGCATTTTATAATGCCAAAATATGCATACCATTTTTTACTAGATGATTAGCATAACTCATCTTACTATCTATACCTGACTTATTTAATGTTCTATGAAATAGTGTAATTTGTTTCTGGTAAATATGGTGTAACTTATATCCAAATGAGTGTTTTCTCCTTCAAACATCATCTTCTTGGAAGCTATATAATCATTGCAACAACTCTGACATTGGTCAAAGTTAACTTCTAGAACTCCATTTTGAGAAGATCTGTCAGAGCTTGAGACATGGTTTTTTGAGTGTCCCTAGTGACAAGAGATCTTTAGCTTTTGAGGTCAATTGTTCCTTTGTAAAAAGCAAGAAAATTTTCTCAGATACGTGAGCAGTAATATGACTAATTAAGACATTTATAAGATTATTTCCTTGTATAGATCACAAATTGGCCCTGTGGGCAATACAAAACAAATTTTTTGTTGAGTGTAAATGTGGTATCACTGCTTGAAACAAGTACATAACCTCCCAAAGAGACTCCCTTGGAGGACAATCCATTTAGGGTCATTTTAGGGAAACTTTTTTGGAGTACTCAAAACTCAACATGCATCCTATGTTGCTCTGCCTGCAATAGGCAGTGAAACCAATATGAAACTCCTATCCCAGCATTCTCCTCTATAGCTGGGACACAGTGCTAGGTTGGTTGACCATCATACCCCTAGGGAGATTGTCCAAAAGTATAGCATGAGCTGGATCGGCCAACAGGTTAGATACAGTGATTGAAAAATCAAACACTGTCATCGCCAACAGCCCTCGAAAGCCACTTAGCCAGAGACCACAGGGCTGAGTGATGCCTGCATTGAGAAACTCAAAGAATCCAATCTGGCAATAACTCAGACTCTGGGCCATCACAGACACCAATGGCCAGGGTTAGGATGACAATGCCTCTTTACCTCATTAGGAACGGTGGTCTTTTCACCTCACTGTATCTTTAGTTAGCACATGTTGTTCGAAAGCCATCAGCTCATTACTTTCAGTTTCAAAAATTTAACTGTGATTAACGAACCAAGACAGGTTGGTATCTGTTTTTAAAAAGGCCTACTTTTTAGTAACACCTTATATGGACATCCTCGTCCCTCAGTGACTCCTGTTAGATTGTCAGGCCTAGACAACAAGCATTAAAGAGTTTTGTTCTTTCACGATAGCACCTAGGCTATTATTAAGTTTATATCCCCAAATATGACACTGTTGAATTTGGGAAGTCATGTAGAAGTATATCTAAGTCATTCTGTGACATAGAACCAAATAGGGAAAATGTGGACCTACACTGAGAAGGACATAGAAGGTAAAGAAATCAGCACCATTATCTCTGGCTTAACTATTTTTGAAGAAAAGCATGAATGAATAATTTTCCTCACCCTGTTTTAAAAGGTTATTTCAAATGACTTTTAAATTACTTGTGATTTCGCCCCATATATTTTTTCAATTTATTCCCGAAAAGAATGTCAACTATTTGTTAAGCAAACTCCTCAACAATGCTCTTCTCTTATATACTGCTGGTTTACTTTTCTGCTTTTCCATGTTTTCAGCTATTGTTCAAAAAGTGCCTTTAAAGAAACTTCCAAAAAATACATCAAGAAGATCATATACCATTATCAAGTGGGATTCATACCAAGGATGCAAGGATGGTACAACATTCGAAAATCCATCAACATCATCCACCACATCAACAAAAAGAACAAAAACTACATAATCATCTCCATAGATGATGAAGAAGCATTTGACAAAATTCAGCATCTATTCATGATTAAAGCTCTCAACAAAATGGGTATAGACGGCAAGTACCTCAACATCATAAAGGCCATATATGACAAACCCATAGCTAACATCACACTTAACAGCGAGAAGCTGAAAGCTTTTCATCTATGATAGGGAACAAGACAGGGATGCCCACTCTCTCCACTGTTACTCAACATAGTACTGGAGGGCCTAGCTACAGCAATCAGACAAAACAAAGAAATACAAGGCATCCAGATCGGTAAAGAAGAAGTCAAATTGTCACTATTTGCAGATGACATGATATTATGCATAAAAAACCCTAAAGACTCCACTCCAAAACTACTAGAACTAATATCCTAATTCAGAAAAGTTGCAGGTACAAAATTAACACACAGAAATCTGTTGCTTTATTATACACTAATGATGAACTAACAGAAAGAGACATCAGAAAAACAATTCCATTCACAATTGCATCAAAAAGAATAAAATACCTAGGAATAAACCTAACCAAGGAAGTGAAAGACCTGTACTCTGAAAACTACAAGACACTCCTAAGAGAAATTAAAGAGGACACTAACAAATGGAAATGCATCCCATGCTCTTGGCTAGGAAGAATAAATATTGTCAAAATGGCTATACTACCTAAAGCAATCTACAGATTCAATGCAATCCCTATCAAACTACCAACAGCTTTCTTCAATGAACTGGAACAAATAATTCTAAAATTCATATGGAACCACAAAAGACGCCAAATAGCCAAAGCAATCCTGAGAAGGAGGAATAAAACAGGGGGAATTACGCTCCCTGACTTCAAGCTCTACTACAAAGCCATAGTAATCAAGACAATTTGGTATTGGCACAAAAACAGACCCACAGACCAGTGGAACAGAATAGAAAATCCAAACATTAACCCAAACATATACAGTCAGTTAATATTTGATAAAGGAGCCTTGGATATACAATGGGGAGATGACAGCCTCTTCAGCAGCTGGTGTTGGAAAAACTGGACAGCTACATGTAAGAGAATGAAACTGGACTACTGTCTAGCCCCATACACAAAGGTAAACTCAAGGTGGATCAAAGACCTGAATGTAAGTCATGAAACCATAAAACTCTTAGAAAAAAACATAGGCAAAAATCTCTTGGACATAAACATGAGCAACTTCTTCATGAGCATATCTCCCCGGGCAAGGGAAACAAAAGCAAAAATGAACAAGTGGGACTATATCAAGCTGAAAAGCTTCTGTACAGCAAAGGACACCATCAGTAGAACAAAAAGACATCCTACAGTATGGGAGAATATACTCATAAATGATGTTTCCGATAAGGGGTTGACATCAAAATTATATAAAGAGCTCATGCACCTCAACAAACAAAAAGCAAATAATCCAATTAAGAAATGGGCAGAGGACATGAATAGACAGTTCTCCAAAGAAGAAACTCAGATGGCCAACAGGCACATGAAAAGATGCTCCACATCGCTAATCATCAGAGAAATGCAGATTAAAACCACAATGAGATATCACCTCACACCAGTGAGGATGGCCAACATCCAAAATAAAAACAACAACAAATGTTGGTGAGGATGAGGAGAAAAGGGAACTCTCCTACACTGCTGGTGGGAATGCAAATTAGTTCAACCATTGTGGAAAGCAGTATGGAGGTTCCTCAAAGAACTCAAAATAGAAATACCATTTGACCCAGGAATTCCACTCCTAGGAATTTACCCTAACAATGCAGCAGCCCAATTTGAAAAAGACAGATGCACCCCTATGTTTATTGCAGCACTATTTACAATAGCCAAGAAATGGAAGCAACCTAAGTGTCCACCAGTAGATGAATGGATAAAGAAGAGGTGGTACATATACACAATGGAATATTATTCAGCCATAAGAAGAAACAAATCCTACCATTTGCAACAACATGGAAGGAGCTAGAGGGTATTATGCTCAGTGAAATAAGCCAAGCAGAAAAGACAAGTATCAAATGATTTCACTCATATGTGGAGTATAAGAACAAAGAAAAAATACTGAAGGAACAAACAGCAGCAGACTCACAGAACCCAAGAACGGACTAATAGTTACCAAAGGGAAAGGGACTGGGGAAAATGGGCGGGAAGGGAGGGATAAGAGGAAAAAAGGGGCATTAAGATTAGCAGATGTAATGTTGGGGGGGCACGGGGAGGGCAGTACAACTCAGAGAAGACAAGTAGTGATTCTATAGCATCTCAGTACGCTGATGGACAGTGACTGTAATGGGGTTGGTGGGGGGGACCTGATGAAGGGGTAGTTTAATAATTGTAATATTGCACATGTAATTGTAAATTAATGATAATAAAATAAATTATATTTAAAAAAAAGAAAATAAAGAAAGAAATAATGAAAAAATAAGAAACTTCTAGAGGCACCTTACCACATTACATTCTACTCAAATATTCTAAGATTACTAACTTCTTTGCTCTGAAGATCTAGATATTTTTTTTTAATGACATATTTCTTCTATGAACTTGCATAGTTCTTCTCCAGGACAGTTTTCTAATAAAACTTGCCCATTTTAAACAGTCTATACAAAGTCACATTTCTTTAAGTCATTTATGCAATTTTTATTACTTCTTTAGTATTCTGACCCAAGGCTCACCAGAAAGCCAAATTAGGAGCCCTAATTTAATAGTGTATATGTTTTTGTACCAACTCTCTATAGAAAATGGAAAAAAATTTCTGCCTCATAACATAATATCAAAGTATCACTGTTATATCCAAGCAGCAGGATCATATTCCATTGTGGTTTGAGGGGAAAGAAGGTGGAACCAGAAAGAGTGTCTCAACAGTAATTCTCCAAGAGGGAATGGTAGAGTCATACTTTGTGATGAAACCCTTAGAGAATAATGAATAGCTGGTTTTACTTCATGCCCTCTTGTGTCAAGTCTACCAGGAATTAGCCCCTCTGATCTGGAAAATCAATCACTAATAAACTTATTGAGTACCTATTATGTTTAAGTTACTGAGCTTGGCTCTTGAAACAAAGAGGTGTGAAGGTGAGTTGACATGGTATATAAAACATCTACTATGTGCCAGGCACATTACACATTATCTCACTGAGTATTCACATCAACCGCAAAAGGCTGGTATTTTATCCCCATATACAAAGAAGGAAACTGCAACCAGGTTGGCAAAGGGGGTTACCCAAGTTTGTAGGTTGAGTTGTGTTCCCTACAAAGATGTATTCAAGCCCTAACATCCAGTACCTGTGAATGTGCCCACATCTGGACATATGGTGTTTGCACATGTAGTCAAGTTAAGATGAGATCATACTAAATTAGGGTATGCTGTAAATCCAATGACTTGCATTTTTGTAAGAGAAAGGAGAAGGAGATTTGGATACAAAGACATGTAGAAAAGAGCCATGTGATGATCCAGACAGATTGGAATGAAGCACCAACAATCCCTGGGACATCAAGGATTGCTGGGAGTCACCAGAAGCTAGGAAGAGGCAAGAAAGGATTTTTCCCTGAAGCCTTCAGAGGTATCACGTCCCTGCCAACATCTTGATTTTGACTTGATTTGACTTCCAGAACTGTGAGAGAATAAATTTCTGTTGTTTTTGGTAATTTGTTAGGGCAACCTTAGGTCACTAAACCAAAAATAGTGTCTTAACAGGAATTCAAGCAGCTGATGAGTAAGGGTGTTGGAGTTTAATTTCAGTTGCCTGTACCCCAACTATCAGGCACAACCTGTAGCCTACCCGATTCCCAAACCTGCTCAGGGCTGCTCCAGACTTCATCAGCTCAGTAGAAGTGTTAAGCTGCCTGAATGTTACAGGTGCCCAAACGCTACATAATTGTCACTCAGAGAACTGATGTGACAGAAAGAATGCTAAAGAGCCAAGCCCAGAGACCAACCATGACATTGACCAGAATAGGGGTAGGACACGTCATTTCACCTCTTGGGACCTCAATTTCCTGCTCAATTTCCTCAGTTTGTGAGCTGTTGGGCTAAATGTTCCATGTGACTCCAGACTACTGTGTTATGAGTTGGCTGGACCCACCAGGGGCTGTTTCTATTTTCACTTTTGTTTCTTCATTTGGTCTGTAAGTTTTATCTTGATTGTTGATTTTTTTTTTTAATCTAGGTTTGCCACTAGACTGGTCACATCCACACTTAAAGTTTCTTTCTTTTTTGGCATGATACCCAATTTGTATGGCACAAAGTCCAGCTACAATATATTTTAATGGATTTAAATACCCTGTTCATTCTCTTCTTTTCCACTTAAAAACATTTTTAAGTCATATAATACACATATATTCCTATCCTTAAAACTTACTTAAAAATTATGCTATTTTCTTTTTTTATTGATGTATTATCGATACACAATATTATACTGGTTTCTGGTAATACAGTTCATATTCTCTTGGTTTGAACCCAGAGATATTAGGTATTTTATTGCTTATTTTATCACTCCACCTACTTACAAGACTGTCAAATGTTAAACAAGATGTGGAGAGTAGAATGTTGCATTAAACAAAGGGAATAAAACCCAAAATAAACCATTGAACTGGAAACAAAAAATGTATTATATTGGTTTTAAGTATACAATTTAGTGATTCCACAGTTAGCTATGTTATTAAATGCTCACCCCAACTAGTGTAGTTGCTATCTGTCAATATAGGAAGATGTTACACAACTATTGACTATATTCTTTATGTTGTACTTTCATCTGCATGACAAATTTATTTTATGATTGAGACTTTTTGCCTCTTTATCCCCTTCACCTATTTTACCTACCCACTCCAACCCTTCCCCCATGGTAACCATCAGTCACTTTTCAGTGTCTATGTCTGTTCCTGTTCTGTTCATTTGCTTTGTTTTTTTTAGATTCCTCATATAAGTGAAATCATAAAGTATTTCTCTTTCTCTGCCTGACTTATTTCACTTAGCATAATTCTCTCTAGGTCCATCCATGTTGTTGCAAATGGCAAGATTTCTTTCTTTTTTATGGCTGAATAATACTCTATTGTATATATTTACCACCGCTTCTTTATCCATTCATCTACTGATGGACACTTATGTTGCTTCCATATCTTTGCTATTGTAAATAATGTGGCAATATGTAACATACAGGTGCATATATCTTTTCAAATCAGATATTTTGTTTTCTTCAGGTAAATTCCCAGAAGTGGAATTACTGGGTCATATGGTATTTCTATTTTTAGTTTTTTAAGAAGCCTCCATACTGTTTTCCACAGTGGCTGCACCAATTTACATTCCCGCCAGCAGTGTAGGAGGGCTCCCCTTTCTCCACACCCTTGCGAACACTGGTTATATCTTGTTTTTTGGGTAGTGGCCATTCTGACTGGTTGGCGGTGATATCCCACTGTGGTTTTGATTTACATTTCCCTGAAGGGGTTTCTTTCTTGTATCTGTTTCTTCTCAGGCATCAGGACTTAATAAAGTATTTCAATTTTAATGTAGTGCATAGTATTTCCTGCCTCTTCTGAGGTGACAGCAGCTCACCCTTTGAAGGAAGGGCCCAAGCCGGAACGGTGCCTTTGTAGCCACAGCAGGTGCAAAAGAGAACTGAACTGTTTCAAAACAAGATCAATGAACCGTCTCCAAAATAAATATAGTACACTGATTAACCCATCTCTAAAATAAATATAGTATACTGATTAATCTTTGAAATCATCAACCATGCAGAGTAATATAAATACTGAATTGGGTTGTTTTCCAGGATGACCTTTTTTTAAGAATGTAAAGTAGGCAAGGCTGCATCTGCTTTTATGGCTGTGACTCTGAACAGAATCAGGCACACTCCCCCAGTGACACACCCTTTCCAATCTGACAGGTGTGAAAGGTAGGCATTCTTAGCCAAGAAGAACTAGGCTATTTTCACTTTGACCTGCCTTTCTTTGTGTGTGCCCAAAACAGTGCTATTTATAAAATTCTCTAAAAGAAAAGATTAATATGACCGAAGAGCTTTCGAGACACCACCCTAACCACTGGTTCAGGTTCTTCTCTTGCAGACATGAGCTGCAGTGACTATACCAAGGAGAGTAAGAAATTCACTGCATGTGAGAAGCAAGTGGAAACTGAAGCTCTTCCTTCCAATCTCCCACAGAACTTCTCTTCCAGAGCTGGAGGAGGAGATGCCCAGGCTGTTAAGCTGCTTGTCTCTTTATGAGAGATGGGAGAAGGAGAAGAAGGAGAAATCACAGCAGCTTCCTTGTGTCTTTTTAAATACACAGACAGGTTTGTTATCAACATTATTGTTTTTGTTATTATTTTTGTCCTTTTATTATTCTGGTATGGGAGAATCTGATTTCCTGAGCTTGAATGTGGGATGACTGTGATCACACACACACACACACACACACACACACACACACACACACACACTCAATTTGGTTATCAATTATTGTCAAATAAACAAGGAATGTTTCTTTAACTCTCCAGGAGATGCCAATAAAATTAGTAAATACTAGCGAGTGCTATAAGCAAGGTACTTTCACCCATTTGGGGACAAAGACTGTTCATTTAAAAGATAACTGATTCCAGAGCTAGACTAGTGGTTAAAAGATAAAGCGACTGCTAATTGGATATGAACAGGGTGGTAAAAATGTTCATTAGTGGTAATTGCTGTACACCTTTGTGAATATATTTAAAAAACAACTGAATTGTACAGTTTAAAAGGGTGAATTTTATGGTAGGGAAATTGTATCTCGTTTAAAAAAAAAATAAGGGGTAACTAGTATGTGACAGAGATACTATGCTGGCCACTGGGTAAAAAATAGCTAACCCTTCTGAGCTACCTTTTGAGTCATAACCTATGCTAAGTCCTTTGCACTCAAGCTATTATTCAATCTTTATAACCTTCCTAGAGGGAGGGCGCCCTGGTACCGCACTTTACAGCTGAGGAAACAGATTTAGAGTCCCTTGCTTAAAATCACATATGTAAAAACTTAGGCAGAATCATATAAAACCACCATTTTATAGGCTATTTTTGTGTTCAAATGTGGTCATTCTTACTGCTCAATCTAATAAGAGCTCTATCTGTCCAATTTATTAACTGCATCATGGGAAAACGGCTCCAGTGAGATTAGGCAGTAAAGAGGCATGAGATCGTAAAAGCCTAGTTCTCTGAATGATAATTTACACCAGAAAGGGCTTTATGTGAACAAAAAATAAGTTTCTAGTGTGTGAAGCAAAAAAGAATTTGACTTTCATCTGTAATAACATCCAGACCACTTATCCTAACATATCAGATCTGTTAGACTCCAGCAGCCATGCCACCACCTGATGGTAAATTGTCTCCTTCAAAGAATTTAGAACCTGGTTATAGATACATGTACAATGTACTAGAATGATAAAATCAAAGAGAAAAATGGATACAAGAATAGAGCAAATAATAATGCAGCAGAGAACACACACACACACAAAACAGTGGCTTAACTAAGTAAGGAGCTTATTCTTCCCACAAAGCAAGAAGCCTGAGCAAGAGGTATACAAACCAGGGCTGGAACTCTGCCTCCCTGATTCCAGCAGGGACCCAAGATTATGTTTACCTTTCCACTCCACCATCCTTAGCATGTGGTATTTGAGAAGAAAGGCTAAGTCAAGGGCAAAGGTGCATGCCAGTCAAATCAACCGCCTTTTAAAGAGCTTCCTCTGAAATCCATCCCAGAAATGACTGCTTG
The DNA here is from genome assembly GCA_032199065.1 of Smutsia gigantea. Lineage (NCBI taxonomy): Eukaryota > Metazoa > Chordata > Mammalia > Pholidota > Manidae > Smutsia > Smutsia gigantea. The sequence continues at coordinate 1,335 of JAVSCE010004034.1, read as the reverse complement.
GCAAGAACTGTTACTGGCTGCCTATTGCTTCAAAGGAGACTGTGAAATGTGATTAGTTTTAAGATGATCACATTTACCACCCTACGCAAAATTAGAGTTCTGTTAGTGATGGTAAGTGGAAAAGAGACATTAGGAAGGCAACTCACATGGTCTGCCTCATTTGGGATGAAAGTTCTAAAATCTGGGTAGACAAAATATTGACAAATGTCTACCACAAGCGTTAGCCAGAATTTGAACCCACATTTGATTGCTCCAGAGCCACCCTTCATCCCAGGCTATGCTGGCTCCCTCATGGGGTACATAGTCTAGAGAAGCACGTGCACTACTCACTGTAATAGAAGGATAGTGTGTTAGTTTCCTAAAGCTGTTGTAACAAATTTCTACAAACTAGATGGCTTGAAACATCACAGATGTATTCTCTCAGTTCTGGAGGCCAGAATCTACAACTATTCTCACTGAGCTTAAGTCCAAGGTGCCAGCAGGTCTGTTTCCTTCTGGAGACTCTGAAAGGAGGACCTGTTTCCTTGCCATCTTTGCCTCTAGTTTCTGGAGGCTGCCCACATTCCTTGGCTTGTGACCCCTGCCTTGAATCGCTCCAAATTCTTGCTTCCATCATCACCTCTCCTACTTCTGTAGTCAAATTTCCCTCTGCGTCCCTCTTACAAGGACACTTATGATCATATTTATAGCTCATTCAGATAATCCAGGTTAACCTCCCCATCTCAAGAGCCTTAACTTAATCACATCTGCAAAGTCCCTTTTGCCAAGAAAGGTGAAATTCACAGGTTCTGGGGTTTAGGATGTGAATATCATTGGTGACCATTATCCAGCCTGCCACAAATAGTTAGTTAGAAATTAACAAGTGTGAGGAAAAAAGGATGACAACATTGGCAAGTGCCCTGAAAAAAGGGCAAACTGAGAACCACAGGGATCCAGAATGTCAGAAGAGAGGTACTGCTTGGAGAGTCAAAAGGAGCGTAAGTGATTGGGAAATGGAGAGAAAATACAAACATCTTAGGGAATCAAGTAAAATAATCCTGGACTAAGAATAGGTTAGGTCAGAGCTGGAAGGAAGAATTTAATATCAAGAGATCTTGTTAGGGTTTATCTCCAAAGCTGAACAAAAGGAGATTCAAGATCATGCGTGATCCTGCGGATGTCTGCTTATAAGCATCTTTCATCCTCCTACGCCCTTTCCAGTGGCACAAGGCAGCTTTAGGGCCTCAGGGCCAAGACCAGGGTGAGGCAAGAGAGTTGCTTGGAGCCCTCTCAGGTTGGTGCCCCACTGACCCTGAACTTGCAAGACCCTGAGAGGGAGTACCTCTGTGAATTCTG